>CAJNDS010002335.1:907386-1249886 GCA_905221605.1 Symbiodinium natans
ACCCTAACCCGAATCCCTAAACCCTAAACCTAAAACCCTAAACCTTAAAGCACTTGTTACCGGGTGCAGTGGTGATCACCGGCATCTTTTCTATTGGCCACTGACCACCCGACGCAGCAGTACCTCCGTTCCAAATATCCATGACCCCCCAAACTGTCCCACCCGGCGCCCTAGACCCCAAACCCTGAGCCCTAATTTCAGCCCTGAACCCTAAACTCAGGAGGGCTCCAGGTTTAGGGTTTAGGGTGTTAGGGTGCAGGGTTTAGAACCACACCCACGTGGCCCAAGGATCGCAGCGTGTTGGCGACACGCCTTCATGGCCGAGGGTTTCAGGACAGCCCCCCCCCCCCCCCCCTCGCGCGCCCCCACCCACCCCCAGGGTTTAGAGTTCAGGGTATTTAGGGTTTAGAGTTCAGGGTTTAGGATTTAGAGTTCAGGGTTTAGGCTTTAGGGTTTAGGGTTTCAGGACAGCCTCGTCTGGCTGATGGTTTGGGGTTTGGGGTTTAGGGTTTAAGGTTTCGGGTTTGGGGTTTAGGGTTTAAGGTTTAGGGTTTGGGCTTGGGGCTTGGGGTTGGGGTTGGGGAGGTTTGGCCGTGTCGGGTTTTTCGGGTTTTGGGGTTTAGAGTTTGTCAGAGTGTGGGTCTGATGTGGCTCAAGTTCTCTTGAAGGGCGTCGAGCCTAGCAGGGGCGCGGGGGCGTGGGGGGAGGGGGGGAGGGGGGGGAGGAGGGGAGGGGGGGAGGGGGGGGGGGTGGAGGAGGGAGGGGGGGGGGGTGGGGGCGGAGGAGGGGGGGGAAGCCTAAACCCCCAAACCCCAAACCCCAAACCCTAAACCCCAAACCCCAAACCCCAAACCCTAAACCCTAAACCCCAACTTCCACTGCTGGTCCGCGAGGTGGTCGAGCCTCTGAAGTGTGCTGGCCACGCTTGCATCTTCCGCGTGTGCCGGGGTCTCCCAGCGCCTCCTAGGGTTTGGGCTTAGGGTTTAGGGTTTAGGGTTTAGGAGTTAGGGTTTAGGGTTTACGGTTTAGGGTTTAGGGTTTAGGGTTTAGGGTTTAGGGTTTCATTCGGCTTTAGGGTTTAGAGTTTAGGCCTGAGGGTTTAGGTGTAGGGTTTAGGGTGTTTTCAGAGCCCCGTAGGGCTTGGGGCTTCAAGGCTAGCAGTGAGGGCGCATTCAGCTTGGCCTCACCCAAATCATGTTCTAGGAACCGGAGAAGGCCCTTATTTCCTTTTTGCCGGGTAGGGATTCCCTTGAAATCCCCTTAAAACCAAAAAGCGTACACTTTTTATGCCTAGGTTACTCCTGGGTCTAGTGTTGCAAATAGTGGCCTCTTGGTATCTTAGTTGTATAAGCCTACTCCCCCGAGCCCAGTTGCAGGCCTATTCCCTCCAGTTTTGAGTACAGCGACAGTACCACCCTAAACCTCAAACCCCAAACCCTCAACCCTATGGATAATATGCGTCTAATTCTTGATTAGTACGCCTTCGGCTTCTTCCTCAACAACTTGAGGGCACGAGGAACGAACAGCGCTGAAAAAGAAAACCGCTGTTGTCTTCTATTCTCAAAGAGCACAAAACGAATATGAGGGTTACGAGAATAGACCCCCAAATAGTAGGATCCCCTTACAAGAAGGACCCCAATAAGGAAGCCCTTTATCGTAAACCCCCATATGAGGAGGTCAAGATGTCACTTGGCTCTTCTTCTGCACGGTCGAAAGGGCCATTGCGCCCAGAAGCAATGCCCACCCCAAACCCTGAATCAGTGAACCCTAAACCCTAAGCCGGCCCTAAGCCCGACAAGTTTGGGATCTAATCCCTGAATTTTATGGGTTCAGGGTTTGGGGTTTAGGGTTTAGGGTTTAGGGTGCAGCGGCCAAGGCGAGACAGAGGAGGAGGAGAGCGAGCCCTTTGTTGCGAAGGTGGGGCTCTTCAGAAAACCCTAAGCCCTGAGACGCTGGAGATTTAGGGTTTAGGGTTTAGGGTTTGGGGTTTGGGGTTTAGGGTTTAGGGTTTAGGGTTTGGGGTTTGGGGTTTCGGGCTTCAGAGTTTAGGGCTAGGGTTTGAAAGTGGTAAACCCTAAGCCGAAGAAGTGTGAATTCAGAAGCACTGGAGGGGGAGGGGGATTTGTGCGTTGAGGATTGTTTTCATGTAGCATTGAAGCATTGAAGCACCGGACTGCTTTTTCCCACTGTGCAGGCCCGAAACCCTAAATCCTAAACCATGCACAATGCACCCCCTTCGTGGGATCAGGAGGAGCTATTTTATTGCCACTGCGGTTTGGGCCAGGGTCTCAACTGTCAGTAATAACCCTAAACCCTAAACCCTAAACCATTAGGAGCTCCGGGGGCCCCCAACCCCTACAAACCTTGCAAACCCTGTAAACCCCAATGAATGCTAAGCCCTTCAGGCCCTCCAAGCCCAATAAACCCTATGAACATCCATGAACCCTATAACCCCTCTAAACCCTGTAAACTCGAAAAAAGCAAGCTCGAATCCCTATAAACCCAAACCCCCCCCCCCCCCCCAAACAAAAAAACAAAAAAAAAGCCTTACAAAGACCCCAAGCCCGCGCCCTGCAAACAAACCTAAACTCTAAACCCTAAACCCTAAACCCTGAACCCTCGAGGTGGTTTGCCTCAGCGGTTTGGACGCGCAGGGCCGGCAAGGAGCACAACAGGAGGCGACCCCCCTCTGCGTTTCCAGGGCCCTCTCAGGAATGTGTGCCTTCCCCCAAACCCCAAAACCCAAAACCCCAAACCCCAAACCCCAAACCCCAAGCCCCAAACCCCAAACCCTAAACCCTAAACCCAGAGTTTAGGAATTGCTCTCGGAGGGTTTCAAGGGCGAGCCGAGCTTCAGGGCTCTCTTGGGCTTTGGTTGTTAGGGGTTTAGGATTTAGGATTTAGGGTTTAGGGTTTAGGGCTTTAGGGTCGTTTGGGAGCTTTAGGCCTTCAGGCTGTGGGAGGGTTGTCAAGGGCGGTCTAATGGGGATGTAAGAAATGGGGGCTTAAGCAATTGGAACCATTCGGGCCCGTTTGGGTCCAAAGGGACGGTTTTGAAAATGCTATTTTGGGTTCGGAACCCTGGCGCGCTCGGAGTTCGGTGCTTGAGTCTAGAATCTGTCGGGCTATGGAGTAGAGGCAAGCCTCCGGCAATGTGGACGCGGTAGTGACATTTTCCAAAACCGCCCAAAGCAGCCCAAAAGCGCCCAAAACAGCCCAATTCGGCATTTTTGGCAAACGCCCCGGCCGTCAGGGTTTTTTCCCAGTCACTCACGGCTTGCCGTTGCCGCTCTGTCAAGTTACAACCCTCCTCCCAGCAGCACATCCCCTGTTCGCCTCAGCCTTGTGTGATTTCAGGGGGCTTAAGCCCCCATTTCTTAAAGTAGAAAGCGTAGCTGGCCGAACTGCGACTACCGTAGCCCTAAACGCTACATCCCCAGACCGGCCCAGACCATTTACCCAATCACAAGCCCCCAAACCCGAAACCCTAAACCCTAAACCGTGAACCCTAAACCCTGAATCCGGTACCCTACACCCCTAAACCTGACACCCTAAACCTTAAACCCTCAACCCTCAACCCTAAACCCTATAAACCCCTAACCCCTAAACCCTAAACCCTAAACCCTCAACCCTAAACCCTATAAACCCCGGCCCTGGGAGGTGAGCCTGCTGAAAGGCTTGTCAGCCCCTTGCCCTCAGATGACCACATCGGTTTGGGGTTGAGGGTTTAGGGTTTAGGGTTTATGGTTGTAGGGTTTAGGGTTTAGGGTTTAGGGTTTAGGGTTTAGGGTTCACGGTTAGGGTTTTAGGGTTTACGGGTGTAGGGTAGTTACCTGGTTCAGGGTTTAGGGTTTGGGGTGTAAGGTTTTTTCAGGGTTCGCCAGTGAATTTGTCACCTAGAGCATTGGATGATGATTCTTGATAAGGGGGGGTATAAGATGTCTGCCAATGCCATGGGTTGCAGTAGATCCCAGACCCTCCCCAGTGAAGTTGGTGCCTAGAGCATGTGCGGCGAGTGCAAGGCGCAGACCTGATGGTTGAGGATTCAGGCTTTAGGGCTTGGGGTTCAGGGTTTCGGGCTTAGGGTTCAGGGTTAAGGGCTTGGGGTTTAAGCCTTCCATAGGTTTGGGGGTTGCAGAGCACGAATTTTCCTTCATGCACTGTGGTGGGAACTTAGGGGACTGAGGGTTTTTTGGGGGTTTAGGGTGCATTGACAGCTCGAATTCTTGAGGCTGCCCAAAGGGCGGAAAAAACTTTGCGGGTAAACCATAAATCCTCCCCAAACCCGACCCTATGCCCTAAACCAGGGGATCAGACTTCGATGCGATAGAGGGGGCTATTCCGGGATCATGGCCTTTCGAAATTTAGCAAGCTTTCAGCCTCAACCCCCAAAAGTCCGAAGCCCTGAAGTCTTCGGCTGCGAGGGTGAACTACATGGGGTGGCTTTCAAAATCATGATCCCTTTTAGGGGTACCCTAAATATTAGGTGCCGTAATAGAATCGGGATCCAAGAAGGGACCATAATTTTGACAACCACCTATATCTCTTTGTTGCCCCAGAACAGGGAACCAGATTTGAAGAGCCAGCTAGCCCTGCACCCTAAACCCTCAGATAGTAAGGCCCTTGGTTTAAGGTTTCTTGGTTGAAGGTTTAGGGTTTAGGGTTTAGGGTTTAGGGTTTAGGGTTTAGGATTCTTCAGGGTGCCCAATGAGAGCCGACATCGAAAAACGCGACTGAACCTCCCCATCACATCTGGCCGAGGCGCATCCAAACCTGATCGCCTACAAACAGAGCTTCTTGGAAGACGGCTTCTTGCCCAGAATGGTCCCGAAACTCCGAAGTGGGGTTCCTCCCTCTTCTTATTTGGTTTTTTGGGGGGATCCCGGTCCGTTTTTTGTGTCTTTTGCTTGCGGGGGGGGGGGGGGGAAGGGGGTTCTTATGGGCTTCGTTGATAGCACTCCGGATGCAGGGCTTCGAAAAGCACACTTGCGACCACAGATGCAGAGGGCATTTATAACAGCTTGGGATGTTCCCCCTTATACTAACAGTCCTTAATAGGAATTCTAATGGAGGTACTACAATCCCTGTTAAGGACTGTTAGTATAAGGGGGGAACATCCCAAATAACAGCCCCAAAAGAGAACGAGGGACCCCCCCAAACACCTCGCCGACCAGGCCGCCAGTTTGGGGAGAGCTATTTCTGTGCATTAGATCACGGAACGTATACTCTCTCCACCCGAAACCCTGCACCCTCCCTCTCTTTCGATCTTTCTTTTTTTAGTTATCTCTCTCTCTCTCTCTCCCTCTCTCTCTCTCTCTTGCTCTCTCGCTCTCTCTCTCTCTCTCTCTCTGTCCCTGTCCCTGTCTCTGTGTCTCTCTCTCTCTCTCTCACTCTAGAGCCAGGCCGCGCCAAAGCACACAGTTTTTGGATCGTTAGGGTCTTGACCTGCAACCCAGATCCCTACTTAGTAGGCCTGCTTAGGTACGAAGTATGACCCTCCATGCCCTGAACGCTGATCCCTACTTGGAGGTTCAGGGTACTTATTAACCAACAATACTTGTACTTACAACCCACTTATAAACCCCTTAAGTGCCCTAATATGGTTCAAGTACCCCAATAAAGGCATGGGTAGATTGGGACCCAGGTGGTTTAAGGTTTAGGACGCCATTGCCAGGCGGCCTGCTCTTCATCGTCATGTCCTTGGCAGAGGACGGCGTCTTAGGGCCTGACAGTTGCGGACCCGAACCTTTTGGAGCAAAGACCCCAAACTCAACATGTTGTGTCTACTTCGAGCGGAAGTGCCTGAAAACAGCCCCTAAACCCTAAACCCTAAACCCTAAACCCTAAACCCTAAACCCTAAACCCTAAACCCTAAACCCTAAACCCTAAACCCCAAACCCTAAACCCTAAACCCTAAACACTAAACCCTAAACCCTAAACCCTAAACCCTAAACCCTAAACCCTAGTCAGGATGGAGACCTGGGCCGCGTCGTCCGGGAGGCGCAGGTGGCGAAGCGGATGCTGCCCGAGTCCATGGCCGGAGCCTGAAACGCGCTGGGTTTAGGGTTTAGGGTTAGGGTTTAGGGTTTAGGGTTTAGGTTTTATAGGGTTTAGGGTTTAGGGTTACGGCGGTTCATTGTTTAGAGTGCTCCCTCAACCCTAAACCCTCAACCCTCAACCCCAAACCCTAAACCCTAAACCTAAACCCCAAACCCTGAACCCTATACTCTCTGGTTCTTCACGCTTCATTGGCGAAACCTCGCCCCTGGACGCTTCCCGAATCTACCCCGACAAGCCCGAAGCCCACCTAAACCTGAAACACTAACCCTAAACCCAAAACCCTAAACCCTAAACCCTAAGCCCAAAACAGGAGCCAGGCAAAAGATGATGCCTTTCTGACAAACTTTTTGGTTCATTGGTCCCTTCGTGGGAGTAAGAGGATCCCATTTAGGAGTTGCTTAAGGCAGGCTCCTTAAATCAACCTCGTAGTCTGTTTTGGTTATATGGTATGATCCTTAGCACACCCCTTAGATTAACTCGGGGTTCTAAGCTTTGGCTTGAAGGTCTTGATCTAGTTGTAGCCAGTTGTCCCAGAGTCTCCAACATCCCTTAGTTAAGGAACATTCCATAAGTTGCGATCGACTAGGACACGGAGTAGGCCCCTGTTCCCTTTTTTAGGGGTTTGAAGGCACTCGACATTGACCATGCAATTGGAGCTTCTGGGCAACCCTAGCCCTAAGCCTGGAGTTTTGGCCGGAGTTATGATGACTGATTGGGTCTTATTAGGCCTAACGGTCTCGCACACTGCCCGGAGCCTTTAAGAGAACTTAACTTGGCATCAAATTGCGAGTTTGTTTGGGTTTTAGGAGTTGAGGGATTTAGACACCATTTGGGAGCATTACTTATCTAAACAGTAGAACTCCTCAATGTAAGGGCTCATACCAAGATAAAGCCCCTGAAGTCGCCACAGCGCTATAGAGCTTTTGTTGGGTTTTAGGGTCTATGAGGTCTAGGGTTTAGCGGCGGGGGGGGGGGGGGGGGGGGGGTTAGGGTTTAGGGTTTCGGGGGGGTTTAGGGTTTAGGGTTCAGGGTTTAGGATTTAGGACCTAGGTTTTAGGGTTTAGGTGGGTTTAGGGTTTAAGGGGGGGTTTGGGGTTTCAGGTCTTGAGTCCCCAAGAGTCCCCGAAACCCGAAGCCCTAAACCCTGAACCCTAACCCCTAACCCCTAACCCCTAACCCCTAAACCCTAAACCCTAAACCCTAAACCCTAAATCCAGGTCCTGACGTGGATGCGGCAGACCCTGCTGGGCTCTGGTCTCGAGTCCATCTTTCCACTGGGGGTTCAGGGCTCTACAAGCCCCAAGTTAGGGTTTAGGGCTTAGGGCTGAGGGCTTAGGGCTTAGGGTTCAGGGTTCAGGGTTCAGGGTTTAGGGTTTGGGGTTTGGGGTTTGGGGTTTGGGGTTTAGGGTTTAGCTCCAAGACCCCTTTGATGAACAACTGCTCCTCAACTCACCGTGCAGTCCCAAGCTGTTTAAAGGCTCCTTCCTAAAGAGAAGGCCCTGCTTCCCCGTTTGCTTCGGTTCCCTTAGAGGCCCCTTTAGGGTTTAGGGTTTAGGGTTTAGGGTTTAGGGTTTAGGGTTTTCAACCAGGAGGAGTACCCGTTTCTGTTCCTAGGTTACTCTTGTGGCTAAGCTGGGGCTGGGAGCAAGTTCAGCTACTTCCAAACCCGCTCCTCCATTTCTTGACTCTTTTTCGCTCCCCCCCCCCCCCCCCCCCCCGCGGCCCAGTGGGCAGGTCTTTGCCAAATCGGTGAAACTGTGCGGTGAGAAACAAGCAAACGAGCAAACCAAAGCAGCACCAAGGCCAACAAGCCAAACCAAGCACAACCAAGCAAAGAGTTACGTTCTCTCCAACTCCAAGGAACGTCGCCAAAACTCTCCCCACCCCAAACCCCAAACACTAGGCCCTAATGGCTCTGTAAACCCTAAACCCTGAAACCAGCACTGCCTTGTTTCATATAGTTGCTTCGTGTTCAGGGGCTCCATAGCCTGAGGCCACATGCTGAAACGTAGACCTGAAAGCCTGGAACACCACACTAAGCCCCTAAGATACTCCGCAGGCCCTTTGGGGCATGTTAATTGTGTCACTGGGGCCTAAGTTAAGTAGGAGTCTTTGCAAAATGTTTTCAAGGCCTCACCTCATTGACACCCGAACTTCGAACCACGCGTTCGATTCTGATATTTCGGTGTTTAGATAAGCCGATCGCGAAAGCCAGTCGTCATGTTTGGGGGGACGAAGTGCTGGTTTCTTGGCGGTTGTAGACCTCTTTTGGTGGGGTTTAGGAAGGGGCCAGCCCTAAACCCCTAAACCCTAAACCCTAAACCCTAAACCCTAAACCCTAAACCCTAAACCCTAAACCCTAAACCCTAAACCCTAAACCCTAAACCCTAAACCCTAAACCCTAAACCCTAAACCCTAAACCCAGCCTATAACCACCCATGAACCTTCAAGTAGCACCCATTGACCTGAGGCCTTGAACACTTGCATCAGCAGGGCGTTGTCCTGACCTCAGTCTCCGCTGAGCAGGGACCTGCCAACCTTTTATGCTCATTCTTAGTATGTATTATTATGATGGTGATTAGTATTTTATTATTCTTATTAATATTATTATATTATTATTTGTATGTATTATTATTAGGCTTATTACTATTATGATTATTGTTATTAAAAGTTTGTTTTTTTTTTTGGGGGGGGGGGGGGTTGGTCTCAATCAGGCTCCCCTTTTGGAGAATAGCTATTCAACAAACTCCTGTAACTAACAGGGATCCGGAAGTTGCGGCTACTCGCCGGATCAAACCGCAGACCCAGAACACGGTACGTTCGGGACTAAGGCCTTTCTTTATCGCACGCAGTGAGTTTTCCAAACCTCCTGAGCCCTCAACAACCCTCAGCCCTAAACCCTAAACCCTAGCACCCTAAACCCTATCCTAAACACTAAACCCTAAACTCCCCCCCCCCCCCCCCACCCGAAGGCACGGGGGTCCCCATGCTCTTGAAAAGACACTGAAGCCTCACCCCGAGCCAAACCCTAAACCCTATATAAACCCGAAACCCTTAACCCTAAACCCTAAACCCTAAACCCTAACTGGGGATTGTAGAGCCCTGAACCCCAGAGGAAAGATGGACTCCCTAACCCATAGAAACCTCCAAGCCCTGACCCTAAACCCTAAACCCTAAACCCTAAACCCTAAACCCTAAACCCTAAACCCTAAACCCTAAGCCCTAAGCCCTAAGCCCTAAGCCCTAAGCCCTAAGCCCTGAACCGAAGCGTATTTGGTGAGGTTCACCGGGATCTAAAGAGCCGCGGCCTCGAGGGGGCGGCTTTTGGGGCAGGTTTAGTGTTTCGGGTTTAGGGTATAGGGTTCGTAGGGTTTAGGGTTTAGGGTTTAGGGTTCAGGGTTCGTAGGGTTTTGGGTTTGTAGGGTTTGTGGGGTTTAGGGTTTGCAGGGTTGGTAGGGTTTACGGTTTACGGTTTAGGGTTTAGGGTTTGTAGGGTTTCGGGTTTAGGGTTTGTAGGGTTTGTGTTTGTAGGGTTTAGGGTCTAGGGTTTGTAGGGTTTAGGGTTCAGGGTTTGTTTTTTTTGGTTTAGGGTTCAGGGTTCAGGGCTTGTATGGTTTAGGGTTTGTAGGGTTTAGGGAAGGAAGGGTTTGTAAGGTTTAGGGTTTGTAGGGTTTAGGGTTTAGGGTTTGTAGGGTTTAGGGTTCAGGAGTTGTAGGGTTTAGGGGGGTTTAGGGGGGGTTTAGGGGGGGTTCAGGGGTTCCGGGGGTTCGCAGTGGGTTCCAGTGCAAGTACACCTCTTGCCTCTTGTTTTTGCCCTGGCAAGCTATGTCCTTTGCATGCCCCTCACATCCCCCCCCCCCCCCAAACCCTGAACCCTGAACGCTGAACCCTAAACCCTAAACCTCTAGACCCCTAAACCCCTAAACCCCTAAACCCCTAAACCCCTAAACCCCTAAACCCCTAAACCCCTAAACCCCTAAACCCCTAAACCCCTGAACCCCTAAACCCCTAAACCCCCTAAACCCCTAAACCCCCTAAAGCCCTAGACCCCTAAACCCCTGAACCCCTAGACCCCTAAACCCCTGAACCCCTCCACCAGTGCCAGTCTTCTTGTCGCCTGCTTGGGGCGGCCCGGTTCCCTGTTCAACCTCATGCAGCAAAGAAGGATGCCCCTTCTATACTGTGGGCTCCTGGAGAACCTCTAGTTTAGGGTTTAGGGTTTTCAGGGTTTAGGGTTTAGGGAAAAGACCCTCAACCCTAAACCCTAAACCCTCGTGATCCTGTAATCGCCACTACTCAGGTTCCAATATTTTTCTGTGCGAGGGGCGTCGACGCATTCGAATCGGCGATTTTGGTCACGGCCCAAGCCCGAAACCCTAAGCCCTAAACACAGCCTTTTTGGGAGGGTCTTTGGGTCTAGGCTTTGGAGCTTGAGGCCTACATGGGCTTTATTTAGGAGGCTTTGAGTACTGCTATCTCTATAAATCCTGACATCCTAAACGCCCCACAAATCCTAAAAACCTCAACAATCCGCCGAAAGTGCTTCAAAACTCCAGAAATTCCCAAAAACCCTGAAGACCCTCAAAAACCCTAAGGCACCAAACGGCAAAGAAAGAAGGGCCCCTGTTGCTTCAGGGTTGAGGGTAGTACAGGGTTCATAGGGTTTCAACGTAGTGTACTCGTGGCCAGGAGTATACGGGGTACATAGGTTGCATCGGGCATGTAAAAAGAGGGCAAGTAGAGTATGTAAGGTATATTGTTTTTTCACAGTCTATTTGGGGGTATCTAAGGGATGTTATAGGGTTACAATCTTGAATCCTCACAAAACCCTCAACCCTAAACCCTAAACCCTAAACCCTAAACCCTAAACCCAATGTATATATATATATATACGCCAACACCCGATCTGAAGGTTCATGGTATCTTATGAGATTAGAAGTAGGGTAGCTGTGACTATAGCCTTATGTAATGCAAGCATGAGGCGTCCTGAAAACTAGCCATGAAATACGTAGCCCATGTGCCGAGGATGTAAGGTTCATGGTTCAGGGTTTTCGGGTTTAGGGTTTAGGGTCAAACCCCAAACCCTCAACCTGAAACCCTACTTGGAGGTTCAGGGTACTCACAGCACAGCCCCCTAAGTCCCCTAAGTAGGTCATAAGTAGACATATAATTTGGGGTTATATAAGTACCCATAAACCTCCAAGTAGGGCTCAGTACCCCAACCCCCAGGCCCCAAACCCCAAACCCTAAACCCTAAACCCTCAACCCAATCTGCAGGTATTTCAACAGTTCTCCAAAGCACCGCCTACGCTTCTTCCTGCGCCCGCCTCTCAGGGAGCTAGCTGCCATGGTGTAGGCTGCCTTGGCCGTTAGGGCTCAACCCCAAAACCTTAAACCCTGAAGCCCAAAACCCTTAACTCCTGAAATCCTGAAATCCTAAACCCTAGCCCTAAACCCTAAACTCTAAACCCTAAAGCCTGAAGCCCTGAAACGCCGCCGAGACTCACAAAGGCCACAGTCGCCCTCCAACCTCAAAAGCCCCGCTACCATGACGGAAAACACCCCCTAAACCCTAGCCCTAAACCCTAGCCCTAAACCCTAAACCCTAAACCTTAAACCCCAGACCCTCAGACTTCTGCTGGAGGTCCTTGGAGAAAACCTACCCTGGGGTTGCGGGTTTAGGGTTTAGGGTTTATGGTTTAGCGGCAGCGCCAAACCTTGTCTCAATATCAGGGATCACTTTTGCTGGTTGTTGTTGGGGTTCTGGGTATTTCGCAAAATAGGAGTACGCCCCTACTTTTCGGAAACCCCCATCTGGTTTCTGTACCAACGAAGCTAGAAAGGATAACTTCTTTCCCTGAGCCCTACATCTCAAGCCCTACAACACCAAAATTCCTTACACAACCGAAAGCCCGAACAACCTGAAGCCCGGAATACCCCGTACAAGCCTCCCTAATCCTAAACCCTAAACCCGTAGAGGTTCAGGGCGTCGGGTTTCAGGGGGGCTTTTTGGGTTCAAGGGCTCAGGGCAGACCTCGATCCACCGCCATCACCCATGGGCTTAGGGTTTGGGGTTTCGGCTTTAGGGTAAGAGGTCGGAACTCCTGCGTACATGTCGCCAGAGCTCATGAGGCACAGCAGCTGGGGTTTCTTCTAACTTGGGGCTTCAGGTGAAGGGTTAGTCCGTATAGGCTTCTGACAACAAAGCTAGACGTTTTCTTTCGAGAGGGATTCAAGAATACTCCTCAGTTTTTTCTTCAATGTGGTTTGAGGCACAAATCCCGGCACAACCCTATAAATCCCCCATTTTTCAACCAGCCGTGCATCCTGAACCCCATCCGAAAGCCTTGAACCGTTTAACCTGCTGAGCCCCAAACCCCAAACCCTACGAACTCTGAACTCTATATGCGCATTCCCCTGCATGAGCCCTAACTGAACCCAAACCCCAGAACCCCGAGCCCTGGAAGCCCTAAACCCCAAGCTCTACCTTTCGGAAGACCATTAACGCCCCAAGAAGGCCAAGATGGACTGTGGGGGTTTATAAGTACATATATTTGGGATTTTAAGTACCTATGAACCTCCAAGAAGACTCTAAAGGCACCCTGTTCCCGATAGAATTGGACTTATAAGTACCAATGAACCTCCAAGTAAGCTGTAGGAGGGTCCCGAAGCCAGCCGAGGGTACGTACATTTGGTTACCACAACAAAGAGACCATACTTATGGTAGCTTTGTTCCCAAACAGTCTACTGTTGGGGTTCTAAATTCATTTAAGGATTGTCGACATTCTGAGGACTGTTGCCGGGTTCCTGGGCTCCTTGTCTCCCTTTGTCTCCCTTTGTCTCCCTTCTTGTGGGTTTTGCCGGGTTGCTGTGCTCCTCGCCTCCCGTTGTCTCCCTTCGTCTCCCTTTGTCTCCCGTCGTCCCCACTGTTTCTTTAATGCCTTTGACTGTTTGGGCTCTTCGGTGGTGTAATTTGATCCTTAACCCCTAAACCCTAAATCCAAAGAATTCAAAACCCGAAAGCCCACAACGCTAAGCAGTCAATGCGCCGGAAGATGTTGGAGCCCTGTGAGCCCTACCTCAAGAGTTTTTGGAAAGATTTAGGGCTTAGGGTTTAGGGTTTAGGGTTTTTGGAAAGGTTTAGGGTTCACAGTTCAAGGATTAGTGCCTTATCTGCCTTAACTCGTGCTGTGTACCCTACTTCGGGCGACAGCTCCTCTTAGCCTACTGTACTAACCTTGCTTGAAGCTTCTCTGGGACCTTCAGGCAAAGAGCTCTTGACCCGATAAACCCTACATACAGGGTTTAGGGTTTAGGGTTCAGGGATGAGGGATACGCCTAAACCCTAAACCCCCAAGCCACCCCCGAGACCCCCAAGCCCTGAAGCCCTTTGGAGGAATGAGCGCTACGACTTTCACGTGGACATGTGGGCTTTGGGCTGTATCTGCTTTGAGACCCTTGGCTTAGCTCAGCCCCTGCCCCCCCCCCCCCCCTCTCCAACTCCCAAATGGCTTTAGGGTTAGGGTTTTTTGGGTTTGTGGGCTTCATGGGGCTTACAGGGTCTATACAGGGTTTATAGGGTTCGCGCAATGTTTATCAGGCTTATAGGGTTCAGGGTTCACCCCTTAGGTCTCGCATGGTCGATGTATCACCATCACTCAACCTCAGGCCCTACAGCATAAAATTCCAGATCGATGAAGTTGTTGAGTTGGAGAGTTGTGTTAGAGTTGTGGTATTGGTTCAGGGTCTAGGGTATGCGTTTAGGTTTTGTTCAAGCGGACGTGTTGTTTGAGTGGAAGTGGTGCCGTGTTTTAGGTGCAAATGCGGTAATCGTTGACCAGGTCAAGAATCGTCATAGTTTAGCAGGCTCAGCACAAGCGCTTCTTGCTTGAGAATAAGACCAGGCCTTTCTTGTTGAGCACTCTTCGTCTACATCTTGTGACTTCTCTAAACTGCGTCCCTTCTGGGCCTGAAAAGAGTAGCCCCAAAAGGGACCAGCCTTTGGAACAGTGATCATATGTATTACTTACGCGACTCAGGTCTCTACTGACGTAGGTCGCAGACCCTGAGCCCTAAACCCTAAACCTTGAACCCTACCCCCTAAAACCTGAAACCATAAACCCTAAACCCTTACTAAACCCTAAACCCTAAACCCTAAACCCTAAAAGACAGAAGCCCCCGCGTTTCGGGCTCGACCCAGGGGCAGCTCCAAGGGTAGTTACGCGGTGCCTTGATATGGTCCCTTACCCTCTTTAAAGGGTTCTGACTCTATGGGCCCTTGGGTTTAGGGTTTAGGGTTTAGGGTTTAGGGTTTTGGGTTTAGGTATAGGGGTATATAAGGGCCCCCCTCTTGTTGGCCCAGATCAAGATACCCTGTAACTACTCTAAGGGTAGCGTGCAAGCAGACCCCCCGATGCCTCAAACCCGCACACCTCGAACTACTACCCCCGAAACCCGAACTTACATTCAAAGCCCTGAGCCCCTCAGCTCCCCGAAGAGCCCTAAACCCGAAAACCGAAACCCTAAACCCTAAACCTTAAACCCTAAACCCTAAACCTTAAACCCTAAACCCTAAACCCTAACCTCTCGCCCGAGGCTTTGCTCCCTCGACCTGCCTTTTGCTGCAGCGTCGCTTCTCCAGCTGGCCGGGGTCTCACATTACTAGGATCCGAAGCCCTCGAAGCCCTGAGCCCTCTCGTTTAGGGTTTAGGGTTTAGGGTTTAGGGGTTAGGGTTTAGGGTTTAGGGTTTAGGGTTTAGGAATAGGGTTTAGGGTTTAGGGCTTAGGGTTTAGGGTTTAGGGTAGTTAGAAGGCTCTGGGTATGGGCCCTTAATTGGGGGAGCCCTCCTGTGCCCCCCTTCTACACCTTTTCAACCCAAAGACCCACACTTCAGAACCCTCAAAGGAAGGTAAGGGACCAGACGAAGAGACCGGGGTTTAGGGTTTAGGGTTTGGGGTTTAGGGTTTAGGGTTTAGGGTTCAGGGTTCAGGGCTCAGGGTTCGAAGGGACACCCTTAGACCCCAAAAGAGCCCTCTAACTACTCATAATCTCATCAGTTCTCCAAAATTACGGTAGCATGTTTGGGTGCCCTAAACATCCAGGGCCGACTTATCATACGGATCCCAAAAGGGATTATAACTTAGAGAATCCCCCACAAAGAACCCTTTCCCCCCCCCCTCCCCCTGCGGCACAATTGCATGTTGTGGCTACCTAAAGCCTGAGCACCAATCCCTAACCCCCCCTAAGCCCTAAACCCTATACCCTAAACCTTAAACCCGAAACCCGAAACCCTCAACCCGAAACCCTAAACCCTAAACCCCAAACACCCGCCCATGACACTCGAAGCATGCGCAGGCAATGCAAGTCATGGACTCCGAGCCCGTGGCGCGCTCGGCTGCGACGACTTGGATGCGTGGGTTTAGGGTTTGGGGTTTGGGGTTTAGGGTTTAGGGTTTGGGGCTTAGGGGTTTAAGGGTTTTTTGCAAGGTTTTTGGGGGGTTGAGGGTCTAGGGTTTCGGGTTTAGGGTTTAGTGTTTAGGGTCTAGGGCTTACGGTTTACAGGGTTAGGCTCCTAAGCTTCTCTGCCTTTCCTGCCCGAACCCCCCTCCCCGCCCTTAACCCTAAAGACCTAAACCCCAAACTTAAGTTTGGGGTCTAGGGTTTAGGGTGTAGGGGGTTTAGTTAAGTCCTTTAACCACCTTTTTGGTTGGTGCCCTACACCTCAAGCTTTAGCCACATACCCCGAGATTCCACGGGTAGGGTCAAGGGTTCCTGGTTCCTCCAATTAAGGGTTCAGGGTTTAGGGTTTAGGGTAGTTACATGGTCCCTTTTAAAGGGTTCTGTCGGGGGGAGGGGGGTTCTTGCAGAAGGGAGGGGGTTGGCTTTTGCCTTGGGAGCGTTTAGGGCTTTGATGCGTCGTTTTCGAGATTCTGCTACGCCTGGAAGGGGGCCTACAATGGGGACCCTGCACAAATTCAGCTTGTGAAGGGACTGGTGCCGGCTCAGGGCTTACTATTGTCACATTCATGGGATTAAGACTCATACCCCTAAGAGGTTCCCTGAATATACGCCTAACATGGCCCTCATATTCCCTTTGAGGATTATCAAAAGGGGTCCCCAAACCCAAGGGTACAACCTAGGGGTCCAAGGTAAAGTCCTTTGATACTTTTGTTGACATAGACCCAGTGAAGGTACTGTTACACACTTAAGACTGCCCCATGGATCACAGTGCCGAACATCAGCTGGCACGCGGGCCCGCAGTCTGCCCCACTGCCGGGTTATCCCTCTGCCTACGGAGCGCTGCGCCCGAGGCCTCGTTTCAAATTATTGAGGCGCTGAGGTCCACCGCAACGCCGGCGTCGCCTTCCCGCCCGCCGCCGCGGCAGTGTTGATTTCGAAATGCCGCCGCCGAAATGCCTTGGTGGGCGTTGGCCCATGTCGTTCTGCGCCGCCTGAGAGCTCTCTGTCTCAGGAGCAGTCCTGTGTATGAACTACCCAGGGACTCCGAAACCCCTTAATGAAGGAATATGCCTTAAATCATATTCGGGTTCCCATTCTAGTTTAGGGGACATCCCTTAATTGAGGGGTTTTGGAGTCTCTGGGTATAGGCTAGCCCCTCAGTCCTAGAAGGCCGAGTTTAGGGTTGAGGGGTTTTAGGGGGGGTTAGGGTTTCAGCTTGAAACTTGAAACCTAAGCATCTAAGAATGAAGCCTCGCTGCGCCGGGTCCACAGGGACGCAGCAGCTGTATGTCTCATTCTTGTTCTTGTTTTTTTGTTGTTTGTTCTTTTTTCCTTTTTTTGAACATGCCTTTTAAACAAATATTTCGAGGTGGTGTTTATGCCATGTTGTTTGTTTTTGGCGGGGGAGGGGGGGAGAGAGGAGAGTGGCGACGCGTAGAATACAGACGTGGACTTGCGCGCTTAACTTCAACCCCCAACCGGAAAGCCTCAACCCTCAACCACTCACCCGAGTAACCACGCAAGCATAAACATAACATCACAAGATATGCTCCTAAGTATAGAGATGGTCAAACCCTAAACCCTAAACCCTAAACCCTAAACCCTAAACCCTAAACCCTAAACCCTAAACCCTAAACCCTCAACCCTATCCCTCAACCCTAAACCCTAAACCCTAATCCCTGTTTATGTTTTGTTCTCTACTTATGACTCATGCACAACTCACGCGCCTGCCCCGAAGGAGGTTTTGGAGGCATAGAGTTCCATGCCGAGGCGCTCCACAAGCCCTGTAAGTCCGGTTTAGGGTTCAGGGTTTGGGGTTGAATGTTTAAGGATAGGGTTGAGGGTTTAGGGTTTAGGGTTTAGGGTCTAGGGTTTAGAATCCTAAACCCTAAACCCTAAACCCGAAACCCTAAACCCTAAACCCTAAACCCCTCAATCCGAAGTTGCAGCCTAAACCCTAAACCCCAAACCCCAAACCCCAAACCCCAAACCCCAAACCCCAAACCCCAAACCCCAAACCCTAAACCCTAAACCCTAAACCCAAGGCGTGGGAGAAGCTGGAGGGCCGCAGCGAGGAGATCATACGTGACAGGGGCTCAGCCGCCATCTGGGATTGGGGGGTTTCAGGGTTTAGGGTTTCAGTGTTTAGGGTTTAGGGTTTAGGGCGTAGGGTTTGAGGGTTTGGGGCTTAGGGTTCAGGGTCTGTAGCTTAGGGGTTTCTGGGTTGTAGGGTGCTGGGGTTAAGAGGTATCAGCTTAGATTTGTGGAGTCTATCGGGTTTGGGGGCTTTCGGGGTTTGAGGGGTTTGGAGTTCAGGGTTTGGGGCTTCGGGCTTCGGGGCTTAGTTTAGGGTTTCGGGTTAGCCTTTAGAGCCTTGTGGGGCGGGGGGGGGGGTCACCCTAAGCCCTCGCAAAAGTGAAACAAGCGTTCTTCCTTGAAGACTGGGCCAAGAAAGGGGGATGTTTAGGCCCGGGGACCAGGGGCACCCCCGTTTGCAACCTAAGTTCGGAGGTGGCCTTTGGCCAAAAGGGGGCCCTTGAACCCTAAACCCTAAACCCTAAACCCTAAACCCTAAACCCTAAACCCTAAACCCTAGGCGTCGTGCTGCTGACGAGGGCCACCCTGGACGCAGTGAGGCCAGGACGGCCAACGCCCCGCGTGCTGGCTCTGCTGGGCGGATTGACGGCGAAGCCTCAGTGCTGGCTCTGGTGACGCTGTGCGGCCCAAGCTGCAGCCATCGAAGAGCAAGTTGCCAGGGTGTGGTCGATTATCAAATCCCAGGACCTGCAAAACCCTTTTTTGTTCTTTCTTCGTCGTCTCTACAAAAATCTCGTCGACTGGACACGCCAGCACGCTCGCCGGATCAGACAGGACATCCTCAGTGCATGTATGGGCCCGCTCATGAAAACCCTAAACCCTAAACCTTAAACCCTAAACCCTAAACCCTAAACCCTAAACCCTTAGCCCTTAGCCCTTAGCCCTAAGCCCTAAGCCCTAAACGAACCCCCTTGTGGACCTGCCATGCTTTGACCCTCGATGGCAGGTCAAGATCTGCTCTATGCAATCCTGCCAAGGTGACCCACTGGCTGCTCCAGAAGGACGTGAAGAACAGGCAGGGCCCCACTAAATCTTTCCAAGAAGGTTTTATTATAGGGTTTAGGGTTTGTAGGGTTTAGGGCTTAGGGCTTAGGGTTCAGGGTTTAAAGGGTTTAGGGTTTGGATTTAGGGTTTATAGGGTTTAGGGTTTTGGGTTTGGGACTTAGGGTTTAGGATTTAGGGTTTAGGTTGGCTTTGGGGGGCTGATGCCTCGGTCCCTTTCGGGCCGAAGCCCGAGACCGCAACACATCTCGTGAAGACCGTAAACCCGAAACAGCCTGAAACCGTGGCATGGCTTAGGGTTTAGGGTTAGGGTTTAGGGTTTAGGGTTTAGGGTTTAGGGTTTAGGGTTTAGGGTTTAGGGTTTAGGGTTTAGGGTTTAGGGTTTAGGGTTTAGGGTTTAGGGTTTAGGGTTTAGGGTTTAGGGTTTAAAGGGGTTTAGGGTTTAGTGTTTAGGGTTCAGGGTTTAGGGTTTAGGGTGTACAGTAAACCCGAACCTCTCCACCCCATGTAAACCCCAAAGCCCGTCAACCCTGAAGGCGTGAGAAGCCGTAGAGAGCTCAAGCCTTAAACCCTAAACCCTAAACCCTAAACCCTAAACCCTGAACCCTGAACCCTAAACCCTAAACCCTAAACCTAAACCCCCTAGAGCTCTAAGAAACACCAGGCCGACTGCTGCCCGAGTCCTCTCCGAGCCGCTCTTCGCGGAGGGAAGCCTCGCGGATGTGGGGCCAACGGAGGAGGCGGGTTAAGGTTTTGGGTTTAGGGTTTAGGGTTTAGGGTTTAGGGGTTTAGGGTTTAGGGGTTTAGGGGTTTAGGGGTTTAGGGGTTTAGGGGTGTAGGGGTTTAGGGGTTTAGGGGTTTAGGGGTTTAGGGGTTTCGGGGTTTAGGGGTTTAGGGTTTAGGGTTTAGGGTGGTTTAGGGTTTAGGGGTGTAGGGGTGTAGGGGTTTAGGGTTTAGGGGTGTAGGGGTGTAGGGGTTTAGGGGTTTAGGGGTTCAGGGGTCTAGGGACTTAGGGGCTTAGGGACTTAGGGGCTTAGGGGCTTAGGGGCTTAGGGGTCGAGGGGTCTAGGGGTTTAGGGGTTTAGGGACTTAGGGGCTTAGGGGCTTAGGGGCTTAGGGGTCTAGGGGTCTAGGGGTTTAGGGGTTTAGGGGCTTAGGAGGTTGGGGTTTGATTAGGGTTTAGGATTTGGGGTTGAGGGCTCCAGATTCTAGGGATTCAAGCCAGAGCCTGGGTTTCTGTTGGGCTAGTTTAATTTGGGGTTAAGACCGTAGCCAGCATTACTTTAGAGTAATTGAGTGAGCATACCGGCTTCCCCGATTTTTGGTTAAACCTTAAACCCAAACCCTTAAGCCTAAGCCTTATAAACCCTAAACCCGAAAGCATAAACCCTAGACCCTAAACCCTTCTAGCTGTGCAGAAGGTTCCCTTCCTTAGGGTTTAGGGTTTAGGGTTTAGGGCTTAGGGCTTAGGGTTTAGGGTTTAGGGTTTAGGGTTTAGGGTTTAGGGTCGCCAACGGGACCGACACCTTCGGCACCCTGGCCTTCAGTGTGGCGACAGGACTACTCCACGTGAACTCCCAACATTCACTGGGTAGCCCAGTGGTAACCTTTACATTTTTTGTTCTGGGTTCTCTAAACCCTAAACCCTATAAGCCCCATAAACCCTATAAACCCTAAACCCTAAACCCTCTTATAAAGTAACCAACAAAAAAAGGGTGCCCTTTTTCTAAGATGGCTACTGGGCTACCAGGTTCAAGTACCCAATCACCTCACATCTGAACTTCTCCCCACAGCTTTCTGAAGCCTTGAACCCCAAACCCTGAACCCTAAGCCCGAAGCCCTAAACCCTAAACCCTAAGCCCTAAACCCCCGTTTAGAACCCCTGGTTGAATAGTTCGCTCGTGGCCGCTTGCTTCAGGGGCTCCCAGAGAGCCCTGGATGAGGATATGAACCCTTGAACCCTAAACCCTAAACTCTAAACCCTAAACCCTATGTAAACCCTGTAAACCCTAAACATTCCCCAACCGCCTTATGGGTAGCTTGGAGGTCCACGTGGGGTTTGGAAGCTCCAGCAGGAGACTAAAGGAGGGATCCCTTAGGGTCCATTCAGCACCTTAGGGGGTTAGTTAGGCGCCACTTAGGTACATAGGGACTATATAAGGCTGTATACAGGCTCTAAACCCTAAACCCTAAACCCTAAACCCTAAACCCTAAACCCTAAACGGATAGGGGACCCTCCTTTTACCCCCTTAATTGGTTCAGGAGTGGCAAACTGTGGCTGAGCCCGAGATGTTCAGCAGCCGCGGCGCTTGGAGTTCTCCAGAAGTGACATAAGGGGTTTAGTGTTTAGGGTTTAGGGTTTGGGGTTTGGGGTTTAGGGTTTAGGGTTTAGGATTTAGGGTTTCTGGTTCAGGGTTCATGGTTTAGGGTTTAGAGTTTATTTATGGGTTGGAATAAATACTACTGGTATTCCCCCATAGTCCCCATGCATTTTACTCCATAATGACTCCTATTTTAAGGCCCCTATATTATTCTGATCCCATCGAGCTGAAGTGTCAAGGGCGGGGTGGGGAAATGAACCATCTGCGACTAGGGTAGGGCCCGGAGTAGGGCCTTATTCAATTTCGGTTCCCTTCTAAGCCCCCTGTAAGCCAAACAGGGCACCCTGCTTATTACTCAGGTTCCTCCTGAGTAGGGACCCTAAACGCGAAACCCTGAACCCTAGACCACGGGCTCGAGGAGTGATGTGCTGAGTAATTGTTGTTCTTTATTCATGCTCTGGGGCCGAATGTGCGGGTGGGCCTAGCTCGGTCGCTTGACAACCCTAAACCCGAAACCCGAAACCCTAAACCCTAAACCCTAAACCCTAAACCCATGGCTTGGGTTTCGGACGTATAGGGTTTGAGGGTTTAGGACTTCGGGTCTTGGGCCTTTCGGATGTGCACGGCTTATAGGGCTTAGGATTAGAGGGTTTCGGGCTTAGGGCTTAGGGGAACCATCAAGTGCAAGGCTTTAAGGCCTCTGTTGGGTTCAGGGTCTAGGGTTTAGGGTTTCGGGTTTAGGGTTTAGGGTTTAGGGTTTCGGGTTTAGGGTTTAGGGTTTCGGGTTTAGGGTTTAGGGTCCCACCACCGGCGAAACTCGCCCCAGACCTCTCCCAGGCCTTGACAAAAGAAGGGCCCAGATGATGACCGTCAGCGGCTACCTCAGCAGACATGCGGGGCTTCCGGGGAGGGTCGGGGAGGGTCGGGGCTTCGGGGATTTTGGAGTTCTTTAAACCCCTAAACCCTAAATTCCAAACCCTAAGCCCTAAACTGCCCTAAATTCCAAACCCTAAACCCTGAACTGTGGAATTTTTTTTAGTCAGTTGCTTGCCGGGGTGGCCCGTGTTTGCGGCTTTTGTTTTTTGTTCGCCCGGGTTGCCCTAGCCCCTATAAACCCTCCAATGTAAATCCCTGACACCTACACCCTAGAAAAGTAAACCCCCCCCAAACATCCCTAAACCCCAAGCCCTTACTGAGCGTTGATGTACAGGTCCTTCTGGCAAGGTTAATATGCCGCGACCCGCACAACTTGAAGATACGCCCCTGCGACAGATCTGCGATGGTACCGCGAAAGGAAGTCATTTTGTCGCGAAGGTCCTTATGCCCGCAGCTTGGTGCCCCTCAGGTTCCTGCTAGACTGCCCATTCGACTTGCAAACAAGTACGAAGTCTGTTTTATAGGGCAGGGGCTCTTTTGCGAAAGACTCGCACAAGTTCCACGCAAGTCGGGCGTACGTGCAAGTTAGGCCCTTTCGAGGACAATGCTCATCTTAGACGTTCTGAACCTACATGCCATCGGGTTCAACAAAGGTCGACAGGCTTTACAGAATTTACCCCAATTAGCAACTGGGGCCTTTTCTTTACCAGACTCATTCATATCTCTTAGGATGCAGCACCAATCCGCTGTCACATTCCGAGAATTGCAATGTATCTCCCCACCCTGTAAGTATCTGAGCATACATTACAGCTTCATGAAACCCTCATTCAACCCTACTTAAAGGCCTGACTAAACCCGATAATTCTATTGAAGCATTATACGTTTTATTGTGGTGGGGTTATGGGGCTTAGGCTGCTGGATATGCTTGGCTCGTCTTGAAAGATCTGGGTTTCAAAGCTGGTAAATTTGGGGGCTGAGCACAGAGAGCTGGCACGCGCGCGATGGGTCCCAAAAGTTCCGCGAAGGGGTTGGTTTTTTTTTTCTCTCGCGCGAAGGAGCTCAGTTTGGGATGAAGGATTAAAACCTAACCTTCCCTAAGCCCTAAACCCTACACTTCCCTAAAATTTCCCTGAACCCTAAGCCCTGTAGAATTGTGAAGAATTGTGAAAAATCAGGGTTTGGGGCTCCCCTGGCTTGTTGTCGCAGCTGTCTCGCCCTCGGCCCTTAAGTCCCCTATCCCCTAAGGCATCAGACTTAGGGTTTGGGGAAACCCGAAACCCTAAACCCTAAACCCTAAACCCTAAACCCCAAACCCTAAACCCTAAACCCTGCCAAACCCTGAGCCCTGACTGCTAAAGTTCTCTGGGCTCTCAAGGCACGGCAGCGCTCTCCGGCTCGGACACCCACAGCCTCCAAGCCGCAACGAGGGGAAGGTGTCAGGGGAGGTTTAGGGGTCTTAGGGTTGAGGGTTCAGGGTTTAGGGTTTAGGGCTAGGGTTCAGGGTTCAGGGTTTAGGGTTTAGGGTTCAGGGTTTAGTCATTCTTCAGGGTCTGGCGCTCAAGGGTTCACAAGGCCTACAAGGCTCGGTCCTCCAATCGCATTCGTGCTTAGTGCTTACCCAAGCCGTGAGCTAGCTTCAAACCCTGAACCCTAAACCCTAACCCTAAACCCTAAACCCTAAACCGGGGGCGGGGGGGGGGGACATCGCTTCTACTAGCAGTCCTTCATCTACTACTTGCTTAAGAACCCCGCAAAAAATAAGAATAGTCTTCCTTATTAAGGGTAATATGGGGATTGTTGTTTTTGATTCTTTTGGGCAAATAGTAGTAATAGGGATTACTGTAGTAGGTGGGGGTACTATAATCCCCATTCAGGACTGTTGGTATAAGGGGGATATGCCAAACCCAAAACCGACATATGTGGGTGTACGAGAATGGGAGAATGGGGGTACCTTATCAGGGATATTTCGGGGTCCTTTATTTTCGTAAACTCCCAATAATTTTCATAGAGGCTACCCGAAAATATTCGTATGACGTGAGACAGGCCACTCTATTGCAGCTTTGTGGCGTTCAAGGGAGTCAGCAACCGCCTCTAGACAGCGCCGGCATTCTAATCTTACAGTGACACTGTTTGCGGCGTAGTGGGACTGATCATGGGGATTACTGTTTTTGATTCTTTTGGGCAAATAGTAGTAATAGGGATTACTATAGTAGGGGGGGTACTATAATTTCTAATCTTCCAGTTACACTGAATGCGGCGTAGTGGGACTGATCATAAGCCCCAAGGCTTGAACTGTAAACCCGAATATAGCCCCGAATCCCCAACACCCACACCCCACCCCCGAGTCCCTACACCGCAAAATTTTCTTGGTTTTGGAGTACTACACTTTAATACTTTTTTAAGTTCTGGGCTCCTATAATTGCTACTTATACCTAAAAAGTATATACTTTTTTTCCCGGGTCTACTCCAAAGCTAAGTTTTCGCTGCCACACCCAAGCCCGGAACCTACACCTGAACCCCAAAAAACTACACCCTGAATCCCGGCGCCCTGGGACTTGTTTCGTCGGTTTTCCCTGAAGGTCGTAGTTGTGACCATTTGTTCGGGGCTTCTCCCGAATTTCAGCCCTCAACTCTGAGCCCGAAACCCCAAACGCTACACCCCTACAAACCGTGACCCCTCAACTCCCAAACCCTAAACGCCCCAATCCCGTACCTCAACGCAGATGCAAGCTGCAGCATTCCTACACCCGGAGCAGACACGGAATCTGTCCTGGGTTTTTGTTTAAAACATCGGATTTCAGAAAGGCGGAGCTGAAATGTTCGCCCTGCCTCTCGCCTTGGCAACTCCTGCAATTCGTTTTTTCGGGGTCAGCCTGAGCTGGAAATGGAGACAATGGAGAAAGGGTTCTGCCCAGCGCGGCAGAAGGCGTGGGGGGGGGGGGGGGGAAGGCAATTGGGAGAAAAAAAGCAGGTCCAATTTTGTACAGAAACAGTCCGAGCTGATGATTAGAGTTGGCGCGGGGCAATGCCCGAAACCCTAAACAAGAACCCTAAACCCTATATAAACAACAAACCCTACAACCCTAAAACCCTAAAACCCTAAAACCCTAAAACCCTAAAACCCTAAAACCCTAAAACCCTAAAACCCTAAAACCCTAAACCCTAAAACCCTAACGCCCTAACGCCCTAACGCCCTAAAACCCTAAAACCCTAAAACCCTAAAACCCTAAAACCCTAAAACCCTAAAACCCTAAAAACCCTGAAACCCTGAAACCCTGAAACCCTAAAACCCGAAAACCCTAAACCCTAAACCTTAAACCTTACACCCTAAACCCTAAACCCTAAACCCCCCAAACCCGAAATCTTGAGGCTGGGGAATGACGACCGCAAACCACGGAGAGAGCTCCCCGCCGAGCGACACCGCCTCCGTTTCTGCAGCAGGCGGCCGCGTACTTAAAAGGTCTAGGGGTGTAGGGCCTAGCCCTAAACCCTAAACCCTAAACGCCTAAACCCTAAGCCCTAAACCCTGTCAAATTTAAACCCGAAACCCTAAACCCTTAGAGCATATAGTTTCTGGTTCTCGGGTCGAGGGCTTAGGGGTTAGCTAACCTTGCGGGTTCATCGATGAACCCTCCCCAAAAGGGGGCACCCTTGGGAGACCTCTAGAAGTCTCCATGCTCCCGGTTCCCTGTTTATCAGGGTTCAGGGTTTTTAGGAGTTTTTAGGCGTTTTTAGGAGTTTTTAGGAGTTTTTAGGGGATTTTAGGAGTTTAGGAGTTTAGGGTTTAGGGTTCCCATGATCCATTTAATTCGGCCAAACGTCTTGTTGTGGGACCGGGTAGACTAACCCCATAAGGTTTAGGGTTCAGGGTTTAGGGTATACTCGTAAGAGCCAGGCTGCCCCCCAGAATGGTTCTTTTAGCCCCACTCTCCCGAATAAGCGAGCCAAACTTCGAGTCTATGGGAAAGTTCGGTACACCCCCTTAACCTCCGTAGAAGTGCGAGGGAGTCATGGTTCTTGAAGCCGGATAGCCCTAAACCCTAAACCCTAAACCCTACACCCTAAACCCTACACCCTAAACCCTAAACCCTAAAACCCCCTGAGCCCTACAGAGTGTTCGCCTTGCTGCCCTTCATCGCCGCAACTTCGGGCAGCCCCCCACGGCAAAGACGTAAGGAGACTCGCCAATCCGCTTCAGCCTGAAGCCAACCCAGCCCAGGGTTTAGGGTTTAGGGTTTAGGGTTTAGGGTTTAGGGTTTAGGGTTTAGGGTTTAGGGTTTAGGGTTTAGGGTTTAGGGTTCAGGGTCTGCACGCAGCTTCTGCGACGACTGAGCCTCTCACCTTCCCACCATGCCTTTACTACGAAAAGTCGATTCTTTCTTGGAAGGGCAATCTAGGATGCTCAGTAGTGCCCTTATTCCCTTTTTGGGGGCTCTAGGTTCCCCTATAAACCCCTTTGAGCAAACAAAGGGCACCCTTGTTAATCCTAGGTTACTGGGCAACCTGGCAATATAGGGAGTATCATCCCGTGTTTTCTACGGTTTCCTTAGTAACTGAGTGAGTACACTTTACACTTTTTAGGATACTAGAATCCCCTATAGAGCTGAAAGTGTACACTTTTTTGGGGCTTACGAACTCAGCAACTAGGTTTCTTAAGCAAATAGTACTTTATGCCCCCTGCTTTGGGGCTCGGGGTCTCTTCGTGCCGAGAGATGCGCAGGGGCTTCGGAGCTTCTCGACTCGACTCTTGGAGGGTTGGGATCCCTAAACCCTGAACCCTAAACCCTACCCTAAACCCTAAACCCTAAACCCTAAACCCTAAACCCTAAACCCTTGACGAGCAATTCTAGGGCCCTCTATGAACATCCCAAAGGCTCCAAGCTTCCTCCGTATCAGGCGCAATACTCTTCAAACTTCAAATGGTTCAGACTGGGATCTCTGTACGAATTCAAGAAACCCTAAACCCTAAACCCTAAACCCTAAACCCTAAGCCCTAAACCCTAAACCCTAAACCCTAAACCCTAAACCCTAAACCCTAAACCCTAAACCCTAAACCCCAACCCAAAACCAGGAGCATGTCTTAACACAAAGGGTTTCGAAGTTACTGGGACCTGCAGGAATGGACGCGTCAGCAACGAACAGCTTCATGCGACTTGGCTGCTGCTCTCGTCCGTTTGCTGCCAAGGTTTAGGGTTTAGGGTTTAGGGTTTAGGGTTTAGGGTTTAGGGTTTAGGGTTTAGGGTTTAGGGTTTAGGGTTTAGGGTTTAGGTATTGGCACCCACGAGCTCCACATGGTCTGTTCTCTACCTTCGGTTCTCCTGTCTTGGGGGTACGTACCCTGAATAACAGTAGGGGCCGCCGCCCCTAGAGTAAGTATAAGGACCCCAAGAGGGACCACAATCTAGAGAAGTCTCCATGTCTAGCTGCGAGTTTGTAACCGTGTGCTTGCTCAGCTTGGTTGTGTTAAGGGGGCTTCTTACCACGGTAGTTGACAGTTGAATGTTGAGGCGGATGCCAAACTAAGCATGGTGAAGTAAGCCCTAAGTCCTAAACCCTAAACCCTAAGCCCTTTTGTAAAGGTGTCGAGCGGCCCGGCACTTGGACTATCGCGAAATCAGTATCCTAATGTGTTGCAGCCCTTCATCCACCCGGTATTGCAAAGGCTGTATGGCTTTTGCCCTTTTTGGCACATGGCCTCTAAGGGTTAGAGTTTAGTAGTGAACCTTTAGTAGTGACCCTTCAGAAAGATGACCGAGGACGTATTGTTGTGGACTCCCGTGGCACGCAACTGTGGGCAAAGCCCAGGGAGCTGAATACCCCTAAGCCCTAAACCCTAAGCCCCTCAACAGGGAGAAAAGCGGACAAATTCCTGGTCCTTGTTTTAAGGAGGACTGGGCCCCTGAAGGCCCCACGCCCCCCCCCCCCCCGCCCCCAAGGGGGACGTGGGGTAGCGGGTGTAGAGAGGAATGCGAGTTAAGTCAAAGCTCAATGAGGCGGTTTGTTAAGGGTTTAGGTTTTCAAGTTTAGGGTCTAGGGAAAGAACCCCAAACGGCTTCCTTGTAAAGCTTTGGTTGCTAGTGCGCAGTTGCCAGGATGCTGCAGGATGTTTTGCTCTGACTTGCAAGTGGATGTAAGGAACCCTAAACCCTAAACCCTAAACCCTAAACCCTCCTAAACCCTAAACCCTAGAAACCCCAAACCCTTCAATGTGTTTTGGGGCCTCGGCCTCTAAGGCAGCAATCTCGAGATGTCGCGAACTCAGACAAGTCTGGGGAGCCCTAAAACCCTAAGGGTTTAGGGTTTAGGGTTTCGGGTTTAGGGTTTAGGGTTTAGGGTTTAGGGTTTAGGGTTTAGGGTTTAGGCTTTACACCCTAAAACCCTAAATATTAAGCCCTAAATATTCTGCCCTAGATATTAAGCCCTAAATATTGAACCCTAAACATTATGCCCTAAATATTGAACCCTAAATATGAAGCCCTAAATATTAAACCCGAAATGTTAAACCCTAAATATTAAACCCTAAGCACCCTGAAACCGAAACCCTAAATCCTTAACCCGAAACCCTAAACCCTAAACCTAGACCCTAGACCCTGAACACGAGCCCACCGTTTCGTCTGACCACCAAAACAAAGGCTACCCGTTCCAGCCAACAAGCTCCCTCGGAAAGATCTCAGTGCCCACACCCTAAATCCCTACAAGTTCAGGGTTTAGGGTTTAGGGGGTTAGGGATTGGGGGTTTAGGGTTTAGGGGGTTCGGGCTTGAGGGTTTAGGGTTTTTTTGGCTCTAAATCCCTAAACCCTCGGCCGCTACTACAGCCCTCAACCCTGAACCCTAAACCCTAAACCCTGAAATTTGGTCCGCAGGATTGTTGTTGCTGTAAACAGCTCGCGTAAGGCAGAAAGTCGCACCTAGAGAACGTCCAGCACACGGGCGTGCACGTGGGTTTAGGGTTTAGGGTTTACGGTTTAGGGTTTAGGGTTTAGGGTTCGGCTACTGGTGGGTGTATATAGCTAGGGTTCCTTATGAACAGGTGAGCGTAAGTGTGGCGTGTCCTTTTCATGGGAATATAAGCAAATAAGTTTAACCTGCTGCGACATGGTTTAGATACAGCTTGAACTTTATGCAGCATTCTCCTTTCTGCTTCGCAATCTCCTTCCTTTGTCGGTTGAGGCTTTAGGGCATTTGGTTATCTACCCTCAGGCGACAGTCCCACACAGGGACTGGGTTTCCCCAATACCTCAATCCTCAATCCTTTGGGGGGTTTAGTTTAGGGTTTGGGGGTTTAGTGTTTAGGGTGTAGGTTTTAGGGTTTAGGGTTTAGGGTTCCATCTGAAGCCCCCTCAGGAGAAGCGCAGTGGAAGGGAAGAGTTTGCGCAGCTCATGAACACGTGGGGCCCTTGATGTATGGGAGTGCCAGGGGCCCACCTTCACTCATTTCGGCTCTCGAGGGTTTAGGGTGTAGGGTGTAGGGTTGAGGGTTTGAAGGGATTATTTGGGTTCCTTAGAATCCAGCGGGTGGTGCAGGGCCAAGATTTTCTTCTTGACCCCCTTAAATGGACCAACGTGGATTGTTACCGAGGCCCCCCTTTTTGGGGGGAAATGCCCAGATGCTTAGGGTTTAGGATTTAGGTTTAGGGTTTAGGGTTCAGGGTTTAGGGTTTAAGGGTTAGGGTTTAGGGTTGCCCAGATCCTCCAACCACTTCAGTAGGTGAGGTCGCCGAGCTCTGAAGGGTTCGGGCCCACAGACCTGGGAGAACCCAACATTCCAGAAAAAAAACCCGACACCCCTTTTGGGTTTAGGGTTTAGGGTTTAGGGTTTAGGGTTTAGGGTTTGGGGTTAAAGCCTCTCGGTCCCCCGTCGACTGAGGCAGCAAAGATCTCTTATCGAGCAACTCAAAGAAGGCCGGCAGCTACACGAAACCCTCAACCCTAAACCCTAAACCCTAAACCCTAAACCCTAAACCCTAAACCCCGAACCTTAAATCCTAACCCATGCTGCCCTAAACCCTCAAGCCCCGAAACCCGAACATGCCCGAAACCCGAAACCCCCGCACTAAATACCCTTTTCGGTAGGCCCTTGGGGAATTTTTTAATTTTCCCTTATTGGGTTTAAGAGGATCATATTCAGTATTTTGTTCAGAGGGTTTTAAGGGCCATCCTAAACCCTAAAAGCCCCAAAAAACCGAAATCCTGGAGCCCGAAGCTAAAACGAGCATGGAACCTGAAGAGCGCCAAAGACAAAGGGTTTAGGGTCTATGGTTTTCGGGTTTAGGGTTTAGCTGTTGTATTTCACTTGCTACATGCGCAAGTTGTGAGCATGTGGTCTTGCGCATGGCACATCTGCGTGACTGTGCTTTACACGTAGCACATCCTGGTATTTAGTCTTCAAGCTTTGGCAACCGTTTTGCAGTTACGCTTGGCGCATCTGTGCGGAAAGTGTTTACACCACTGGCGACCGTTCTGGTTTGGCACTTGGCGCACCCGGGTGGTTATGCTTAATTAAATCATTGGCGACCGTTTTTTGGTTTCAGACTGGGCACATCCGTGTGGTTATGTTGCACCTGTTCCATATCACTGGCAGCCTGGCACATCCGCATGGCAATTTGTCAAGCCCTTTTGCATACATGTGCTCACGCGTGGGGAATCCGTGTGATTGTGCTTGCGCTTGGCACCTCCGGGTGTGTGTTTTTCAGTCGCTGGCGACCGTTTTGTTTTTTACACCTGGCGCATCCACGTGATTATGTTGAACACCCCTGCCGACCGTTCTCGTTTGGCACTTGGCACACTCCGGACACCATAAGTTTCCAAGCATGCGTTTTCATGCGCTACATGTCTTAGAGGTGCACTTAATGAAGCCTTAGCGGGCTGTAGCTTCCATGGGGGGGGGGGGGTAAACAGGAGACTCACTGGATTCCCGATGGCGGTTGTCCTCGGTGCACGTGCTAGGCGCCGCATGCACACCCTGGAGTGGTGGTTGCGCCCTAAACCCTAAACCCTAAACCCTAAACCCTAAACCCTAAACCCTAAACCCTAAACCCGACATATCAGCATGAGATCTTCTGCCACAGTGCAGGAAGATGCCACAAACCCTACAGACCCGGATTCCCAAACCCTAGAACCCTACAAACCTTCAAGCAAAAGCCTAAACCGTTTCCCCCCCTCTAAAACGCCAAGACAATAACCCCCCTAAACCCTAAACCCCAAACCCTATATATAAACCCTAAACCTAAACCCTAAACCCTAAACTCCACGCTACACATCCCTACGCTGATCCTCCAGTTCAGCGGACGGGCTCGCTCGGCCATGGCTCCTTGCCCCAACTGTGGGTATTTCATGTAGGGTTTAGGATTTAGGGTTTAGGGTTCAGGGTTAAGGGTTTAGGGTTTAGGGTTTAGGATTAGGCCGGGAGGGCAGCAGAAGTTGTTCAGAGTTTTACGTTTCGGGTTTCAGGGTGTGAGACCAGAAGGGCCCGAAAGGATTTAGAGAACTATGAGAGTTCCCCCTCTGGAATGTTTAGGCGTTTTGGAGCCCTTGGGGCCCAGGGTTCGGGGGCTTGAGGGTTCAAGGCCTGTGGGGTTTTGAGGCGTGTGGTTGGGACGTTGTATAAGGGCTCGCTCGTGCAACGCGTGTGTGAGAGAGCGTGTTCGGGCGCAAGTGTGAATGTGAGTGTGTGCTGTACGGTACGCATCGAGCCATGAACTGTTCGCAAGCTCCCCGGGGACCAAATGAACCTCAAAGCGGTTGTGGTTCATACACCTTATTTTAGTAGGAATTACTGTACTACAGGGTATACGGTATATGACCCCAGTTTTAGGGTTCGTTTGGGTTCATTTGTTCCCCAGGGCTATTGGCAAACCAAATGCGCCCATGAGTCGAGTTCCTAGGTTCTTTCTTACCTACATGGACTATGATACCCTGCAACCCTAAACCCTAAACCAGGGTTGGTTAGGGGAGTAGAAGGCCTCATAGCCCATTCTCGTCTGGGAAGTCGATGCTCTCTTGTCACCAGACATTTCGCAGTTCACAGTCCTTCGGCCCTGGAGCAAAGTCCGAAGTCCGAAGTAAAGAATGGAACTACATGCAACCTGGAGGCCAGAAAAAACGATTCTTCAGATGTAGATGAGTGACAAGGGTTGAGATGCAGGGTTCAGTGTACACGCCGAGCACGCATAGAGGGAGCAGAAAGTACCAGTTCTGAGCAGGGAAATCGGGGCCGATGTACCTGTATAACCCTCTTGAGAGTTTATGCGGAGTAGCGACATCCCGAATGTATCATGAGGTCCAGAGACTTACGAGAGCTATTCTCAGCCTTCTACCTCCTGCTTGGGACTTAGACGACCTTAGCAGTGTGGTTTAGGGTTTAGGGTTTAGGGTTTAGGGCTTAGGGCTTAGGGTTTAGGGGCCTGAAGATTTCGGTTCAACGTTGAGGCTTTCAATCAGCGTTTTATCCGAAACTCTAAACCCCAGTTTATCCCCAAGATCTAGCCCGAAACCGTAAGCCCTGAGTTCGAAGTGCCAAGTCTTACATCCTAAGCCCTACATGGCCTGAGACCCAGCGTCTTGCTTGGTGTTGTGGGTTTAGGGTTGTGGGTGTTGAAACTCCGGTAGCCCTCAGCTCCCTAAACCCTTTGCCTACGTCCACCCACCCGGTGCCTAAGCCCACGAATTCCCCCACTTGGAGGTTCATGGGTACTTGTTCACCACCATGATAAGTCTACTGAGTCTACTGATAACCTACTTAGGGGACTGAGGGACTTAGGGGCTTCTCAGTGCAGTTGCAATTGGGGTTATAAGTACCCTGAACCTCCGGGCCTTTCGCCCCCCCCCCCCCCCCCCCCCAGGGTGCCCGTGTCCCTCTGCTGTTCATGGGCAGTTTGTCAAGTTTATGGGAGTCCTGTGAGTAATCCTAAACCCTAAACCCTAAACCCTAAACCCTAAACCCTAAACCCTAGTCGTGCTAGGAAGGATCACCATTGCTACTGCCATCGACTGCCCTTGTTAACCGCCTACGCGCCTTTTTTAAGCTGATAGATGAGCAAACGAGACCTTCAACCCTAGACCCACATAAATGTATCCCTATATATGAAACAACATAGTTGTGTTTTGTCATTACGGTATGCGTTTGTACATATATATATAGAGAGAGAGAGAGCGAGCGAGAGAGAGAGAGAGCAACCCCCGTTGTACCTAAGAACCTTGTGTCCCGTATCCGAACCCCTTGGCGTAACCCCTGCAAAAGACCCACAGCCTAAAGTCATTGAGGGTTATGGGGTTCGGGGTTTGGGGTTTAGGGGCCCTTGTCCCCCGAACCCCCGGAAACTCCCAATTCCTAACTAAGCCCCAAAGCCGCAACCAAGAACGCCTTTTAAGCTCAAACCCTAATACTCCCAAGCAACCCTAAACCCTACAAACCCTAAACCCTAAACCCTAAACCCTCGTGTGCTCAACGCCCGCTTTTCTCGACTCGAGGCGGGCCTGGAACGCCCATCCCGGGCGAGTACCGACATGGGAGCCACGGGTTCTTCGTGTTCAGGGTTTAGGGTTTAGGGCTTAGGGTTTAGGGTAGGGCTTTAATGAGCCATGAAGTCGACCCACTCTCTCACACCGGCGCTGTTGCGTAGGGCTTTCGGGTTGCCAGGAGCCATGCGGCGGAGACGGTCATGTAGAACAAGAAGCATCAGTGGACGTGCGGGCCCCATTTTCTGGGGGGGGGGGGGGGGGGTTGTTTTCACCCCTTAAACTCCTCAACCCTAAGCCCCCTCTTATGAAGAGGCTGTTGTTCTTGCAGAAAGGAATCTCAGATGGCGCCCTCCTGTAGAACAGCCTCTCTGAGGCTCTAGTATCTACGCGAACCATGGAGGGCCTCCCAGTTGAGAGCAGAGTTAAGGCCGAACTTGGGAACCCCGAGCCCGAAACCCTCAACCCTTGTCAGATGTGTAGCCTTAAGTCAGTCCACGGGGCTCAACAATCCGCGTGCTGAGTGTCGGGCTCACTCATGTTGAATCCATTACCAAAACCGCTAAGGCCTCATTCTTCAAACCCTTAAACCCTAAACCCTGAACCCCAAACCCTAAACCCTACACCCTAAACCCAAAACCCTACACCCTAAACCATAAACCCCTAAACCCTAAACCCTAAACCCTAAACCCTAAACCCTAAACCCTAAACCCTAAACCCTAAACCCTAAACCCTAAACCCTAAACCCTAAACCCTAAACCCTACACGGACAGGGGAAATAAGATTGTAGGTCCTTTCTAGGGATCCCTCTTCAACCCTGTCACCTTCGAGGCTTCAAGACATGAAGTTTCGGGTCTGCTCGGGTCGCTGTTCTAGCATGGTTTAGGCTTTAGGGTTTAGGGTTCAGGGTTTAGGGTTTAGGGTTTAGGGTTTAGGGTTTAGGGATTAGGGTTTAGGGTTTAGGCTTTAGGGTTTAGGGTTCAGGGTTTAGGGTTTAGGGTTCAGGGCTTAGGGTTTAGGGTTTAGGGTTCAGGGTTCAGGGTTTAGGGTTTAGGGTTCAGGGTTTCGTCTGCAAAATACCAGCAAGGGCCCCTACTCAAGATCGCGTACGCACAGTTGAATGGTGTCCAATAGCGCCCCAACTAAGGGTTTGGGGTTTAGGGTTTAAGGTTTAAGGTTTAAGGTTTAGAATCTAGGGTAGTAATATAGCAGTAACCCTGCAGTCCGAACGCCCTAGAACCCTAAGCCCTAAACCCTAAACCCTAAAACCCTAAACCCTGAACCCTGAACCCTAACCCTAAACCCTAAGCCCTAGTCTCCGAGGCATATCAGCGCGGTATGCGGCCGCGAATCGAAGAGTTCTTTTTTTGCTTCACAGAGCCAAGAGCCAATTTGATGGGAGTTCAGGGTACCCTAAACCCTAAACCCTAAACCCTAAACCCTACACCCTAAACCCTAAACCCTAAACCCTAAACCCTTAACCCCAGGAGTAGTACAAGTGGGGGCTCGAGGTATGGCTGTTTGGATACAGGACTGCTTGGGGCTGCAGGCTTTAAGCCCTGGCCCCGAGACACCAGCACACCCCAATCTACGTTAGGGCGTTCAACTGGGTTTAGGGCTTAGAGATCAGGGTTTAAGGTTTAGGGTTTAGGGACTGAGCGTTTAGGGTTCAGAGAGTTTCTGTGGCTCGCAGGCTCAGGCGGCTGGCTTTAGGGTTCACGGGTTTCGGAGATGTTTGAATGTTGGAATGGGCCTCAGACTTTCCAAAAGGCTCTTGGCGGAGCTGGTCTAGAAAAGCGAGCCCCTTGCACGGCCGGTTTAGGGTTTTGCAGTTTAGGGCATGCGGTATTCTGGGACCATGTAACTACCCTAAGACAGTTGCAAGGGTCTCGCCGGTTTGCCCTTTGATAAATGAGATAATTCAACTTGGGTAGCTCTCTCTATCCGGCCCCGAGCCCAACAAAAAACCCCGAGCCCTTGGGGGTCACCGGTGGAGGGTCAAAAACGAGATCCGAATAGAGAGAGCCACCCAGATGCACGTGTAGTCATAGTCCAATCCAGAAGGACGTTTTGAGGTGGAGCGACCTCTCGCATGGTGCAGTTCGACCTGGCCCGAGCGAAATAGAAGGCGAGAAGCTGTGTAGTCTCCTCCCCCTAGCTACAAACCCCTCCTGCAATCGTATACTTGCTGCTCAATCCTGACAGTTTTTTGATATCAAGTATCAGCCCATTCTACTTCAGCTGGTAGAACGTAGAATGGTGGGTAGGTGGGCGTAGCAGCAGGGTCCAAGAGTGGATTAGGCCAGATTCGCCCTGAAACCTCACGAGAGCCCTGCATCCTCAAAGCCCCCCACATGGAGGGTTTAGGGTTTAGGGTTTAGGGTTTAGGGTTTAGGGTTTAGGGTTTAGGGTTTAGGGTTTAGGGTTTAGGGTTTAGGGTGATGTCTTGGGCACCTGGGGCGTCTCCTCAACAAAATCCTGTCAGTGCTTGCCACTCTGTCGGATCGCGTGGCTGTGTCATGGAGGGGTTAAAGCTTCAGGCACCTACATCCCTGAGCCCGAAGCACTCAAGGCTCCCATTCCTGAGCGACTTTCCGAACTTTAGCCGCGCAACCCTGTAGGGCTAGCCACGGGGTTCAGAGGTTCCTGATGCTTCTCTGAAAGTCGTTTCTTGTACTATAGCTTTTTTTGGGGGGATAGTTGTTGAATACGAGTGAGGGATTGTCAATGGGCTGCTAGGAACAATTGAGTTTTTTCGTCTTAATGGAAGAGCGACAAGAATAAGTACATGCATCTTATGTATGTGTATGCAATTAATTTATGTATAATTATACACGCATACATATACATATACATATATGCATGTTGATATTCAAAATTCTGTGCTTGTGTAGAATTCCACGATTCTACCCCGCAAGCCGCAATTTTGCTCTTCCCCGAAGACCCATGTGGCGCAGCCACGAAACGACTGCGTACAAGATCATTGCGGAAGCTCAGCATGCCACAGCGTGCATTGTTTAGGGTTTAGGGTTTAGGGTTTAGGGTTTAGGGTTTTGGGCTTAGGGTTTAGTGGACCACTTCTTGGGGTTTCCACATCAGTGGCACCCATATTGGGTTCCTCATTCGAAGGGAATCCTACTATTTCGGGGTCTCTCATACGGCTCCCTTATCTTCGTAAACACCCAGATGTACGGGCACTCGATGGTTTAGGGTTTAGGGTTTAGGGTTTAGGGTTTAGGGTTTAGGGTGTTGTTCTTTTTTCTTTGAATGTGCAGGAGCCTAAGTACCGGCCCCAATTCTGCGAAGATACTCCTCATGTAGTATACCTGGAATAGGGCTGTAGTCTTCTGGGGGAACACTACCCTCAAGGATGCGCGTAAATGTATATGTATATATGTATAATGGTATATATGTATATATGTATATATGTATATATGTATATATATATATATATATCTTGCATGTACGCATATGCAAATGTATTCAGAAGACCAGGAATTTCGGTGTTGGGTGTTTTGGGTTTAGGGTTTGTGGGTCGTAGAGGGTTTAGGGCTTGGGCGTGTTTTAAGTTTTGAGAAGTGGCTGCTGAACCTACAAGCAACTTGCCGCGCTGGCTCACGCTGCGCTCACACGTGTGAGGCTGAGCCGCGCGAACGCACACAGGACTGCGTTTGGCCTCGGGCCCGGCGGCCAAAGTACTTCAAATCTAAGCCCTCAGCCCTGTTTCAGTTCCTAAGTCACTGTAACCCGCCTAAAAGTTCCCTCAAACTCCAAACTCCTACCCTCAACCCTGAATCTCAACTTCTGACACAGGATCGATCCGAAGTGTTCTCCCACCCTGCCACTCGCCTGGCCACATGCAGCGAGCCGGTGCAGCAGCTACCGCGCCACGCGCCTTCGTGAGACAGAATATGTCTTCGAAGTGCTTCTCGAGTTGCTCTCACAGCCAAGGGTCACTACTTCATACGGTTTAGGGTTGAGGGCCTATTGAGGGTTTAGGGTTTAGGGTTTTATCAATCTGCTTAGATAAGATTCGCCTCCATCCCGATGGAGTTATGTCGTTGATGCAGCAAAAGCCGCAATTTTCATCCTTCTGGTTCTAATGGGGAACCCCCTGCACTTAATCATTCTACGCACAGTCCTTTGAGGGACATGTAGGGGGAAACATAAGTTGTAATCATTCTACGCACAGTCCGTTAAGGGACATGTAGGGGGAAAGAAAAATTGTAAGGGGGCTCTATGTATACATCATTGCGCTCAGTCCCCACCCCCAGATTGTTGAGCTAAGAGTAGGGGTTCGGAAAACTACGTACCATACATCCCCTTGAAGGAATGCCTACTTCCTCCTAAGAACCCGTAGCATGAGCGTATAGTCGACGCATCCACTCCTTCTGCGGTTCGCGTCCTCTTTCTTAAAGCACGGTTCAGTCCAACTCTATGGGGTTCAGCCTTGAACGTCCTCAGCCCTCTCCACTTCTTCTGGCTCCTGTAGTCCGCAAGTGATGATGGCCCTGAAATACCTAAACCCGAACCCCCCCCCCCCCCCCCCCAAAAAAAAAAAAAGAAAACAAAAGAATAATAAATAAAAAAACACGAAAAATCCCTAAGCTCTAGATCCTAGACTCTAAACCCTAAACTTCCGGGGAACCGGAAAACCTTCCTGTGAGGCGATTGACAGCTATAGTTCTCAGGAGTAGCTGCCAGGGAGCCCAAGACGTGATAGGAGGCTTCGGGTCGCATGTTTATAGGGTTTAAAGGGTTTTATAGGGTTTATAGGGTTTATAGGGTTTATAGGGTTTATAGGGTTTATAGGGTTTATAGGGGTTTGAAGGGTTTGTAGGGTTTAAAGGGTTTATAGGGCTTTATAGGGTATAATTCGGGTTTATTTGGGTTTAGGGCTTGGGGTTTCGGGTTTTGGCTTTCAGGGTCGAGGAACATACCTTAAGTCAGTCAAAAGACCCCGAGATCCCAACGCCTCTTCGTGAAGCAATATACTTCTGCCTAAATATTCAAGGGTCCATTTGAAGCCTCACGGGCCCCTAAACCCCAACCCCATTCTCCTTCACCCTAAACCCTAAACCCTAAACCCTAAACCCTAAACCCTAAACCCTAAACCCTAAACCCTAAACCCTAAACCCTGGGCTCTCTTGGCTGATACGGCAAGGTCTCAAGGACCTTGACCCCCCCTTACATGTGAGCCGATCTTGCGAAGCCTACGCGTTCTGTTGAGAGATGTTTAGGGTTCAGGGTTTAGGGTTGAGGGTTTAGGGTTTAGGGTAGTATGTATGTACATATATGCCTATCTGTGTGGGTGTGTGTTGGGTGTGGGGTTGAAGGCTTTGAAGGCTCAAGCCCAAAAGAACTGTACAGGGTGTGGGTTTACAGAGTTTAGGGCTTGTCACCTGCACATCCATGCAAACAAGTGCCCGCATGCAACCTTCCATGAAGCTCTAAGCATGCGTGGGGGGAAACAAGAGCTTCGATCCGAGACAGGCCTTGCAAGAAGGCTCGACGCTATCCTCTAGGATGCCCAGTGGTAGCCTTATTTTCCTTCCTTAATGAGCTTAAGGTTTAGGGTTTAGGGTTACCCTAAACCCTAACAAACACTGTGTTTTTCCGATGGTTTACTGGGCAAACTAGCATCTGCATGTGCACGGATCAGCTTCTGTACCGTGGGGCCCCGCGGGGCCCCATGAGCCTGGAACTATACGTCCCAAACTTTCGTTTAGGGTTTACCCTAAACCCTAAACCCTCAACCCTCAACCCTCAACCCTCAACCCGAGGGTTTAGGGCTTAGGGTTTCGGGTGACCTGAAAACCTGCTCTGTTCCTTGCTGAAGATGGGACCTCAACGGTCAAGCACGGACCCCAACACTGAACAATCCCAACGCTGGGAAAGGCACCTCTCGAATTTGCGATTTTTGGTTTCCGCGTTGCTCAGCCGCAGCAGACGTGCGCAAGCATAGGAGGAGGCAAGCACTGGAATCAGTCCGCTACTCCTGCATGGTGCGCTGTGAGACCTGAACGCCGTGGCCGAAAAATGTTCGATCTGCCCCGTCTGGACTCGAAACCAATGAGCCCAAAATCCCCGTAAAAGGAGTAATTTCACCTTAAGCTATACTTTTTAGGGTTAGGGTTCGGTCCTTTAAATGGTTAAAACAGCATAACAGCATACCGCGAATTTAAGGCCCAACCCTCGAACCCTGAACATTGGGGCGCTAGGGCTCTCTGGAAATGGGTATTTCCCAAAATAAGGGGTACCCCCTTGTATTACCCCAAAAGGACTAGAATCCCCATAAAAGGGAAACCCTAAACCCTAAACCCTAAACCCTAAACCCTAAACCCTAAACCCTAAACCCTAAACCCCATTTAAAGGGACCCCCCAAAAAGGGTACCCCTACTTTCGGAAATCCCCAAATCAGCTCGAGACTCCTGGCCTTCCGCCTCAACTGATGCCGCGAGAGTATTGGGTTGGGGGTTGAGGGCCAAGAATCTTGAGGACCAAATGAACCCCAAAAGGGTTTCCTGGTTCATATACCTGAATATGAATGATATTAGGTATAGGGCAACTCTATGACCCCAATTTTGGGGTTCCGTTGGTCCCCAGGGAACACGTGGTGTACGCGGGAAGTCGACAAACTGGCCGGATCTCCAAAACAGGGCGGAAGGATATCTTTGGGCTGAGCGCGCCCGTGCTCGGAGAAGAGCGACGTACAGGTGCGACTCAGCCAGAAATGGGCACCGGGCTCTCACACCATCGAAGGGAGGCAAGCTTCGAGCAGCAAAACGTGCGGAGGCCATGAGCGACGATGCGGATAAATATAAGACGAATATCGGCAATGATTCTGCGCAGCGTGACGTTCCAGGCGGTTGTGCGACCAACTGTTTCTGTCGCCGCGCTTATAGACAGCGAGGCGAAGCGCGCTGTGAGCAGGCGGGAGCATGATGTCGAGAAAACGCGGCACAGTCCTCAAGCCGTAGCGCTGCCATGCGCCCCTGAGCAGGTCACAGCAGTTTCAGTTCTCACAACTGAAGTTTCAAGGCTATATGCTCTCGAGCACCATACTGCGACTGCCGTCATCTGGATTGCCGGCCCCGCGCGGGGCGCGACTTTAAAATGCTGTGCCGCGGAGAGGCCGCTCGCGTTGAGGCTGCCCAAGGTCCATGAACCGTCGCCGGGACCGAAATGTTGCAGCTTAACACTCAACAGACTTAATTAAGATGCTGCATGGCCAACATTCCTGTCGTCACACAAATGGTCAGCATACGGGTGAAATTGATGGCGAGGACGTGGTCCATGACACATCGGCTGCGTCCCGAACGTTCTTTGCCAACGGTTGCATGCAGCATGATCGCGGCACTCTGCTTTCAAGTCTCCTGAAACATGTGGACGCTGTCGTTTCGCCCACGTCATGCGTTGACACCTAGGCAGCTTACCCAGCAGGTTTGAGACCGATATGGGCGCGGAATACAGGTGTTGCTTTCGTTCTCTTTCTGGCCGCAGTTATAAGCTGAGGCGCTTATAGGCATGAAATTCTTAATGCATGGTTGCGGACGAAGCGTTCGTCGTCGTCCCAGTTGTGCTACATGCATTGTGATCACCGTGGTGTGCGCACATATCTACTCGTACCGGACGTAATTAGGCTGAATAGAACGTTTTGCGAAGCTGCGTGGGCATCAGCAGACCCCCGTCCGGCTGCCAGCTGAAAACAACGAAAGCACGTGAAACACGGTCTCGGCGAGGACATTCCCCGGAGCGAAGACACGTGGTTGTCCCGAAACGTTTCCCGAGAGCACTTCCCTTTCCCACGCATCTTCCTCCCCACCGCATTTCCCTCACCAACGCAATTTTCTCGCCAACGCACTTGGCGAGCCGAACACATTTGCCGAAGACACATCAGGGCAAGGCCCGGCAAGGCATTTCCTGGAACGAAGGCACGAGGGTGTCCGAAGACGACATGAGACGACTGCAAACTTAATGGAGAACCCTGCGGCGAAGACGCGCTTCATCCCGAAGACAAGTGGCCATCCGTGGACATGGTGCTGGTTGCTGATGCGGCGTTGTAAAGCCACGTGTCGTCATTAGACATGGCATCGGGCACGATCGGGCCGACCTGTCGTTAGTAACTCGTGTGGCGTCACGAAGACACGTGTTGCTGGCGGATGTGCCATACATAGGATCCTCGACGTCACAAGGAGTCACGAAGCCCATCAGTCAGAGAGACGCAGCCAGTGAAACCGCATTCATGATCATTATATACTTGCAAGTGCGAATCAAGACATTTCGCAATAAAAAACAGTGCAAGATGCTGGATCACTAGTGGTCACTAGTCCTTACGTGGCCCCTCAGAGGATGATGGATCATGGATGATCATGGATGATCATGGACCAACTCACATCTCACACCCCGATGCATCATGGAAACTTTTCGACACACACACGCACTGGGAAGACCCTCGAGAGGTTAGTATGTGTGCACACATGCTCTGCAAGCTGTATTTTTGCGAGCTCGGCAAATCGCAATCAGCGAGTGAAACTGCAGGTACGTCTGGCGGATCAGGCCAGTATTCAGCACGAACACTTGACTCTCTTCGTTGGGTCACCAGTCAAGGTCATGGGTGAGTGTGACCGAGGGCTGTTGGGGTTTAGGGTCGTGGCAGATTTTCGTTATACACACACACAATGTGGCACAAAATGTCACGCGTCGAATTGACAATGGTGTCCGTGCTGAAAAGCGACGCAACGTATACAACGGCCGTCATCACCACCAACTGGTGTGGGTTGCGAAACCTTTGGCTCGAACAAACGCGCCACATCAGGGTTGTTTATGCCAATGCTGGGGCTTGGTGTGGTGTGGGCATCATGATTTCGTAGATGCGCGTTTTGCATGTCGTTTTTGTGTTGACGGCCCTGATGCTCTGTCACATGCACTTCTGGAACGCGTGGGCATTCTCAACCACGCCAGCATCGACGAATGCAAATTCGCAGTTAGAAGTTGCTGGGTTGATTGCCGGCCAGTGATGCAGCGGTTTACCATCGTGATCCATCGTGGATGTTTGCTTGGCGGCGGTCGTCATAGGCATGTGGATGGTCCCAGCTGCATTCGTGCTTGGTGCAGTCATTCATTGCGTGTCGTTGAGCACAAAATGCTTCGTCCGGATTCACACGAAACGCGCATGGACAATTCCCCGAGCAGTCATTCCAGCGAGTCTCCAAGCTCCAGCTTTCCGATGTCGCAGGACGATACAGGACGTGCACGATGATGACGACACGGGTCCGCCACCTGATTGATGAATGTGCTGAATATCGCCATACGGATGGCTCGTCACGTGCGGATATGGACGCCCTGGCTTCTCGCACGGAGTGGTGGCATCGACGCAGGTATCCAGGCTCGCCCTGAGCAGCACGCGGTCCCAGGCAGCTCACCATCCACCTCTCCGATGGCACGCGCGTGTGGGTGTGCTATCACGGCTCGTTGTCGCAGTTTCTTGTCTGCTCACGAAGCACATGCTCACGCCCGCGCTAGATCCACGCCCATCCGGAGGCACCACCTCCCGAGGCTGAATGGCGCCCTCCCCCACACGGGGTCTCCCCGGGATCGGCACAGCTGACTCTTCGTGCCAGGCTTGCACACGGTGGTCGGCAGACTTTCTTAAGTGTTGGTGCCGGGGTGCACATGCCCGGTATGGTGAGCTCCGGTTCTACGCATTGGCCAGATTACGCTCTGCCATTGGTCACGCGTTCCACGTGTTGCAGCAGCTCTCCTCCAAGATGGCCGCCTATGCCGGAAACAAAGAAAATATGAATTCTCGGGGCCTCGAGCTCCCTCCACACCTGGTTTGGTGCGGCCCGCACTGCATCCCGGCTACGGCGCAAGACGTTATTGCAGGTTGCCCTCCGCGCGCCCCGCGCCCCACCAGGCGTACGGGCCCCTGCGCGAACAGCATGGGTCCGTCGCTGGTAGAGCATGCTCCCCGTCTCCGTGCAGCAGGTCACGGCAAAGGGGCCGGATGAGGACTTGGACCTTGCTGACGCTGAGGGGCCCAGCAGGGGAACCGGCTCCAAATTCGGCTTCCGAAGGGCATCATTTTGTACGTACATTTTTCGCGAAAAACGCGCACCCAAATCCCAAAAATGACCCCGGAGAGCATCATTGCTAGATTTTTGGGATGGCTTCGCGGTGAGTTAAGGGACGTGTGCGCGCCGCCTCTACTGTAACTTATTGTGCCTCAACTCAACTATTAACAAAGTTGTTTTCAAGAAGGGCACCGAGGAAAGAACATAGCGCAATGCAGTTTGAGCGCGCTAACTTGTCGGTGCAAGCAGAATGAGATCCATGATGATCCATGTGTGCTGGCCGAAACAAGACATCCGTACGTGTGCGCGCAGCACACTGCACGCGCTGACATGACTGTGCAAGCAGCATGGGACCCATGTGTGCTGGCCGGGAGCGAGCTTCGCCACGTTGGAGGGCGCCTTGCGCGGAGCGGCCGCGGTCCCGCCCGGTCGCCTCGCGCGTTTTCTGCAAGCGGAGCTGGAGTGCGACTCCCTAGAGCCGAGCCGTTGTCAGCTGCCCGCCATTACTTCTGCCGCAGCGGAGCTCGCAGCGCTCCCAGAAGAAGCCCCGCTACCACTGTCGGGGGCGGTTCCCCTGTGCTCCATGCCAGATGGTTACATCCCCGCTGCAGCACAGTCTGCGCTTCTACAAACATATGGGGGCCCCGCCACCGCTTCCTCCGCACAGACGCTGGCCGCAGAAGCCCGAGACGCGTTCGATGCCGGCACGCCGCCACGCCACGGTCGGCGTCGAGCCCGCCGCCGACGGCGAGCTGAACGAGCGCAGGCAAGCGACACCGACAATGGTAGCGGTGTGGACGCCCACGACCGCGTGCCCACTTGCCCCGCGCCGGCGTCAGCAGTGGCCGAGGACGCGTGGCGCACGTTGGATGCGGTCGATTTGGAGTCGGAGTTTCGCCACCCCGTCCCCACGTTGCAAGACGTGCCGCCATTCATGCGGGCTGCGCTGCGGGGAGCGCTGATGCACGCTTTAGCCCGGCTCCACGCCGAGACCGAGCGAGACTCGCACGACGAAGCAGCCAGGTCCCGCGCGTGGAAACTGTTCCTGCTCGCGCCGCGCATGCTGCTCGCACGCCCGAAGCAGCGAGGCGCGCAGGGGCGGGCGGAGCTGTTGGGCCGAGCCGAGGCTTTCCAGCGCGGAGCATGGCAGTCCTTGCTCCAATCAGCCCGGCACCATACCCCCTCCGGCGGGCAAGAAACACTCCTCTCGCCGGAGGAAGTGGTCGAGCGCAAACGCGAATTGGCCTGTGCTAAGGTTCGCAAAGGTGAGGTCTCGCGTGCACGCCAGGTGCTGACTGCGGCCGAGATAGCGCCGGGCGACGATGCTACATGGGCCGCACTGACCGACCCGGCTCGCCGCCCCGCAGTGCCTCGCACCGCGGTCCCGCAAGAGTTGCTCGACTTCCATCCAGCAGAGCTTCCCCTCCTCAGCGTCCGAGCCTTGGCTTCCGCTTTGCGCGAGGCGCGCCGGGGTGGGGCACCGGGGCTTTCGGGTATGCGGGCGGAGCATCTCAAAGTCCTCATCCAGGATGTCCCGGCCATGGAACTCCTCGCCGAAGCCGCCACAAAATTGGCACAGGCTCGACTCCCCGCAGCCGTCGCACGCGCCCTGGCCATGGCACGAGTCACGGCTTTGCGTAAACCGGATGGCGGTGTTCGGGGCATAGCAACGGGCGACGTTTTCCGGCGCCTCGTTTCCCGCACGCTCGCCAAGGAGTGGGCGCAGACATTCGACCAAGCCACCCGCCCTTACCAATTCGCGCTACAGGCACGAGCCGGGACGGACGCACTGGCTGCACACATTCGCGCCGCCCTCGCGACGCGACCGGACGCCGTCGTGGTCTCCCTCGACGGCCGCAGCGCGTATGATTGTATGTCTCGCGCGGCCTTCCTGGGGAAGCTGCGCCAGGTGGCCCCGGAGTTGCTTCCCTTCGTGAGGCATAGCATCGAATCTCGGCAAGACCCGCGCCATAGCCTCCGAGCCAGGACCACCGCCACCGGGCATCGCCGAACTCGGCGACGATGTTTGGCGGGCCGATAAGCCAACTGCCGAACGGGGCGTGGTCGTTCTGGGCTCGCCCATTGGCCATCCGGATTTCATCCGCTCATGGGCAGACGAACGCATACGCACGGAACGGCAACTGCTAGACCACCTGCCGCAGCTGCCGGACCTCCAGTGCGCCTGGTTGCTCCTGCACATGTGCGCGTCCCCGCGGGCAAACCACGCCATCCGCACTATGCCTCCATCCCAGTCCGCCGCTTACGCCAATGCCCATGATGAGGCTATGTGGACGACTCTGCAGGCATGTCTGGGAGGGGTTCCGGCGCAGAAAGCCGCGCATGCCTGGGAAATAGCCACACTTCCGGCGGCGCACGGGGGCCTTGGATTGCAGTCGGCCGCGCGGACGGCTGCTGCCGCTTACTGGGCCGCGTGGGCCGATGCACTCCCCGTCATCCAAACGCGACTCCCGGAGTGGGCTAACCGCTACCTCCGAGAGCTGGGACGAGGAGAAGACGCTGCCCCATGCTTCTGCGAGGCGGATGAGGCCCGCAAGCTTTTGATAGACGAAGGGTGGAACAGCTGCCCCACTTGGGAAGCCATCCTGGAAGGCGAGCGGCCCGCCCGCCCGACAGACGCAGGCCCGGGGGACTGGCCGCACGGCTGGCAATTTCACGCGACGCGGACTCGCAACCTACACTTTCGCAGTCGCGTGCTATTGCCGGCCATGCCACCAAGCTCCCGAGCCATGCTCCGCTCCCAGGCTGGGCCGCACGCGGGGGCCTGGCTTTCAGCCATACCAGGCGAGCCAAGCACGACCTTGACTCCGCAGGCCATGCTCCTGGCTTTGCGCCGTCGCTTGCGGCTACCCCTGCCCCTGAGCCTCCACCGGTGCGGCCCAAACCCGGGGTGCGGCCTAGAGGTCGACGCACTGGGGGACCATGCGCTGGCCTGTCCTCGGACAGGACTGCTGGCCAGACGGGCAAAAGTGGTCGAACGGGCGTGGCTCCGCGTGGCTAGGGAAGCAGTCGGACCCGAAGGCCAAGTCGTGCCACAACAATGGCTCGCCCACACGACGGCCCCAGGAGTACGCCCAGATGACCGTAGGCGCCTGGACATGGTCGTTTACGGAGCCACAACCAACGGGGGAGCGCTCTGCTGCGACGCCACGCTTGTGTCGCCGCTGACCCGCGCAGGTCACCCACAGCCGCGCGGGGATACAGACGACGGCGCGGCGCTACAGGTCGCGGAGCGCCGCAAGCAGACGGCTTACCCCGAACTCACATGTGGCGGGCCACAGCGCCTGGTCGTGCTGGATCAGAGGTTGGCGGCCGATGGAACTCGCAGCGTCCGCTTCCTGCGGATTCGCCCCCTCCGCGCGCAACGCTCGCCGCCAGCTGTTCGCATCGCTGCGGCTGGGTGCGGCTGCTGGGTGCGCTTGGGCGAGGCAAGGCATCATCACCATTCGCAGTCCATCAGGCCGTCGCGGCACGGCCCTCGGACAGGGCGCGTGCCAACCAGCCGCAGCGGGACCGGGAGCCGGCGCAGCCGGAAAGGTTCTGGGACCTCGCCGTGCGCTGGGGCGAGTCGGCTTGCCGATGCTGCCGTATAGCTTGAAGGCACGGACATCACAGGAGCCTGAAAAAGGCGCGAAAAAAAAAAAAAAAAAAAAAAAAAAAAAAAAAAAAAGATATCCGTGTGTGCGCATGCAGCCCATGGCGCGGAGACACAAGAATGTTTCCCGCCCAGGAAGGTACATAGCGCCAGGAAGCATGCGCGCACGAACATGTCTGTGCAAGCAGAACAAGACCAATGTGTGCTGGCCGAAAAATATATCCGTATGTGCGCGCTAGGTGCGCGCAGCAGGTTTTGGTTCTTTTGGCCCAAGCTTCTGCAACCGCTGTTTTGCTTCGACGGCATACCTGCTTTCCCGCTTCAACACCCGGTGCTGCGACTCGGGAGGGACTTGGCAGACCGGAAACCCACAGTTCCTATCCTAAACCCTTCACGCCAGAAAAGGCTGCACACAGACAAGCAATCGCTCAGAACTGAAACTCAAACTCGACACACTTTGACGACCCGGAAGGTTTAGACTGTAGATCATCTGGACCGGGCAACAACGCACAAGTGGTTAGGTTGCTTGTTATCAGCAAGTTTTTACGCTTGGTTCCGTGTGCGCGACGCGCGGTGTTGCCACCCATGCCCCCATTCACCGGGCTCGGCGGTCCCTTCAGGTCGGTCAGGCGGGCAGGCTCCTCGCATTACGTGCTCGCAGGAAGGCACGTCCGTCCAGCTCGCGCCAAGTTACCTTCTCTCAACGCCTTGCCGCAAGTCAACAGCTCTGCCACAGCGAGTTGCGCTTGGTGCGATTGCCACGCCCCTTAGCCGCCTTAGCCAGTAACATGGGGGACGCTCGGGTGCTGCCTGAGCATTTTCCATATGTCAGTTCCATGGCTTTCACCGGCATGCCACGCAGCATTTCCAATCGAACCTCCCCGGTTGCGAATCTTGTCCCCAAGTGTCCCAGGTGGCCCCATGCGGCGCAGCCTCAAATCTGTCCTTGTATGGCCCCAGGGCACTATGCTGTTCTTTGAGTAACATTAAGATATGCCAGGGTGCCAAAAACCGTGCTCAACATTCCACAGTTCAAACTTTGATGTTTCAAAATGGACCGCTTCGCACTTCGTCACTACATCACTGGAAGCCTGCCTGATACGCCCGCGCGGTGCAAAGTCAGGAACGCTCCGGCACCAAGCGAGCTTTGCAATGTCGAAGAGAGTACATACAACATGTTGGGGATGTGTGACGCAGCTTCAAAATGTTTCAAGGCCTCCAGTGCAAAAAGGAGCGAGGAAAAAAACAAAAGAGTGTATAGACATTGTAAGCCCGTGCCCCAACGAATCCTTGCGTGGGAATCATCAAAGGAAGCTTTGTTCTTCTTGGGATATGTGTTGTTGTTGTTTTTGTTTTTTTGTGGGGGGGGGGGGGGGCTGTTCTTCCATCAAAGATGAACCATATAAGCCTCCGCATCACACAAATGTCGCATTCTTCGCAGCGCCTCTGGCTCCGTGTTATAAGATGTGAGGGGCATTCTGGACCCAAGCAGGGACGGACAATGTTGCCATATATCCCTGGCTTGGGGAAGACCGCTGCCTTACCCTCAGCGTTATTTGACACAATGTGTTATGTTTTGTTGCATGCCGAAGCTCAAGTGGCATTGTGCAAGCACGGTGCTTTTTTGCAGGCTGGGACGGATGAGAAGGCGGACATCCTCGAGCAAACGGAGCCTGTGAGCTCGCCATTCCGTGCCCACCGGCAACAGCTACTCCAAATGAGGTTTGAGGCGATGTCCCCGACGGAGGCACAACGATGCACGGAGCGTGCGTTGCAGTCACACGCAGCTGCAATGTCACTTCCCATGGCCGGGGGCGGCTCACCGCACGATTCCAACACAAGCCGGCGCATCTCGGCTGCTTAGGGTTTAGGGCTTAGGGTTGAGGCTTGAGGCGTGAGGCTTGAGGGTTTAGGGTTTAGGGTTTAGGGCTCAGGGATGCACAGGGCACTTTGGAGGGCCCGATGTCTTGCTTGTTGTTTGAGGCAGCAACGCAGTGTTTGGATCCCCAGTGTCCGCGTCGCCGACAGCCGCCATCGAGGCCTTGCATATATATATATATATATATATAAACACATATATATGTATATATATATATATATATATTTTTTTTTTTTTTTTTTGGGGGGGGGGTTTGCTTTCTTCCAACCCACTCGGCCAAGTCGTGGCTCATCAGGACGTGATCCTACAAGTATTCTTCAAGATCTATGCCGCTTGCGATCGTTTAATCAGAGCTGTGGAAAACAATGTGTGTGGGCAGAACCGAAATTGCACTTAAGTGCATTTACTTACATGTTGTAGCGTTCGACCTTTGAGCCGGCGAATTTGTCCATGACCGTGCAGGCAGAGAGGCAGTGGTGGGCGGAAGCATCCGAACGACAACTCGAGAACCTCAGCCAGGCTCGCCTCTTCCGAAAAGTTTTTCCAAACCCTGCAAGGTGCGTTTTGTTACGGGTCTCTGCAAGGTGAGGTTTCTTAATGGTCTTCCAAAATATATGGAACTCTTCGGGGGGGATTGTGTTTGCTTGCGCCTTTGTGTCTTTGTGTGGGTGTGTCTCCCTGTGTTTTTTTTGGGGTGTTGCTTTCCATTCGGCACCTGTGCAGGATCGTACTGTAGGGAAAAACTCTAAAGGCTTAAAGATGCGTGAAGCCATTAAAGCCTAAACCGTTTAAACCCTAAACCTTAAACTCCCAAACAAAGAGAGAGAACAAACGCACCGCCCTCAGAGGTAGGTGTCTTAGGCACCTTTCGCAAGCCCAGAGAATTGCAGTCCAGGATTTCAACGGGTTTCAAAAGCTTCGAGTTTCAGGGCAGCAAGAGCTCAGAAGCCCACCCTAAACCCCAAACCCCAAAGGGCGCTGCACAAGGGATTTGCTCAGCAGTTCTTAGAATTCCGAGCCTTTGGTTTGGGTGATCTCAGAAATGCGAAAGCCCCTTGTCATTACAACTCGCTAAGCAAGGGCTGTTGAAAATGCAATGGGGCTCAATGCTGGCAGGTCGTGAAGAACGAGACAGCCAAATGTGCCTCTGCTTGTCCAGGTGCGTTTTTTTGCGATCTGTGTAAGCTTCTCGGGCAACCCAAAACCCTAGCCCCTAAACCCAAAACCCTAAACCCTAAACCCTAGGGAAATGCAGCTTGTCCTCCACGGCTCATGTTCTTCGACCTCCATCTTGCCCTTAAATCCCAAACATGAATTTGCCTCAACCTCTCACACCCACTAAACCCACCCTTTTTTTAGAAAATGGGACGCCGGGGGAGTGCACTTTTTCACAAAAATAAGCGCGCAAAACGTTTCAAACATCCTTAAAAAACACACGAAAACGTGCAACAATAAATAATACACAACAAATCCCACAAAAACCAAAAAAACACAAAACAACAAGAAAACCAAGAAAACCAAAAAAAACAATCCTGAGGGACTCTGTTGGGGAGCCGGACCCCTGGGAAGAGTCTCTCAGGATTGGTTGTTTTGTTTTTTTTGGTTTTTTGGGGGTTCTTGTGCAAGAAAACCAAAAAAACCAAAAAAACCAATCCTGAGGGACTCTGTTCGGGAGCCGGACCCCTGGGAAGAGTCTCTCAGGATTGGTTTTTTGGTTCTTTTGGTTTTTTGGGGATTCTTGTGCAAGAAAACCCAAAAAATACCCAACAAAGCAAAAAAACCTTAAAAAACAATCCTGAGGGACTCTGTTGGGGAGCCGGACCCCTGGGAAGAGTCTCTCAGGATTGGTTGTTTTGGTTTTTCTGATTTTCTGGGTTTTTTGGTTCTTGAGGATTTTTGTGTGCCATTGGAGAGTCTTCTGTATTGTTTTCTTTTGTATGGTTTTTCGGTGTCTTCTGAAGGGTGTTTTTGGGTTTTCTTTAGACTTTTTGGTGTTATTTCATTTTTGTACGCTTTTTTTGTACAGTTGTTTTTTGTATTTGTGTGTTGTGTGTGACTTTATATTTCTGAGTGCCCTTTTGTACGTGACGAAAGCGCTAACATGGACAATCAAGGACACCGCATTATGTGTTTCTCTTTTGAACAACATTGATATATTATCCATGAATTTCGTGCTCCCAGCCACATGGTTTGAAAAGCATGGATTGTTTGAAAATATTGGTTTTACCGATGTTTTTCGGCTCCATCCTTCAAAAACATTGGTAAAACCAATGTTATCCATGAATTTCGTCCTCGCAGCCACATGGTTTGAAAACCATGGGTTTTTTGGAAATCGTCGGTTTTACCAATGTTTTTCGGCTCCATCCTTCAACAGCATTGGTAAAACCAATGTTTTCCATGAATTTCATGATCTGAGGCTCTCTCCCAGCCACCATTTCTCGAGGAGGTACCAAAAAACAAACTCGAATACTGCAAAATCTCGAGAGAGTACCAACACCTCCATATAATCAATCACGCCCCAATACGCAAAACATGACATGTATCCTAAAAACTATACCTTAGGATATCACAAGCAATCATCCCCCAATAAGCAAAACCTAATATCTGTACTAAACACTGTACCTTAGCAACATATTTTCAGACATCACGCCCTAAGGCTCCTACCAATTTTAGAAGGTTCCTATCAATTTAAGCAGGGTTCTTATTCATGTTACTGGGAATCGCAAAGGTTTTTAATTAATTTTAAGGATTAGGCTCATATTAATTTAGTAGGATTCCTATTAGTTCTTGTTAAAGGATTCTATTGTTTTTCAGGCCTATTGGTTCCTATTCATTTTAGTAAGACTTAGTAAGATTCCTTCTCTTTTAATAGGATTCCTGTGAATTGTAACCCGGGTTCTTTTTGATTTGTCAAGGGTTCCTATTTATTTTAATATGCTTCCGTCCTATTAACTCTTATCCGGTTCCGATAATTCAATCGAGGATTCCTATTCATTTTCATAGGATTCCAATAGAGTTTCATAGGGTTCCTAGTTATTTGAAAAAGGCTCCTACTCATGCAATAAGATTCCTATCAATTTTAATCAGATTCTTGTTCATGTTAATGGGATTCGTATATATATATATATAGATAAACATCTCATTCATTTTTATAGGGGGTTCCTATTGGTTTTAGGCTCATTCTTTTTTAATAGGATTCTGATTATTTTTCTAAGGGTTCACATTATTTTTTATATGAGTCCGATTGGTTCGTATGAATTGTAGTAGGGTCCCTCTTCAGTTTAATGGGATTCCTATTCGTTCTACGAGGATTCTCTTTTTTTGTGAGGGGCCTCCAATTCATTTTAAGAGGCTTCCTATTGACTTTACGGCTCCGACTAATTCAAAATAGGGTTCCTACGGGTTTAAATATCTTTAAACAAATGGAAAAAGTGCACTCCCACAGCGTCCCGGTCTCGAATTTTAATATTATTTTTCCCGGACCCTGCCGGCACCCAGCCCAATACGAAACCTGTTTGAGAATTAGGGGGAGGGGTTCAGGGCCTTCGCCCTTAGTTGAGCCATTAGGATTTCAAGGTTTAGGGCTGAAGGCTGACAGGATTAGGATCAAGGGCTCAGGGCTTGGAGGGTTTAATTATTAGGTTTCGGAATTCAGGTTTTAGGATTTAGACCCCCCCTAATTTTAAATATTTTTCGGGCCCAGGCGAATGTCAGAATTAGGCAGGGGGGGGGGACGGAATTTAGTATTAGGGGGAAGGAATTAAAATTCCAACCTTAAACCCTAAACTTAATCCCTAAACCGCGTTACCCTAAACCCTAATAAACCCTAAAACCCTAAACCCTAAACCGCGTTTTTCAAACCAAGGCTTCTTGGCCATGGATCAGCTGCGGGCCCAGGTCAAAGACGAAGTGCGCCAGGAACGCTTGTGAGTCCGCTTTTTTGGGCTGAGGGGTCAGGCTTAGACTGATGGCTGGTTTAGGGTTTGGGGTTTAGGGTTTAGGGTTTAGGGTTTAGGGTTCAGGGCTTCTTTACCCTAAAGCCCTAAACCCTGAAGCCCTGAACACCACTCTAAAAGCCCTAAACCCTTAAACCCAAAACCCGCGAATTCCCATCATTCTAGTCCTGCACGTCTGGGGTTCGGGTGAGTCGTGAGCCGAATCTGGACTTGAAGTGGCTTGCTGAGCATTTGCAGATTCAGGGTTTGGGGGCTCAGGGATGTTAAGGGTTCAGGGTTCAGGGTTCAGGGTTTAGGGTTTAGGGTTTAGGGTTCGGGTGAACCCTCCAAGCCCTAAAACCTGAATCGCATGGTTCAGGAACCCTTGAATGGAAGATTTCACAGGGAGCCCGGAGTAAACCTCCAAGAGAGCCCATGCTAAACCCTACAGTATCAAGGGCTTAGGGTTTTGGGTTTTGGGTTTGGGGTGTATCAACACGACAGTGACAGCTCTCAACCCTAAGCCCTACAAACCCGAAAGCCCCAAACCTCATAAAACCCAAAACCGCAAACCCTCAACCCGAAACCCTAGACCCCATAAAGCCTCAAGCCTTAAACCCTGGAAGCTGTAAAGCAAAAAGCTCTGGACAGCATGCCTTGCAGGAGGCGACGGCCCTCACAGACCAGTTCGTGACTTCGCTAGCTGTTTGGGGGTTTTGGGCTGCCTAGGGTTTAGGGCGTAGGTCCCTTTTGGGCCTCCCAAACCCCCTAAACCCTACACATCCATGAGGGGTTCAGGGTGTACGGGTTTGGGGTTTGGGGTTTGGGGTATGGGAGTTGATTGCTCTTGGGTTTGGGGTTTGGTTCAAGGAGGCCTGTGCGTCACGACACCGTGCGGGTTCACTGTTGCACTGCTGCCTCCAGAACACAACAGGAGGGGTGTGCCCCTAAACCCTAAACTGTAAACCCTAGACCCTAGACCCTAAACCCGAAACCCGAAACCCTAAACCCTTAACCCTAAACCCAGCTCTCCAGACAGCTTGCTACATCTTGGAATTGAGGGCGCGATGTTGAACTCCATGGAACATCGCCTACGCCGGGAGCAACAAGCAAGTCACCAGGCGGGCAGTGCTCAATGTGATGCCTTTGGGGTGCCACACCTTGGCTTGAGGGTATAGGGTTTAGGGTTTAGGGTTTAGGGTTTAGGGTTTAGGGTTTCGGGTTTAGGGTTTAGGGTTTAGGGTTTAGGGTTTAGGGGGGTTTATAGGGTTGAGGGTTGAGGGTTTAAGAATCAGAGGTGCTTCTGTTGCGTCGGAACTTGCAAAAAGTTTTTTCAGCAAAGACGTGCAGATTTTACTGTTCGCGCGTGTGCTAATTTTTCAAGAGATTGCAAGAGGTACTCCGGAGGGTGCTGTGTTTAGGGATGGGATTTAGGGTTTCCCTGGCAGTTGCACAAAGGGGTGGGGCAGAAGAGGTAGAACGTTTTTGAAGGATCCGCGAATCAGTAGGCCTAACCTGGGTGTTGGAGTACTATGCTTTGATACATTTGTTTTTGGTTCTGGGTTCCTATTCTAGCTACTTCTACCTAAGATGTATATACTTTTTCTCCAGGGTCTACTCCGAAGTAGGGTAACAGGTCGTTTCAGAAAGTACTGGTAAGACGCGCCTGGCCCCGCATGTGTGCTGTCGTGAAGCTACTCGAGTTCGGAAGGTTTGGGGTTTAAGGTTTTAGGGTTTAGGGTGCTCCTCATGCAGGCTCCTGAAAGCTGAGAAGAACTCGAATTCCTAGCAAGGGTCATGCATTTTCAATAATATAGATACTCGTACCACCGCAAAAAATAATAAGAACCCCAATAAGGTACCCTTTATCTCGGAGACCTGAACCCCGAAACCCTATAAACCCTAAACCCTAAACCCTAGCCCTAAAACCTAAACCCTACACCTTAAACCCGAAACCCTAAACCCTGAACCCAAAACCCCAAAACCCCTTGCGTCCAGGCAGTGTTGGAAGCTGCCCGCTCCTTCCTCGGTCGGTTAGGGTTTGGGGTTTCAAGGCTGTGGACTCGAGCCCGGATTCCACATAGGGTTTCGGGTTTCGGGTTTCTGTTTAGGGGTTTGCGGTTACTTAGTAGCTGAGTGCGTACACTTGGGGATACTAGAACCCCCTAAAAAGCTGAAAGTTTACACTTTTGGGGGGCTGATGAACTCAGCAACCAAGGGCTACGGTTTAGGGTAGGGAATGGCCGGCGTAAGACCTGGATGCAAAAGGATTTGAATGGATTTTCTTGGACGTTGTCGGTGTAATTATGCTGTCATCGAGGCAGCTGACGTAAAGAGCATGGGTTCAACGGGTTTAGGATGTAGGGTTAGGGTTTAGCGGGCCTCGGGTTGTGGGGCTTTTGATCGGGCACTCGTAGCAGGGACCTGGGCAGGAGATTTTTTTTAGTTGTAGGGTGTTATTTGTAGGGTGGTAGGGTTGCTTGCTTGCTTTCCTTTTGCACGTACATTCAGATCCACCAAATTGCTGAATGCCGGGCTTTGGAAGATCTGTGTAGTGAACAATGCCCGGCAAGCTAACTAATGCTGCACTAGGCTGGAGTGCTCCCACCAAAAAAGTGCTGCCTAAAACCAATAAACTCTCCAAAATCGTCCCTGCTGTGCGGCTTGCTGCTTGCCGGGTGCCAAAAACCACCCTAAACCCCTCTGCCCATTTCTAAACCCCTGCAAACCCCTATAAAGCACAAACCCCAACCCCTAAACCACCCTACCCCTAAAGCACCCTACACCCCCAAACGCTAAACCCTAAACCCAAAAAGCCCTAAACCCCCAAACCCCGCTGTAAGCCCTGAACCCGAACCTTTTGGGCATATCAGGCCGTGACATGATGGAGGAGCTCCAGTCAAAGAACATCACGCTGACTCCTCAGACATGGGGGGAGGAGGAGTTGCCAAAACAAGAGGAGTTACCAAGGACATATGTGCATTATACATACATATGTTATATATATATATATATATATCATGTATGTACATGTATGTATGTATGTATGTATGTGTATGTATGTATGTATGTATGTATGTATTTCTGGCTTGTTTTTGTGTTTGTTATTATTTTGTATTTGTTAAGCCTCTTTGTACATATATCTGTTTCATCAGATGCTCAGCCGAAACATGTCATGTTGACTGCAGCAGCATGCTGAAATATATTTTGTTGTCCACCGAATCAAAATAATATTACGTACATTCATGTTTTGGAACATGCGCGTATCTAGGCACACAACATCGCTTTGGACCCCCTTCGCCATCAGGCAGCGCAGATACCCGCCCCCTGCAAACCCTAAACCCTAACCCCTGCTCAACCCTAACCCTAAACCTTGGGATGTTCCCCCTTAAACTAACCGTCGTTCATAGGAATGAGTATAGTACCCCTTACTATACTCCCTAGTAGCGGACGGGGAACATCCCAGCCCAAACCCGAAACCCTAAACCCTAAACTCTAAACCCCAAAACCGAAAAATCCCAACCCAAACCTTAGGGCTTAGGGTTTAGGGTTTAGGGTTTAGGGTTTAGGGTTTAGGGTTTAGGGTTTAGGGTTTAGGGTTTAGGGTTTAGGGTTTAGGGTTTAGAACCATGCTCAGGATAGATTCGACGGCTTCATCGACCCTGCAGGCGCCTGCAAGTCTTGGGTTTCTCTCTCGGAAGGGTCTTGGGATGGCTGCGTGGTTTAGGGTTTAGGGTTTAGGGTTTTAGGGTTTCGGGTTTAATGTTGCCCTAAATTCAACCCTAGATGGGCCTTAAGCCCTAAAACCCTACCCCTAACCCCGGAGCCGCGACACCCTGAACCCTAAAACGCACGAGCCCAAAGACTCCAGTATCCCTTAATTAAGGAATATACCTTAAATCATTTGAGGGATCCAAGTATAATTTAAGGAATATTCCGTAAAGTTTCTGGGAGAAGCACTTTGAGGGGATGGTTCAGGGTCCGGGAGGTCACCTGGAGATCCGGCCCTACACCCTAAACATCCCTTTCGGGCCTCCTAGAAGCCCCTAAGCCCCCCAAAATCCATCAAAAAGGTGTGGGGTTTAGGGTTTAGGATTAGGGTTTAGGGTTTCGGGTTTAGGTTTTAGCGTTTCCCCCAAAGCCCCTGAACCCTAATGAGCCGCAAACCTTAGCATGAAGACCGAAACGCACTGTAAAGATGCGCCAGGCAGAGGCAGACTCCTTGCTGACGTCGCCATCGGGAAAGTGGCGGCGCATAGGCGAAACTAAAGGGATGAATGGCAAAAGGGCTCATAGTAGGTTACCTTGCACTTGCAGACGTATTGAGGTATGTTGATTTACAGGGTACCTGAAGTTAGAGGTTACCACTGCTGTGCAACTGCGTGATGCTGCATGTTCAAGACGCCCCGCGCCAGATCAATTCATCGAGGAGATAGGATTGCGTGTGGATGGTCTGGTCCCCAGAGCGGCTTCAGAAAACAGCTTGGTGACCTTGCTCACTCTGTGCACCGTGCTTAGCCGACCAAGCAACCAAACCAATCAACAAGCTAGCTAGCTAACTAGCTAGCTCCCTCTCTCTCTTTCTCTCTCTCTCTCTCTCTCTCTCTCTCTCTCTCTCTTTCTCTCTTTCTCCCTCTCCTTCCTCTCTCTCCGACTCTTCCCACTCCCACACTCTCACGTCCTCTTTGCCTTCGGTGGTGCTGTCGGGTTACCGGTTCGAATGCCTTATCTCCCGGGTGAAGTATAAGCGTTGGTAGTCCGGTACCCTTTGCCCTTTGTTTGGTTCAAGGTTCCCGAGTATAAAGTAACCAACCCCAAAAAGGGGTACCCTAATTACAATGTGCTTACTGGGCGACCAAGAAAGTCGAGGCCTCCACGTCCAGTTAGAGGAGCAGCTCACTCAAGCGCTGGCAGAAGAGAGGAAGACTCGGGGCAAAGCGCGGGGGCCTCGACGCGATATGGCCAGTTCTCTAGGATATGGGTCCCCTTGTTTGGTACACCCTGAAACCCTGAACCCTTAGCCCGCAGCCTCAACGTCCGGTCCTGAGGATGTCAGACGTGTGCCAGTATATAGAGCACATGGTGGGCTTACAGGCGCACCGCTCCTGAGCTGTTGGAGGGCTCAGGGAAGGCTTGAAGGTCGATTTCTGGAGCCGAGAAGGTCTTTGCTTCTTGCGGTGATACAGTGTTACAGCTTTCATAGTATACTATAAAGAATATGCATATATATATATATGTATTATAGCTTAATGTGTAGAATAATCGTAATAAAGTTTAGTACAAATAAAATGAAGATATGAACAGTAGCAAGGGCATTCAGAAAGGTGTAATTCATGTTTGTGGTGATTCGTCAAGTGTCAATGTCCAGCGAACACCCGAGAGTTGCCAGAATCCAACACCCCAGCCTGTTACGATGGTCGCTCGTCGGCTCCTCAAAAAGTCGCCAGCCAGTCTCAGTCTCAGTCTCTTCTGGGCCACTAAGGCAGATGCCTAATAAACTGTTGGGGGTCTTAACTAAGGATTGTACCCCTTAAAATCGTTTGAGGCGAAGGAAACCCTCTATATGTTTAAAGGAATGTTCCTGAATCCAATGGGGGCCCCAAAAATAGCCCCCCCCCCAAAATAGTAGGATTCCCGGCTAGCGGACCCCGGCACCCTTAATTTCGGAAACCCCCCAAGTGCTACTTTTCTGGCTGGTTCTTAGTAGAGGGGGGGGGGGGGGAATCAGGGAATGAGGTACCCTATTTAATCCCTTAAACGGTACATATAGGGCCCTATCTCCCGTACTCCCTACTAAGAACCAGGGGGGCTTTGGATGAGTCTTTGTCATAGTTGGGGAACATCTTACAAGCTAAGGGTACTTAAACCCAATAAGGAATATACAGTTTAGAATTTCTAAACCCTAAGCACTAAACCTTAAACACTAAACCCTAAACCCTAATCCCTGCGGCTTGGCAGGAGTCCGATGCCCAAACGGACAAGATGCGGCTGCAAGACTCCATCTCCGAGCTGGGAGGAAGGGTTCAGGCGGGGTTTAGGGTTTAGGGTTTAGGGTTTGGAGGGTTTGGAGGGTTCTGAGGGTTCTTAGTGTCCTATAGTGTTCTCGGGGTTTGGAGTTTTTGTGGTTTAGGGTGCAGGGTTGTGTGCTCTTGGGGTGTCTGGGATTTCCGCGCCTGGGGTTTGGGGCCTGGGTTCTTGGGATTGCTGGCTTAGGGGCCCCTTGGTTGCCCTGCTACAAAACAAGGCCCAGCCGGAGATTTCATCTTGGTGGGCAGGCGAAGAGGTTTCTGCAGCCAATCGCCCAGGTCCTGGAGGAAGCGGTGGCCATGTACCTCTACAACTCCAACCAAATGCCAGACACAGCCAGGGATCCCAGTTCCAAGACCCTTGCGAGGATCTAAAAAGTAGAATGCCCCCTTCAAGTAGCGGCCCATACTCTTGGTCATTCTTAGGAGCCCTTCAGGGGATCTACTGTTTGGATCCTCCCAGATTTCTGGATGGAAGGGTTTTGCTGAGGGGTTTCTAGTCGAAGGCTTCCGACAAGAGCCACAGGGAGCCCCATGCAAATAGTGTTACGACGCCCGGAAAACATGTTTTCGAGGTAGCTGTATGTATTTGTTGTTCGTTTGTCTCCCTAGATAAAATTGTTTGTTTACTTACACATACATATCATCTTTACATCTATTTTACGTTGCAAATGCGGCGTTTTGATTTACATTGATGACGCAACTTGTTGAAGTCGACCGCTTAGTTGACCAAGAATATGCGTCATCACAAATATGAGTATTTCTCCACCTGGTTAAACAGCCCGACGAGTCTTGAACACTTTTTGGATTTCACCCTAAACCCTAAAACCCTAAAACCCTAAAACCCTAAACCCCTAAAACCCTAAAACCCTAAAACCCTAAAACCCTAAAACCCTAAAACCCTAAAACCCTAAAACCCTAAAACCCTAAAACCCTAAAACCCTAAAACCCTAAAACCCTAAAACCCTAAAACCCTAAAACCAAAAAACCCTAAAACCCTAAAACCCTAACCCTACCCTAAACCTTATAGAGGACCTTGACCTTTCCTCCCCCCCCCCCCCCTCTCCCCAACGCTTGAGGGCGAGAGCCGAAGAAAAGGAGGGGAAGCCTCAAGGGATCATGTTCGGTTTAGGGTTTAGGGTTTAGGGTTTAGGGTTTAGGGTTTAGGGTTTCGGAATCCCACTTCAGCAAGAAACCCTCGGGGCTGCATAAACTCTAGATTCTTACAGCAGGAGCCCCCTTCACCCCAAGATCCTCTTGGATGCTGAGAAGCCACCCTTGGGTCTCATGGTTTCGGGTTTTAGGGGGTTTAGGGTTTAGGGTTTAGGGCTTAGGGCTTAGGGTTTAGGGTTTAGGGTTTAGGGCTGCATCTCCGCTGGCACGCCAAGCCCGGATGCACACGATGGGGTTCCAGTGTTCAGGGGCTGATATGGGCTCAGGAGTTCAGGAGTTCAGGGGTCCTCCTCCACAGGCCCTGGATGCAAACCGAAACCCTGAACCCTAAACCCTCAACCCTAAACCCTAACCCTAAACCCTTTGGGGTTTAGGGTTTCGGGCTTCGGGTGCTGGATGTGGGTGACATCCTGAGATCGGCGCCGCCTGCACCACAGACGTGCGGCCTTCCGCGAGCACGGCAGAACCAGGCCTGGGATTTGGGGGTTTAGGGTTTAGGGCTAGGGTTCAGGGTTCAGGGTTTAGGGTTTAGGGGCTGAGGAGTTACCCTCAACCCTGAACCCTCTTTGCACTGGAGAGAGGGCTTGGGGTGTGGGAGGCATCGGGTAACGGCCCCCCTGAGAATCAGCTTCTTGGGCATCCTGCGCCCTCCCCAATCCTACGCCCGCCTGAAGAACCTTCAAACCTACGTTCTGGGGCTCAGGGTTTAGGGTTTAGGGTTTGGTTTTAAAGTCCGTTGCTCAAAAAGGGTTTGGTTCTCTTATCATGACCATCCTCTTCTCAGGCAGCCTACAAAAAAGACAAGTTCTTGGTCCTTGCTTAAACCCTAAAGCCTAAACCCTCAACCCTCAACCCTCAACCCTAAACCCTAAACCCTAAACCCTAAACCCGAAACCCGAAACCCGAAGCCGCACAGCACACCCTGAAGCCCTTGTCTTCGAGGTTCCATGGACGGCACAGTGGACATGACGCTTCTGCCAAGCAACGGGCGGCGATCCGACGAGACGAACTTTGCTCAAGTTTTTAGGGGGTTTAGGGTTTAGGGTTTGGGGTTTAGGGTTTAGGGCTTAGGGCTAAAACGGCTTTGCTTATTTGGTGAAGCTGTGGGCGAAGCGGTTGAGGGGTTTTGTGTTCAAGATTCGCCATTTTGGATTCTGGGCGCCTTCAGCGTTTTGGATGCCCTTGGGGCTTTCTACGGAGCGAACAGCATGCGCACATACTTGATTCCATGTTTCATACTGTTCAGGACATATGTGTTTTTAGAACATAACCCTTCCTATGCACACACATTCACGTGGTCTCTGCCTCCCGGTTCCAGTTTGCGTGAGCACTGGGCTTGGCGATCAAAAGCTCGCTTCCACAAATTGAAATCTGCAGAATATGAGCACCCTAAACCCTAAACCCCAAACCCTAAACCCTAAACCCCAAACCCCAAACCCTAAACCCTAAACCCTAAACCCAAATCCTAGGGTTTAGGGTTTTTGGATCCTCCAAGCCCACTGTACCTGGGGGGAGCTGTTAGAGGATCCCCGAACACTCCCTTCGCCCTTGAAAAGCAGGGTTTAGGGTTTAGGGTTTAGGGTTTAGGGTTTAGGGTTTAGGGTTTCGCATCCTGTACCCTGCAGGTAGATCTCTCCCCTCCTGGGGCCGTGCAGCTCAGGAACTCCCCTCCCAACCTCAGCGTGTTCCGCAACGGAGAGGCCGCCAGGCCAACCTTTCAAGGTGACGACCCTGAGTACCTTTGGCCAGGGTTGATGGTTTAGGGTTTAGGGTTTAGGGTTTAGGGCTTAGGGTTTAGGGTTTAGGGTATAGGGACGACCCTGAGTACCTTTGGCCGGGCAGTGGGTGGGGATCCTGGGTTGAGGGCACAAGGGGGTAGGTGGTCGCGAGTATTCTGGAGTGCTGGTTGAAGTTCTTGCAGAACATCTACCGCAAACTGCCTTCTACGTATCAGAACTCCTTCTCTGGTAGCCCAGTGGTACCCTTTACACTTGTTTGGTTCGGGGCTCCCTTATAAAGTAGCCAACCTAAGAAAGGGAATTATAATACGGCTACCGGGCTACTCGAACATTTCACTGGGATGCCCAGTTTATTCCGTTTTGTTGGGGGGGTTTAGCTTCCCTCAAGTTTTTTCCTAGTAATTATCCCTAAACCGTAAACCCGAGGGTGTTGGTATACACGGTTTTTTTAAGGCCATCCTAGTTAAAGAGCTTCGACCTACTTGTGTTAAAGTTTCGTACCCTGCGCAACATGAAGCCCAACACAAGTCGCCACCGCAAGCACCAACCTTTTCCAGGGCGCCAGGGTGCCAGGATGTGGGGTTCAGGGTTTAGGCTTTAGGGTTTAGGGTTTAGGGTATATGGTTTAGGGTTTATGATGCAAACTATCATAATGGAGCAAGTCTTCTCATGGTGGTAAGTATTCTCGATACTGAGGAGGTTCATGGCTAGAAAATTAACCATCGTGAACAAGAGTACTGTGTTTGGTTAAGACCCACCACAAAAAAAAACATTCTTCCCTATTAGGGCAGAAAAAAGGAATTATTATTTTTTTGGTGGGTTCTTACAACCCTAAACCCTAAGCCCTAAACCCTAAGCCCTAAACCCTAAACCCTAAACCCTAAACCGTCTTCAGCAGAAGCCTCTGGAATCCCAGGTATTTGCCCCAAAGCACTTCGAGCGCCCCAGGAGTACAGCTGTCCTTGCTGCTCCGCTGATCTCATCCTCTGGGGTATAGGGTAGAGGGTTTAGGGTTTAGGGTTTAGGGTTTAGGGTTTCGGGCAACTCATAGGCCGCAGTGGTGCAAAAGCACCCTATGAAGCAAAAGGGTGGCCCTTGTTTATTCATTCTCCGAAGCGTTGCACTGTTGGGGTTCTCAGTTCCTTCGGAGGGTTATTCGACCGGGCGAGATATGCCTGCCGGGTCTGAGGTGGTTCGTGTCGAGAACAATCTCTTTTCAAAAACAGTTCGAAGCTTCTCGGTTCTGGCCTACACGGTTTCAGGGTCTTCACTGGTGCAATGTGCATGGGTTTGTGGCTACCTGCCCAAAGCAAGCTGGCGTGCGCTTCTTAGACGCTTCTTTCTTTGCAATCCTCTACCATGATTCCGTGGTACCCCAGAGGGCCCATCTTTCTCGTACTTGCCAAGTGAACGACAGCCGGGCGCTCTTGAATGCTCTGGGCCGCGCCCTGAGGTTTTCAGAGGACATGCGAGCTGCTCGACGCAATTGGACTCTAACACTCTTCAACGGGGCGTCTATTGTAGGTTTTTTAAGGGAGGGGGGTTCATGGCGGGGTAGGTACCCATATAGAGAATCTTGAAGTAGCTTGCTTACGGAGGTTTCGGGAGTAGGGGGAGTATCAGGGAACTAATTCAAAGCATCCTTTTTTGGTGCCGTAATCGAGTTGTCCTCCTTCATCCCGTTCGTGAGGGGGTGACACGGTTGCCGCATAGTGTGTCCTCAAGAAGAACCAGATCACTTCAGCGACGTGCCCCGAAACCCTAAACCCTAGCCACCCTAAACCCTAAACCATCAACCCACATGAGTGAATGGGCGCTTGCCTCGCGCTCATCTGGTGGCGTACAAATAATGGGTGTGCGTAGACCCAGTCTGGCTGGCAGAATCTGAATCCATAACTTCAGCTCCTTCAGTCATGCATTCCATAGGGCGCAGTGGGGTGCTCGATCTTACTAATCAGAACAGGGCTTTGGGAGATTATAGTACAATGATAAACGGGCCATGAGGGAAGACTGATAGTAATTATTCCGACCCCGTTAGTACGGGGGCTGGGAGATAGGGAAGCAAAATCCGACGCCTTCGCTCCAGAGAGTCGGGGAAGAGACGACCTGGGGATGAGGGTTGAGGGGGTTTAGGGTTTAGGGTTTTGGGTTTTGGGTTTAGGGTTTAGGGTTTAGGGTTTGGGGTTTGGGGTTTCAGGCTTAGGATGCAAAGAAGAAGGGTAGGCTTAGTTAGATATGTTCCTACCCGGCAGTGTACGAAGAGGCCTGGATGCAAAAGGGTTTCAGGGCTTAGGGTTTAGGAATATGGAAGACGTCCTAAACACGAAACCTCAATCCAAATCTACCCAGGAGAGCTTGAACAACATCGTGCGCAAGGTGGGCAACACCATGTCCCAGGACACCACATCTTCGAGTTTCCGCATTCAGGGAATCGAGGCTTCCCAAAAGGAGTCTAAAGGTGTGGGATTTACGGCCAACAACCTTCCTTCTCCTGTTAAACTGAGCAGTTTACTCCTAGACCAGTTGACCCCAAACCCTAAATCCTAAGCCCTTAAACCCTGGACCCTTTTGCTCAGCTGAACCTGAAATAGCTGCGCGAAGCAAAGCACGAGATTGGGAGCCTCAGACTTTAGTCCCCAAGACTCGAAGGCCCTGAAAGCCTTGAGTGTTTGAGGGGGTTTAAGGGCTTCGGGGTTTAGGGTTTGGGGTTAGGGTGCCTGGTTTAAGGGTTTTAGGGCTTCGGGGTTGAAGAGTTTAGGTCTTCAGGGCTTAGGGTTTTGGGTGCTTCAGGGTTCTGGGGTTGGCTGTACCCTTTTATCACAAAGTTTTGCGCTTGCGGGGTCTCTACCAAAGCCCAAGGCCTTGGCTACAAAGGGCGCCGTGATCCCCCCTAAACCCTAAAACCCTAGAACCCTAAAGCCCTAAAGCCCTAAAACCCTAAAACCCCAAAACCCCAAAACCCTAAAGCCCTAAAACCCTAAAACCCTAAACCCTAGACGAGGCGAAGGCGACATGGTTTCAGGCTTCGGGTGTGGTAAAGCTCCAGGACACCCGCGAGGCTGCAAGGCCATCAACCTTCCAGCCGGCCCCATCAAGCGCAGACCTGAGTTTTTCGTTTAGGGTTTAGGGTTTCGGGTTTAAGGTTTTTGGTTTAGGGTTTCGGGTTTAGGGTTCAGGGTGTTTACATGTCCCAGGCTAGGTTTGCATCGTCCATTGTCCGCAGCCCAGGTTCGCACATTCCACCGGCTCCATCAATGCTCGGTCCGCAAGTCGCCTGGAGGAGTTCAAGGTTTAGGGGGTTTAGGGGGTTTAGGGGGTTTAGGGGGTTTATTGTAGGTTATTCTTTTGGCACCCGCTTAGCTGCATGAACCACTCCGCAGGGATCCCTGATTTGATTGACTGGTTTATAGGGTTTAGGGTTTCGGGTTTAGGGTTTGGGGGGCTTTAGGGCGGTGCTGAGTCCTGGCATGAAGCAGCTTCCAGGTTCAAGAAGGGGGTTTAGGGGGTTTAGGGTTTCAGGGGCACAGGGTCTGGGTTTATAGGGGTTTGCTCGCACCGAGCAAAACTCCGGCTTTGCGGCTTCAGGCTTCGCCAGCCGCCCTTGGAAAACTACGCGTCCTAAAACTAGCCACGACAGTGACATTTTTCTGCTAGGGCGACTTATTACTGTTTTTTCTTGAAGAGTTGTTATAAAACATAGATGTTGCTGGATTTGCAAGAGCTGAACGCATGGCAGAGGTGGCACGCGGACTCCATTCAGCAACTCAACTTGCCTGTCGCACTATTCATGTTGGTGGGTTCACGGTTTAGTGTTTATTGCATGAAGTGAGTGAAACTGTCACCCAGCTCTGTTTCCAATTTCGCTTCTCGCAGGTCAAGGCTGTTGCCCACTTCGCTACTCGCAGGTTTGTTTGCGCCTCTCTCATTGCCTACATCCTCTAGCTATGATGACCTTTGTAAGTCGGGTTTGCGGCTTCGTGGGGGCTGCCTGGGTGGTGGAGTACAGCCCCCGCCCCCCCCCTTCCCCTCCCCTAATGATCCCAATATATCCCAATGCATCCCAACATACTATACCCTAAGCTCAAACCCTGAACCCTGGACCCTAAACCCTAAACCCTCAAACCTAAACCCTAAGCCCTGAACCCTGAACCCTGAACCCTGAACCCTAAACCCTAAACCCTAAACCCTAAACCCTAAACCCTAAACCCTAAACCCTACCCACTATCGAAACCCTCTGCCCAACCTTTTCCAGGTCAGTCTGCCCTCTTCTGCATCGATGCTCGGTTGCAGTCATGTTGAAGTGGCACGATTGGGGCTCCTGTACGGGTCGGAAGATTTACTAATCGTCCCTTATGGTCCCTTTATCATAATACCATAATAACCCCCCCAAGCCCAAGTCTAATTGTGGAGGCCCATGCGGGAGATTTGCGTCGTGCTCAGGTTTAGGGCTTCGGGTCTGGGGGTGGGGGGGGGGGGGGCACCACATGTGCCTGGACTTCCTTGCGAATTTGGATTGTTTTGTCAAGTGATCAAGGGATGCAGGGGGCAGGGTGACAGTGATCAGGAGTTTAGGGTTTGAGGTTTAGGGTTTAGGGTGTAGGTTTAAATTTTATAAGGTTTAAGGCTTAGGGTTTGGGGGACTTCGGTTGCAACCTCCTAGAAGAGCAAAGCCCAGAGCCACAGCCACGGGAGTCACTACAAGGACGCTCCAGCCGCATCCATCACTTGCATCCGTCGCACCCTCAGACCAGCGCGCCTCCTTTATAGAAACAAAATTGTCCAACCCCCAGCACGGCCCCTGACCCCCTGTCATCCACTGAAGCCCTAAAACCCTAGAACCCAAAACGCTAAACCCTGAATGAACCCGAAGCCCTAAACCCGAAGCCCGAAGCCCGAAGCCCTACCGGAAAGAGGGTTTGAAATAACAGGGGAGGAAGGGTCGTAGGGAGGTTAAAGGGGTTAATGGGGGGGGTGGGGGGGGGGGGGGAGGGAAGGGTTGGGTTAGGGGGAAGGGAGGCCCGATCCGGGTCTGCGACGCTTCTGGGCAGGAAGCCGAGGCGATTTTAGTTGTTGGTGCCACCTAGTAAGACTCCAACCCCAAGAAACGTAGCAAGAGGGTTTAGGTTTAGAGTGCAGGGTTGAGGGTTTAGGCAGCCTTCAGAAAGTAGGTTTGGGGCTCTTCGCCCGATACCCTCAGCCCGAATCCAAATCTCTGGGTGTTGAGTCCCGGTTGCGAACAGTCCGGACAGAAAGAAAGCGTCTTATCAAGCCATGGGATATCTAGACTGAGGGCTGCTATGTAGGGCTTTAGGGCTGAAAAGGGTTTAGGGAATTTCGGGCGTAGGGTCTAGCGGTTTCTAGCGATTTCTAGGCTGTTTTAGGGGCTGAGGGGTGGGTTTAAGGGGCTCACAATTAGGCTTCAGCGAGTGCCCACTTTGCTTGTTTTTTTGGCCAAGGTTTCTGGCTCGGCTTATCCGCCCTTGCAAAGTCCAGGGCCATGTGTTCAAGGCTGGCCCTGGAAACAGAAGCGAGTTCAGCACCATAACCCTAGTACTCCTGAAGACCGATGGACCCTAAAGCTCTGAGCCGTCAAGGCGCACGACCCTGAAAAAGCCTGAAGCCCGGAAGCCCTCAACAAGAAAAGGAATATGGATCTCTACAAGAGTTGAAGGTGGCGCGCTGGGAGTCAAACACACGTTCTGTGACAATAAGGACCCTGATATTTGAATTTGTCAGGATAGTTTGGCTCCCCAGCCCCTAAAGAGAAGGAGCATTAAAGTGGTCACACGATAGTCCTAGGATTCATGTTTTGAGAACTGGGACAACCGCGTATGGGGAGGGGGGGGGGGGGGGGGTGTTTCTCAGGGTTTAGGGTTTAGGGCTTAGGGTTTAGGGCTTAGGGTTTAGGGTTTAGGGTTTAGGGCTTAGGGTTTAGGGTTTAGGGGGTGGGCTTTGGAGTCTTGTTGGGGCTTCGAGGGGCGTCGATCCGCGCAGGAGTTTGTGGGTGAGGGGCTGAGACAGCCAGGTCCGGATGTTCCCACATGTGGCAAGCCAGGGGGCTTTGTGATGGTTTAGGGTTTAGGGTTTAGGGTTTAGGGTTTAGGTTTTAGGGTAAGGCCCTTAGAAATCTGAGAATGTGTTGCTGAAGGAACTGGTGAGTCGATGTCTTGCTGTTGACCTTCCTTGTCGGAAGAAAGGGCCCCAGAAACCTGTCGCGACCCTAAACTAGCCTAGGGTGGGACCGTGCCCAGGGTACGCTTGACAGAGCCCTAAACCCTAAGCCCGAAACCCCAAACCCTAAACCCTAAGGGAAGTTTCATGGTCCCTTAATTATACTTCTTTAAAGGACTCTGAAGTATGGGCCCTTGGGTTTTATGAGCCTATGCCATGTATAAAAGGCTAAGAATCATGCCATCCAACAGTTGGGTTTAGCGGTTAGGGGTTAGGGGTCGCATGAGCATGCCCCCGCACCCTTTGCCTGTGCCAGGGCCGCCCACGACTCTACCAGCGCAGCTTCCGTTGCGAGTTCCCGCGTACACTACGCATCGCCAATGAAAGGGGGAAAGGGGAGACAAAAGGAGAGTGTCGGGCCGTGTAGGGTCTAGGGTTTAGGGTTTAGGTTTAAGGGTTTAGGGATTTTTCGTTTAGGGTCCGGGGTTGGGACAGTGAGGGGGAGTGGGGGGGGGGTGAACCCTAACACGACCCCTGACCCAAACAAGCAAGTGATCTGCGTTCCGTTCCTTGCACATGCAAAACCCTGAAACACCCTAAAAACGCCCAAGCGACGAAGTCATCAGTCGCCGACTTTCCCAAGACTGACAAATGCCTTTGCTGGCTTTTGATATTCAGGGCTTAGGGTTTAGGGTCAGCTGCCGAGGCAGGTTAGCCCCAAAACCTTCAACCCTGATTTAGCCTGTGCATGTGTTTTGCCCGCTTTGAATTGCTTTCTAGCCTCCCGAACACCGTAAACCCTAAACCCCAAACCATTAACCCTAAACCCTAAACCCTAAACCCTAAACCCTAAACCCTAAACCCTAAACCCTAAACCCTAAACCCTAAACCCTAAACCCTAAACCCCTAACCCTAACCCCTGGATCGATGTGAGGCCAAGGGAAGCTGCCAGCTGCCATTTTTATCGGACCAAGCGTGTCATTTAAGGCTCAGGGTTTAGGGCTTAGGGTTTAGGGTTTAGGGTGTTGGGTTTATTTAGGAACCTGGATGATTTTTAAAAACAGGGGGTTTCCGAAAATCGGGGCACCCATTTTGGGTTTCCCTTTAAGGGGTTCTCTTCTATTTGGGGTATTCAAGGGGTACCCCTTTATTTTGGGAAACAGCTATATGAACCCTGTCTGTTGATCCTTTTTAAACAAAGAACATGTCCAGAAGACCCGTTCTACTGGAATATGCGCCCAAAACACCAAACCCCAAGCCCTTAAAACTAGACCCCAACCCTAAACCCTAAACCCTGAACCCGAAACCCAAAACCCTAAACCCTAAACCGGGTAAATCCCCCCCCCCCCCCCCCCAAAAAAAAAAAAAAGAAGTCCTTCTCCCGTGGAGCAGTGCCGGCCGGGTGGCCAACAAAAACCCTCAAACAAAAGAACCCTCAGTTGCCGGGATGCCAGAGACCCTAAACCCTTAATCCTTAAAGCCCTAAACCCTAAGCCTAAACCCGTAAACCCCTAAACCCCTAAACCCCTAAACCCCTAAACCCCTAAACCCCTAAACCCCTAAACCCCTAAACCCCTAAACCCCTAAACCCCTAAACCCCTAAACCCTGAACCCTCTATCTGTCGTCCTACTTCGCCGGACCCTCGGGATAGAGCGGGGAGAGAGTGTCAGTGTAGGGCTTACTTGGAGGTTCGTGGGTGCTTCTTACCCCCCATTCTAACCACTTAGGGGGCTTATCAGTACAGTGAAATTTGGGTTTAAGTACTCATGAACCGCCAAGTGTAGGGTTTAGGGCTTAGGGCCTAGGGCTTAGGATTTGGGGCTTAGGGCTTAGTGTTCAGGGCCCGGCTGATTAAAAAGAGCTTCGGGTTCAGCAAGGGTTTGTGGGGCTTATGGCTTCGGTATAGGGCTGTATGGGTTTAGGGTTTATAGGGTTATAGGGTTATAGGGTTATGGGGTTATAGGGTTACAGGGTTTAGGGTTTAGGGTTTAGGGTCAGGTTCAGGGTTTAGCGCCTTTGCCTGCCTGTGCGGCGCATGGCCATGGGGCCCTGAGAGGGCGCGGCGCGACCGGCCGCCATGGACGAGGCTGGCTGATCCCCTCCCCACTTTTTTGCCATGTAAACATATAACTATGTATTTGCAGCAGATGTCTGACTAAATTGATTCCCCACCCTTGGTGTGGGGTTGTTAGATTTTAAAACTCACCCCTCTCCTCGCCCGGTCTACTCCTCGCTCATCCCTGGAGTGCCCAACCCCAGAGTGTCCCTGCCCAACCCCAGACTTTCCCTGGAGTGCCCAGCCCATGCCCAGGCCCAGAGTGTCCAAAAAGTGCCCAAGCTCAGAGTGTCCCTGGAGCGCCCAGCCCCAAGAGTGTCTTTGGAGTGCCCAACCCCAGAGCATCTCTACTCAGATGTTCGAAGCAAAGTGACTTTACTTCGAACAGCCTCACCTTGGTCCTTGTTAAAAAGAAAGAACGCAAGTAAGATGCTCAAACAAAGGCACATTGATTCAAATGCGCTTCCTTAGTTGTTGCTTGCAACTGGGGTTGGGCACTCCAGGGACACGCTGGGGTTTGACACGTTGGCCAGGAGTTTGGGGACACTCCGTGCTTGGGCACTCCAGGGACACTCTGGGTTGGGCACTCCGGAGTTGGGCATCCAGGGACACCCTGGGGTTGGGGACTCCAGGGATGAGCGAGGAGTAGACCGGGCGAGGAGAGGGGTTGAATTTAAGATCTAGCAACCCCACACCGAAAGTGGGGTATAAATGCAAAAGCATGGCTTCAGATACAACAACAGGTCTTTAGATGATCGAGCATTAACTTCGGAACTAGTTTTATATGCTATGTAACTTATGGAGTTGGGTATGCAGTATTTCAGAGTTTTACCCTTCTGGTATTTTTGTATTCATACTAGTCATAAGTATAAAAGTACAAATATTGGGGTTCAATCCTACTAGGCTCATTGATCAAAATGTCCTAAGTGTAAACTTGTATATGTATCTGCAAAAGAAAGAGCACATATAGGGAGTGCGGAGATTCTGAAAAGCCTTGGGCGGATCTTGGGGGGGGGGGGGGGCGACCACATATATATATATATGTATATATATATATATACATGTATGTATGTATGTATATCTATATACACATGTATATATATATATGCACATACGTACCCGATTCGTATTCCTATCAATATTAAGTTCCAGAATTAGAACTGGAATTGAACGCCAGTTTATCTATCCATCTATATACACACATATGTGTATGTATATATATATATATATATTTATTTATTTATTTTTTGCACACATATATTTGTATTTATACTCATATGAAAATACAATATGCTAACAACCGACGCCTCTGTTGGGAAACGCCTAGGTTTACCAGGGTTTAGGGCCACACACGGTTCAGCGCCGAACAACCAAGATATATTCCAAGCCATGAGCCCACTCCTGAGACCCAAAATGTGTCTACGCCCCCGAACTCTTCAACCAAACACGCTTAACTCTGACCCCTTCACTTCACAACACCCTAAACCCTAAACCCTAAACCCTAAACCCTAAACCCTAAACCCTCCTGAGGCGACTCCTAGTCTGAGTCGTCCAAGTCGACGGCGTGCGGTCTGCCGCATGGCGGGGGCAGTGGTCACCCTTACAGAAACCTCAAACCCTACGGAGCCTATGTCCGAGGTTTAGGGTTTAGGGTTTAGGAGTTAGGGTTTAGGGTTTAGGATTTAGGGTTTAGGGTTCAGGGTTTAGGGTAGACCCCCTTGGGATATTTTTACATCTTCCCTTATTGGGTTTCAGAGGATCATCGTCGGAATCTTCTTTCAGCGGATTTCAGGGGCCAACCGAGAGAACCTCCTGCTACCATGAGGTGGACATATACTTGGAGGTTCAGGGTACTTCTTAACCAATTATAGCTGTACTCATAACCCAAATTATGACCATATTAGGGCACTTAAGGGGCTTATGTGTGTGTTATAAGTACAGCTATAATTGGTTAATAAGTACCCCGAAGCTCCAAGTAAGCTTCGGGCGCTGGAGGTATCTCTCCTTTCGTTTCTACACAACGAACATCTGGAGAGCAGCAGATGGTTGGACGAAAGGCAGTGGTTGAGTGCTCAACTGTAAACGTATGGGCTTGTGTTCTAAGCGCATGGATCTTCTATTTCCATTTGCAGTTGAAATTTCTTGCCGGCTGCGTTAATTTATCATTTGGTGTGCCACCATGCGCGACAGCATCATTATACTTGGATGCTATTTGATAGATCTCGTATCTAAGATTTAACTTCTTTATGTATTTATTTGAAGGGGATGTTGTTTTCAGAAATGTTTGACGTTTTAGGGTTTGGGTTAAGAGTTTAGGGGCCCTTGGGACTCAACCTGTGCTGGGTTACGACCTCAGCAGTTGGAGGTCACGTACCCAACACTAGGCGGCTCTACGGGGTCCAGGTAAACCTTATACACCCTGTAAAGCTTCAAAATACTCAAGCTTCCTAAAGTTGAAACTTGTTGTGGTTCAGCGGTTTGAAAAGCCTAGGGCTTTCAGTTTAAGGGTTTGGGCTTAGCACGCAGAAAGAAGGGGTGTTGGTTTACCTTGGGTACATAGAGAAGCTGACAGCTCGCAATCTGGCAGCAAGAGCCCTAGACGTTAAACCCGCAGCCCTAACTCCTACAAAAAAACATCCCTCAAAACCCTGTTTCGTGGTACATCCCCTAAACCCTAAACCCTAAACCCCAAACCCTAAACCCTAAACCCCAAACCCTAAGCCCTAAACCCTGAACCCTAAACCCTAAACCCTGAGAACCCTGAACCCTAAACCCTAAACCCTAAACCCTAGACAGCGGCTGAAGGCTGCATATGGGGGGAGCTCCGCGGAATACTCGCGACCTGGGAGAGCTTGCTCCACATGGTGCTGGCCACCTGGCCTCAGACTTGATCTGGGCTTCTATGGGGTTTGGGGTTTAGGGTTTAGGGTTTAGGGTTTAGGGGGTTATAGCTTCAACCCCAAAGCCATAGACGTGGACCATCAACCTACCAAAGACCTTCTTCAACCCTAGACCCAGTTTTGGGGCCCCCCAATCCCAGGGAGGCCTCATCATGTGTAACAAGCAGCCCTAGCGCACAACCCCTTACAGCTTCGAGCCCGAAGTCATCATAGAAGTCCCGAGCTCTGGCTTGGGTTCGCATACAACACAGACAACATTAGCTTGGTGGCCCAGTGGTACCCTTTGCCCTTCTTTTTTGTTTATGGTTTCCCTACTGAAATAACCAACCCAAACAAGGGTGCCCTTATCATACTATGGTTACCCTAAACCCTAAACCCTAAACCCTAAACCCTAAACCCTAAACCCTAAACCCTAACCAAGTTAACAAGTTGACCCAGGCCCCCTGTCGTAACATCTTCAGCGCGGGATCCTCAAGTTGAAGCTGCGGGCTGTAAGGGTGCCTAAACGCCTAACAGCCCCATAAACCCTTGAAAACCCCTATAAACCCTCCAAGCTATAAACCCTACAAGCCCTCAACCCTAAACCCGAAACCTTTAGGGTCTAGGGCTTCGGGTGGTACTACCCTAAATCTACGGGAGAGTGCGGGGGTTGACATGGGTCCCACCCCATCTCCCCCTGCCCAACAAAACATGCAAATCATAAGGAAACCGCCTGGGGTTGGTGTAAGGATAGGCCCGGAGAAGCGCATCGCGGCCACTCAAAACGCCCAAAGTGCTCCCAAATCCCTAAACCCTAAACCCTAAACCCACCCTAAACCTAAACCCTAAACCCTAAACCCTAAACCCTAAACCCTAAACCCTAAACCCTAAACCCTAAACCTAAACCCTAAAAATCACAGGGCATTGGCCTGTTAGGAGCCGATCGACGCCGATCTCCTCGTCGTCGCGCAGCGTGCCCTGGAGGAGCGCTAGTGGCTTCTGGCATTTTGGGGTTTAGGGTTTAGGGTATAGGGTTTAGGGTTTAGGGTTTAGGGTTTAGGGTTTAGGGTTGGGTTTGCAGGGCTCAGGGTTTAAGGGTTAGGGTTTAGGATTTAGGGTTTAGGGTATAGGGTTTAGGGTTTACACGGTTTGAAGGGTTTACAGGGTTTAAAGGGTTTACAGTGTTTAGGGTTTAGGATTTAGGGTAGGGTTCGGGACACTTAAGCCTGATGTAACGGCGCTTCGGGTTGCCGCCTGACATAGGAGTGCATGTTTGAAATATCGGCTGAGAGGTGCCGAACGTTGCATCGGGTTTGGCTTAGGGTGTAGAATTTATCTAAGGACTAGGGTTGGGAATACGCTTTTAAGGGAACCTATTCATAAATAATTTTCAAAGGGCTTTAAAGCAACACCCAGGTAAAGTGTAGTGTTCTTTCGGTTTCAGGTTCCTTGGTGTTTGCTGTTTGGCTTTTTGCTGCAGCGGTCTCGTATTTGTCGTGTGGGCAAGCTGGAGTGATGCCGGGGAGGGTTTAGGGTTTAGGGTTTAGGGTTTAGGGTTTAGGGTTTAGGGTCTTGCTGTCAAGGGATGTGCAGTCTGGTCTTCAGACTTGCAGGAGGGTGCTGCTTCTTGGAGCTTTCGGGTTTTTTCTGGCGTGGCATCCTCAGGCCCCACATCAGGCTGCATTGATAGCGTTGTGCAATTACGCGTTTTTTCGGCGGTAGGGGTCCCCAAGTTTCATAAACTTCCATGGAGAGTCACGATTGCCAGTGCGCTAAGCAGAATTTTAAGAACTGGCCCACTCACACGAGAGCTGGCCTATGTGTCTTGGCTGAAAGGTGATCACAAGTTGCCTTCTACGGTGATTTCTTAAACAGCACGGTCTCTGTAGCGGTAAAGCCTGCAACCCTAGGACCACCCCAAACTTTAAACCCTTGAACCCTAAAGCCCTAAACCCTACGACCTCCCGGTTTAGGGTTTAGGGTTTAGGGTTTCACGAAGGGAGCTTGTTTATTTGCCCAAGCACTGCCCCAGAAACCCCGGCGCTCTCAACTAAACAATATAAACCCTAAACCTACAGGTGTCGGTTTCAGGGCTCCTGCCTGGAGGTTCATGGGGACTTCTAACCCCAATTAGAAGTCTACTTAGAACCTGCTTAGGGGACTTGGGTGGGTCATAAGAATAGTTGTAACTGGGGTTAAAAGTACCCACGAACCTCCAACCCCTAGACCCTCAACCCTGCAGACCCTAAACCTTCTTCTATAGAACCCCTATGTTATCACTGCCCCCAGACATGAACCCAATCGGGAATTTCCTACAAAAAGGGGTACCCTTGACATGTAATCCCCAGAAAAGTGCATCCTGAGATGTCCCTGAAAACCCTAAACCCTAAACCCTAAACCCTAAACCCTAAACCCTAAACCCTAAACCCTAAACCCTATAAATCCTAAACCCTATCTGTCGCACACCCCCATCTGCCAGGATGATGAGCTCCGCTGCGAGACGCTCCGCCTGCAGTTGGGCGCACGCCTTCTGGCTGCGGAGCTCTACGCCCCGCGGCAGGTTTACACTTTCTAAGTCCTAGGTCCTGAACCCTAAACACTGAACCCTGACTCCTAAACCCTTAAGCCCTAAACCCTTAAGCCCTAAACCCTTAACCCTAAATCCTTAAACCCTAAACCCGAAACCGCAAGAGACTCGGCAAAGAAGTGTTCTAGGGTGCCTCGCATATACGGTTTGGGGTCAAGGGTTTTGGGGTACAGGAAAGCCTCAAGTGGATTACTAAACCATCGACCTCATGACCCTATTGAGAGCATGTCCCCAAACCGTATAAGCAGAAAGCCCTCAACCCGAAGCCTTTAACACGGGGTTTGTAGTGGTTGTTCCTGTGTTTTTTTTTGAGATGGGAGGTGTGGTGAATTTGCCCGCGTGGTTGGGGCTGAACGGAACACGTCTTAAGAGGACATTCCACTCTAAACCCCGAACCCTGAAACCCTGCTTGGAGGTTCATGGCACTTGTTGCCAATTATAACTGTATTTACAACCCACTTAGAAGCCCCTTAAATGCCCTAATGATATGGTTATTATTTTCGTTATAAGTACAGTTATAATTGATTTATAATTACCATGAACCTTCAAGTAAGCCCAAAACCCAAGAACCCTAAACCCTAATCCGTACATTAGTTCAGATATTTCGGGGGGTCTGTTTGTTTCATTCTGTCATACGGGTATTTCCCAAAATGGCGGTACCCATTCTATATCCTCAGTAGAATAGAATCCCCTTACAGGGACCCCCCAAAAAATGGGTACCCCTATTTTCGGAAATCCCCCTAAACCCTAAACCCTAAAGTGCCCATTGAAGAACCCCACAGTCACCCCTGCGATGTGGATTCGCCCCAGATGTGCAGCAGGGGAAAAGAATCCCTAACCCGCAGCCCGAAACCCGAAACCCCAAAGCCCTCAACCCTGAACCCTAAAACTGTGCAGGAGGGAAAAAACCCTAAACCCTAGACCCTGGCTCTTTGGAGACTTAGGACAAGCCGGATCCTGAGATCTTCTTTGGCGAGGGTAACTTCGAGCCATGGACGAGTTTAGGGTTTAGGGTGCAGGGTTGACCTAGAATCCCTGTATGCCCTAAACCCTAAACCCTAAACCCTAAACCCTAAACTAAACCCTGAACCCTAAGGTGGGGGCGGGGGGGTGGTAAACTTTCTCTTCAAAACTTGACAAAAATGGGAGAGTTAGAGGTACCGCCCAACACAAGCTTCCAGGTCAAGCCGGAGGCTTGCCCTTAGGGTTTAGGGTTTAGGGTTTAGGGTTTAGGGTTTAGGGTTGAGGGTTGAGGGTTGAGGGTTTAGGGTTTAGGGTTGAGGGTTTGGGGTTTCGGGTTTAGGGTGAGAGAGCTCGTGTGCGCGTGGCCCAGCTAATTTTGGTGCAGAGTCTGGGTCGAAAAAGGGTTTAGTTAGGGTTTAGGGTTCACCCCAGACCCTAAACCCTTGAACCCCAAAGCCTGGTTCCCAGACACCCCCTAAACCCTAAACCCTAAACCCTAAACCCTAAACCCTAAACCCTAAACCCTAAACCCTAAACCCTAAACCCAGACACCCCCTAAACCCTGAACTTGCTAACCCACCAATACAACGCACTATATGGGGGGTTATGTAGGGGTCCCCTTTCCTCATATTGAAGTGGCAATCCCGTAAGGGGTTCCATAGGGCTTACCTCCCTATGTAGCACCAGCAAGAGCTTCATCCAGCCAAACGACGCTGGAAAATTTCTCGGCTTGTCTCTAGGACTGCTCTCGCGTGGATATGCGGACTCTTGCCCACCTTACCTGAAGGAGGTCATCCTAAGTCTCAGCCCTAAAGCCCTAACCAACGTTCCTTCCTCCTAAGCTGAAACCCCATGGTGCTTGGCTGGGCGGGTGGCGTAAAATAAGGTTCGACTTCCGGTGGTGTAGTCTCGGGGCTCACCCCTTCGGCCCATGGGCTGCGTGGTTTAGGGTTTAGGGTTTAGGTTTTGGGTTTAGGGTTTAGGGTTTAGGGTTTAGGGTTTAGGCGGCTGAATTTGGCAATGAAAGCCCTGAGCCCTGACCCCCTCAAATGGCTGAGGAAGACATGTCCAAGATCAGGGGGAACTGGATCAACCCTGGAAACACACAGGCGCCTTCGCAGGGAGGTTGAGACCCCTTTACTTCCGGAAGACGCCCTGAAGGAAACCCTAAACCCCGAACCCAAACTCGTCATGAACCGAGGTAGGTTCCTTAGACAGAGACACCCTTTGGCTTTTGAGTTTTTTTTTTTTAGGAGAAGCAGAAGGGAAGGGAGGTCGGTTGGTCCAGGGGAGGCAGTTCTCTAGATAGCGGTCACTGTTTTTGTGCACCCTGAATATAGGCGGGCACCAAATTGTGGCACCACTTTTCATGCATGCTTCATAAAAAAAAACCATGAAGCTACAGGGCTACAAGGCCTCAGTGCACACCTATATGAGGTAGGGTAGATATTCCTTGTATCCCCAAAAGGACACCAGGCATACACACTCACCAACATTAAAAAGGGCCCTTATATACACTCACCAAAAAAAACAGTAGTATAAACCCTACTTCATATGCGTCAGCATGGCCCCCCGACTGTCTGCAGGGATGCTTCGGGGATGCTCGCACACCCGCGGCTCAAAAGTAGTTCGGTGGGACTCAGAGCCTGAGCAACATGCATGCAAAAAAGCACAACGCCGAAGCCATGCCGAGCCATTCACTTCTAGATCCCCTAAACCTTATGCTAATAACCTCTTTGCTGGAACCCATGTCGTGGCTGTTCCCCTCCTGGCCATGGGCCCCTGTGGCAGAGGAGGCCTCTGATCCCGGCGGCGCGCCAGAAGAGGCGTCGCAGTTCAGGCGCACGCTCGCGGACCTTGATTCTAGCGACTCGGAGCACTCCTCGGGCAGCTCAGACTCCTGGGGCAGCTCCAGCAGCTTCGGCACCTCCAGCAGCTCCAGTGGAAGTGGAAGGTACCTCGCCTATCGATCCCAATCCGGCCTGAGCTCTGTTTCGAGACCATCTGTGGACTCCTTGGCCATCGTCCCGTTTCGCCCCCCCGGAGCCCTACCGGTCTTCCAGGCGCGGCCTCCCTTGGGCCCGGCCTCGACTGCTCCTGGCCGGAACCAGCTGTACTTCCTCCCGCAGCCGCGGCCGCCCCCGGGCCCGGCCTCGACGGCTCCTGGCAGGACTCAGCTGTACTTTCTCCCGCCTCTCAAGGGCACTGGAAAGGGAGGGGCTCCTCCTGCACTTCATGGCAAGGGGACGCAGCTGGTTCATTGGCCTTTCGGCAGACTTATGAACCCTTGGCAGACGCCATCGAAATGGATTGGCCAGCAGTAGCTGCTCAGTAGCTGAGACATGACCCAACGCCTGCACCCATGCAAGAAAAGCAAGCCAGATGTCTGCGCAGACCATGAGCGCACGACTTGCCCGCGTGAGATTGTCGCTATCCACTACTGTGGGTGTTCAAAGATGCAAGCCCCCAAGCCCTAATAAGCTCTCAGCCTCGTTTTTTAGAATGTGATGGGTTCTGTCTGGCAGGTCCTGATCAATCACAAGATCCTGGCTGATCGGCTTTCTTCCATGGCCCTCACTGACCAGTACGATCTGTTCATGCTGCTTGCTTGGTCTAACGGGCGACCCAAACGCTGAACCTACAGACTTTTCAGAGCCTTGCGTTTTGGAGGTTACTACCTCTTGGGCTGAGGTAGGGGTTCCCGCTCGAAACCCTGATTCAGAGTGATCTTCAAGAGATCGCCTGATTTTGGGCTCTGATGCGGCATTTCCGGGAAGATATTTGAAGGAAATTGGTCGTACTTAGGCAGGGTTCAGTCAACACCCTCACATGACTTGCAGCTCATGACCCCCCAAGTGGAGCATAGAAATCAATGGAGCAGGGCGCGTGTGATACCAGCAACACCTGTCATAGGAGGTTCTGGGTTCAGGGGGTTCAGGGCGCAGATACCATGCATCGGCTTATCCACGCCAGCTTACTCTAAAAGACGCGGGAGGCTCAAGCCCTAAACACTATACACCCCAAACACCACACCGTCACACCGTATAGACCTTACGAAGCCTTGCCTGCTGCCCGCGCGCGATCGTGAGAGTGGATCTCCCGATCCCTAGACCCTTCGGCACCTCCCCCCCTTCTTACGCTGAGGTTTACCAGATCCGACTTCTTACACATTCTACCCTAAACCCTAAACCCTAAACCCTAAACCCTATAAGGTTTACCAGATCCGACTTCTTACACGTGGTCCCCTTCCCGGCAGCTGATGATCTGCTGCGGTGTGTCGGCCGCGGAGACGTGCTGACTCAAGCCGGCCATGAGTTCGGAGGCCTGGAGTCGGAGTTAGGGTTTAGGGTTTAGGGTTTAGGGTTTAGGGTTTCGGGTTTAGGGTTTAGGGTTTAGGGTTTAGGGTTTAGGGTTTATAAAGGGTTTAGGGTTTAGGGGTTCTGGGTTTCGGCTTGTGGGGAGAGAGAGCCCTGGAGCAACGGCAAGGTCCTTGGATACTTAGGGCCCTGGAACTTCCTTGTAGTTCGCATGTAGGGCACATGTCCTGAATTCAGGGGTGTTGGGCTGGCTGGGCTCAGTTGCACCATGACTCGATGCACCCCAAACCCTGAACCCTAAACAATAAACCCTAAACCCGAAACCCGAAACCCTAAACCCTGACTCGATGTAGTGATGGGGTTATCTACGGGAAAGGTAGGGTTTTGCCGGTGTCGAACGCCCTGGTGTAGGTGATCAAAGGCTCCCAAGAGGTTTTAAGGCACCAGAAGAGCCCAGAATGGGTTTTTGGGGTTTAGGGTTTAGGGTTTAGGGTTTAGGGTTTAGGGTTTAGGGGTTTAATTAGGGGTGATGGTTTGGTGGCTTGCTTGAGCCTTAAGCGGCCACAGGGGTGAACTACAACCTCGCCATCGCACGAGCCGACACTGCCCTGCGATACCTCCTGGCGCCATATGAGACCATAGCATCTCAGCGGCGCGTTGCAGCTTTCGGTTCCAGGGTTTAGGGTTTAGGGTTTAGGGTTTACGGTTTCAAGTCCGGTTTCCAAAGGGTTTACGGTGTAGGGTTTACGTGTTTAAGGTTTTTTCGTAGATCTTGAAGTTCCAATGTGTACGATTATTGTCAATCTGTTTGTAAGCAGTATTGTTTTTCATGATCATGTCTCCCCCTGGTTGGCGCCGCCCGCAGATGTAGTGGTCAGGCCACTCGGGGGGTGTCATTTTCGATCCGATAAGCAGAGCCGCAGTGGTTTGCCGGATTGGTGGGCCACCGTGTCATCAGTGGAGCACCGCAGAAGCCTCGGCTAACCCAACCCCCCAAACTCTCATGTCTCTATTGGTGCTTTCAAGATTGGCCCAAGAGCTTATACACCCCCATGGCAGGCCCTGCACCCTGCTGCATTCCCCAACCAGTGGAAAGTCTGTAGAATCAACCCTCTTAGCGCCACCAGAGGCCAAGCGGCCCGTATCCCACCCACTTCACACCGGGGGGGGGGGGGGGGGGGGGGGAAACGGTAAACCCTTAAACCCGTAAGCCCTGAAACCCTAAACCCTCAACCCTCAACCCTCAACCCTAAACCCTAAACCCTATCAACCCCCAAAAGGTCTAAGGAACCTCCCCCCTTTTAACCTCAAGCCTCCTGTGTATGCGACCTGCCGAGGCTCTATACCGCATAACCCGTACGTAGAAGCCCCGTAGCCCTTAAAGCCCTTTTGTCACCAAAGAGCCCCAAAGTTTACTAACCCTGAACCCTGAACCCTGAACCCGAAACCTTAAACCCTCAACCCGAAACCCGAAACTTTAAAAACAATCTGGATCCACCAGCCCAGGCTGGGAGGTCCTTGCCCAACCGGCAGAAGACCTACAACATCGAGCTGTTCTGGCGAGCGCCTCCGTCCAGCTCCGGTGGTTCAGGGGCTTCGTAGCTACTGTTTGCTTAAGCCCCCCCCCCCCCCGAAAACAATAAAGAACAATAATGCATATGTTGCCCGAATTAGTAAGCAAGATTTTTTGGGGTGGTTCTTAAGCACATGGTAGTTGGGGTTTAGGGTTTAGGACAGAGAGTGACGTGCCTTTTTCGACGTTTCAGGAGTTAGGCTTTGGGCAGCCCGGCGATTGGGCACGAGACCCCTTCCGAAATACTTAAGGGGCTTATAATATTTTGAGTGGGTTAGACGTACAGCTATAGTTGGTTAATACCCTGAACCTCCAAGTAGAACAGTCGCGCTGCAGTTGCGCTGTTGGTGCCCTGCCCGAAACAGGCGGCCGCAACCGACAGACTCAGACGTACACTCTCGGTAAGACCACCTAAACCCTAAACCCTTAAACAAGCTTAAGCAAGCAATGTGCCTCATACTTTGAGCTCGTAACTCGGATCTGATACTTTTTCGCTCAGAACTCGGACCCTCGTAAAATGTGAATTCTGCTTCCTTACGAGGTTCCGTGCCCCCTACTTGAAGGTTCAGGGCACTTGCTAAGCAATGATAGCTGTACTTATAACCCAAGCTATATCCATGTTAGCGCACTTCAGGGGCGTATTCGTGGGTTATAAGTACAGGTAGAATTGGCTAATTTTTGCAAGTACCCTGAACCTCCAAGTAGAGCCCTAGCATGGTTCATAATTTGGGTTATCAGTACAGCTATGATTGGCTAATAACTACCCTGAACCTTCAAGTAGGATCCTTCAACCCCGAAACCCTAAGCCCTAAACCCTAAACCCCAAACCCTAAACCCTAAACCCTAAACCCTAAGCCCTAAGCCCTAAACCCAAAGCACCCCAGCTCTCGAGGTGATCTTTGGCCAGCGATCCCTGCGGAACCTGCGAATGCCGGTCACCTGCTTTGTGACGGCCGAATCGGTCCATGACCGGACCTCCTGGCGCAAGATACTGCATTCCGAGGAGATGGGGTTTAGGGTTTCAGGTTTGGGGTTTAGGGTGTAAGGAGGTTAGGGTTTAGGGTTTAAGGGTTTTAGGGTTTAGGGCTTAGTGTTTAGGAGGGGGTTGAGGGTTAACTGGGACCATGGCCGTAGATAACTGGACCTCTCATGGACAGTCCCCTCTCCCCCTTTGCTCCCCCTAAGGTTTCGGGTAATCGCCCACAAAGTATTATGGTGGCACCCTAAACCCTAAACCCCAGTGGTATGAGTGCTGGCAGCATGTTACTGGTTCTTTTTGTGGCCTGAGAAGTCGGAACAAGACTATCGGTGTTCGGACCAGTTTCTGGACAACTCGGTGTTGCGGAGCATGCCGGATCCGATACTCTCCATACATGTGACGGCCTAAAGTTGCTGTCCTTACGATTATTGTTATTATTATTCCTACTACTATTTTTATCATTACTATTTCTATTGTTGTTATTTTTTGGTATTGTTATTATGATTACTACTACGATTTTATCATTACTATTCTTATCATTACTATGATTATTGTCATTATTGAGGAGCACAACGTGACCTTCAAGTATCAGGTGCAGATGGAGGAGACTCGCTCACACCCTGTTGCAGAAATTCGCGTCGCAGCCTGGGAGGATGGTCCACATGGTACTTCCCAGAGACTCCAAATTCTTTTCAATTAAGGAATATGCCTTAGAACCATACTAATATTCGGGTTCCTAGTATAATTTAGGGGATGTCCCTAAATTTAGGGGTTTTGGAGTCTCTGGGTTCTAAGCACGTATAAGCCCCCGAAGTCCTCTAAGTAGGTTATAAACATACGTTTCGTGAAGTTAATAACCCTAAACCCTAAACCCTAAACCCTAAAGTACCCATGGACCTCCAAGTAGGGCACCCCCTCCCTCCCCCCCACCCCCCACCCTCTTATGTGCACCTCGGTGGTCATGTTCAACTTTGGGGGGCGGTGGTAGTAGTAGGAACCATCCTACTGCTTCCCAGAATCCCTTGCAGGGGCATTACTTCTAGTTGTTTTGGTTCTTGTGAACCCTTAAATTTTGAACTTAAACCCTAAACCCTAAACCCTAAATCTAAAACCCTAAACCCTAAACCCTAAAACCCTAAACCCTAAACCCTATTCAACACCCCCAGGTTGAACAACCCAGGTCTCTGAACCTGAAGACTTCCCAGGGGCCACGCAGCGTCTTCGTCGTGTCTTCCATCACAGAGCAGGGTGTTGTAGGCCCCTAATTTGGGGTGCTTGCCGTGTTAGAGTGTTCGGGTTTCGTGATAAGTGCCCGCGAATCATGGCCATCCCTGCTGGAAGCCGCAAACTTCCCCCTGCCTGCAGCTAAGAAGCCGGTATATAATGGATAGCGTAAGGGGTACCCTTTTTAAGGGCCCATACTAAGGGACCATGTAACTACCCTAAACCCTAAACCCTAAACCCTAAACCCTAAACTACTTGAAGGTCCATGGGCCGCTAAAGTCCAAAGCCTTGAGCCCCCAAGACAAGCAACTGACGGAAAGGCCACTAACCTGAAATCCTCTGCTTCGGGTTTAGGGTCTAGGGTCTAGGGTTTTGGGTTTAGGGTTTAGGGTTTAGGGTTGAGTGTGAGCGTCGAAACCCTAAGTCCTAAACCTTAAGCCCCAACCCTAAATCCTAAATCCTCAATCCCAAAACCAAACCTGACCCTGCATCCTAAACTCTGCGAGGCCCTAAATCCTAAACCCTATAAACCCTAAACCCCTAAACCCTAATCCTAAACCCCAAACCCCTAAACCCTAAACCCTAAACCCCTAAATCCTAAACCCCTAAACCCTAAATCCTAAACCGCAGGAGGCCTTTTCCAGTCGATCCATGTGGGAGCGCCGGCCGGAGACACGACAGAACCACGTGCTTTGTGTTTTTAAGGTTCCCTAAAGCCTAAACCCTAAACCCTAAACCCTAAACCCTAAACCCTAAACCCTAAACCCTAAACCCTAAGCCGCATTGTCAGGTTCATAGGGTCTAGGGAGGTTTCGGACTTAAGGGGCTCAGCGTCGCCGGCTTAAAGGGCTCATAGGGTATGGATTGAAAGGTGGCGGTTCATCATCATGCACCATCAGAAGCGAAGTCCGCTGCAGGTTAAAGCAAGGACATGCCCTAGGTTAAAGGATCTTTTGGCGGTTAGTTGGAGAGAAGAGTGTGGGGTTTGGGGTTTGGGGCAAAAAAAGGGGTAATGATGGAGAGGGGGCAGTTCCCTTTCGCCGGGGCAAACGAAGTACCATGAATCCCTCATTTCTCAACCCTCAACCCTATAAACCCTAAACCCCGCCCGAAACAGCTCAGAACTCCCGATGAGCGCCCCGATCCAAATATCTACACCTGGCTAAGATTGCTTGAGGTGTACTTGGGATTCGAGTAGGATAAGGAAGATTAGGCGATGACATTGGGGTGTCCAGGCACTGCAGCCCTTGATTAAGGCCCGTCCTTACTGGGCCCAGGGGGGGGGGGGATTGGTGGGTATCTTGTATCTTGAGATGGGCGCTAAGTGGGCTTCACTCAAAACCCCTACACCCTTAGCCTCGTGCCTTGAAATCTTACAGGAGTACACTGAGAAAGTCTCAAGAAGAGAGTCTCAACATAGTTTAAGTTACCATATTTTCTTTGAGTTAGTCAAGGGACAGTTAACTCTCTGGCGAGGAGTGGACTGTTCTGCGACCTCCCCTAGGACTTCAAGTGACCGAGGCAGCCGAGGGGGAAAGGGGACTGCCACAACCCTCACTTTAGGGCTTCGGTACACGCTAACTCTCTACCCTGTACCCCAAACCCTATATACCCTAAACCCGAACCCTATACACCCTAAGAGTGCACTTATCGGATCTAGGCTTTCTGGCGGTGAGACCCAGGTTTGATAGAAGGGTGAGGGAATAGGCTTTGTTTGGCAGCTACAAGAACCTGGATATGTGGGGCTTGCAGGTTCAGGTAAAAGGGAAAGCTTCAACCCTATGCTATCCCTATCCTTTCACCTAGAAAGAAGCATGGAAGGAAAACCCCCCTCCCTCCCTCCCCCTCTCCAAACGAGCTTATAATGTTTTGAAGGACCACTAAACCTTAAACCCTAAACCCTAAACTTGCGTTGAGTGGGGTTTTGTGTCTTGTGGCGAAGTGGGCGACCATGCACAAGTAAAGCCGTGAAGCCCAGGGTTTAGGGTTTAGGATTAGGGTCTAGGGTTTAGGGTTTAGGGTTTAGGGTTTAGGGTTTAGGGCAGTGACTGTTCCCTACTTTGAGTCATGTGAGTCATACTCTTCCAACCACACAAGGTCACTGGGTCGCGCGATGTGATTTGGTTTTTTTTTTCAAATTTCCCTTCTGTCCTCATGAGGGAACCTGTTCAAAAGAAAGTCTTCAGCACAGCTCAGATAAGGATCCCGGCACCCCGAGACCCCTCCAAGAAAAGCTTGGGGTTTGGGGTTTAGGGTTTAGGGTTTGGGGTTTGGGGTTTAGGGTTTAGGGTTTAGGGGCTGAGCCCGAATACGTCTTAGGCAGGGAACAGGCCTCCCCTGACACCCCCTTGGATGCCCTAAACCCTAGCCCTTAACCCCCAAACCCTCAACGGCTTAATGGATAGTATCGAGGCCCTTCAACGGAAATTCTCTAAGCTAAGAGCAACGCTGCTGGTACTCTCAACCTGAAACCTCAAAGCAATCCAGTCGCCATGAACCCAAGCGCTAAGCCCTAAACCCAGAACCCCCAATACACTGAGCCCCCAACCGCCTTAAACCCCACTGAGCAAAGAGAGAGAAGAACCCTAAACCCTAAACCTAAATCCTAAACCTCAAACCCCATACCCCATACCCCAGACCCCAAACCCTAAACCCCAAACCCCAAACCCTAAACCCTAAACCTTCACCTTCGAAGCCATGACACCCAAGGCGCACGGTCAAGCACGGCGACTCTTTGGCCTCCAGCTTGCTGAGGTGGTGCCTGAGCGGACGGCCCAGGCCAGGCCCTTGGGTATTGTTGAGCTTTTTTTTTTTGGGGGGGGGGGGGGTTTAGGGTGCGGAGCTGCAATTGGTATTGTAGAAAGGAGTTAGTGTTGGAAGTTGGAAGGGTTAATGAACCCGGTAATCGTATTTGGCTCAAGATGGGCTTGAACAGAAAGCCACAAGTTCAAAAAGAAGTGCCTGGGTTCTTAGGGTTTGGTAAGGGTGTGGATTCCTTCCCCCTTTCCTTCCCCCCTGGGTTGCTCTTATCCGTGTTCTTGGTTGTTTCTTGGTTCGATCTGGGAAATATAAGTTCAGGGCGATTAGGGGAGTTGATTTCCTTCCTTGGTTGTCCCCCCGTAGGTTATGAGCCCAAATTAGGTTCCCTGCGGTTAAGTGTTGTCTTAAGGTTTTTGGGATCAAGAAGCAATGCCTTCCCCGAAGCGATGGCTCCAACTTGCCTCGGATGGTGGACAAGATGGTGGAGCTGGAAATGGTGCAGCTGAGTCTCTGGGTGAAAGATCGGTGTTGGAAGAGGTGATTCCCGACGCTGAAGTACATCTGGAAGAGGCCTTAGTTGCAGAAAGCCCCAATGCGGGTATGAATCCCAATAGGGATATGGTTAGCAATGCTGAAGCTGAAGGACGTGCTGTTTCTGTACCGCCAAAGCCTGGTGAAAAAAGGAACTGGGATGCGACTGGTGGCATAGATCGTGAAATGGAGGTGACTGTTTTACGAGTGTTACACAAACACGGGTACCAGCCGTCGTCTTCGACTTCGGGTCGAATGGTAGACCAAGAGTCTCAGACCGATCTGATTGGAGAAGTGCTACAAGCGACCAGGAGGCCGTTGAACAAGATCAAAAAGGGTCCATCTTCGAGTTCCCAAGGTGGTGGAAGCGGTCACAAACAGAAGGGTGCGGACGGCTTTGAAGCTGCACCTGCTGCTGAATACGCCATGGGGGAGGAGGAGATCCTACAGATGGAGGCTGAACGGTTGCGACAGCTGTCAGAAGAAGAGGACGAGATGCGACAGGTTTCTGAAAGGGACGGTTTTCGGAAAGACGAGCATCTGATCCAAGCGTGTGATGGCACAATGTGGGAATTGCACCTCCATGAAGATGGGAGACAATATTATTACTGCCTGGATACGCACGAAACCAAGTGGACATTGCCGGTGGTAGGTGAAAAGGTGAAGAGTGACGAGGTGGTTGGGTCTCCTTTGGGCAATGAGCTGGAAATGGAGGCGGCACTGGATTCTTCATCCTCTACTCCGAAGACTGAGTCTACGAGGGCATTCCAGGGTAGTGTAAATAGTTTAGGTGAAAAAGATTTTTCCTCTACTATCAGGGATAGCGGTCCTAGGGCTGATGGTGACGCCCCGACCTCGGGTTCTCCTGATGAGGAAGGGATTCCTGGGAACCAAGCCAACATCGCTGGAGCTCAACACCTGGATCGGGAAGAAACAGAAGCGCTTTCTGAGGGTGGGGCAGCGATGGAATTGGTGGATCCAGAAGAGAAAATGCCCAATGAGGTGATCGGAACTGTGTCGGCTGCAGAAGAGCGAGTGGTGGATGTGGTACCTGTTGTTCAGGAAGGTGGTCCTGGAGATTCGGAGGATGGAGAGAAAAAGTTGTGTGTTACGACTGAGGAGGTCTCTTCGTTTGGTGCCAAGAATTCTGCCATTCAAGGGGAAAAAGAAGCTTCTGGAATAGCTGGAGACACGGATGATCTGAAAAATGAGGCCTGGAGCGCCAATGATGCGCGGGTTGATGCGCCAGATATTACCTGGAGTGCGAAGGAAGCACGGGTTGAGGTGCATGTGGTGGTACGTTCCACGGGCGACTGCAACAATGGGGCGCAGGTCTCCGCAGCAGCTGATGATGGAGGTTCACAGGTGGACGCACTGGTGCAACCTGAAGTTAGCAGCGAGGAACGAAATGACAAGGGCTACACCGGAGCCAATGAGGCAGCTGTGGTCAATGATGGTGGAAATTCTCCTTTGGAGGCCATGGAACCAAAGGAGCCTGCGGTGGAAGAAAGCGTGCCTGCCGTGGATGATCGACTCAATTGCCCTGCAGTGGAAGAAGATTTGCCTGCTGCAGAAGGTGAGACAAAGGACTCCAATGATGGGTCCACTCCCATGAAGGGAGAAGCGTTGCCGTCTGGAAGTTCACCGGAAGTCGACACCGAGCGAACTACAGCAGATGAGGCAAAGCCGTTGGCGGAGAAAAAGGGAGGTCCTGAAATCCAGGAGCACAAAAAAGATGAGCTTGTGGGACTCGTGGAGCAGGACGAGCAGTGTGACCCAAAGGTGAAGACAAAGGATGCGCCAGGAGCCGATGATACAGAGATGGTTTCTGAAGAGCGTGTAAAGAAAGTGCCCCGAGCGGGAGCCTTGGAGTCACCTGGGCCACATTGCTATCAAGAGGGAGATGAGATCATGGGTCTAGTGCGCTGCATCAATGGGTATGGAGCCTTTTTGGACCATGGGGATATGAATGTATTGATTCCTGCAGAAGGGAACAATGCATATCAGTTCAAGTTTGGTGATACTGTCAATGGAACAGTGAAACGAGTGGAAGATGATGGTACCATAATCTTGGACACCTTTCTGGTTTTGGAAGAGGACGTGGAGGACTCTTCTTCGACGCTGCGGAAGTGGAAACCCAGCGGCTGGAGTACGTGGTGGACGGATTCATGGTATGCTGGTCAATGGTACCAAGATTCCAACGGTCAATGGGACTGGAAACAGGAGGAAGAGCAATCCGATGAAGAGCTTGTGGTACAGGAGTTGTCTTCTGAAGAACGAAAAGAAAGGCAACTTTATGGAGAAAAGATCTACAAAGCTCTTCTGGAGAATGGAAATGAAGAGGAAGCCTATGTTGGCAAAATTACTGGGATGCTGTTAGGTCGGCCGATGGAAGATTTACAGGAGTGTGTTGCGGATCAGGCATTCCTCAATGCGGAAGCTCGGCGCGCGTATGGCATCTTGCAAAAAATGATGGTTGGAAGCCTGATGGTACAGAAAACACAGGTTTGGGGGAGTTAACCACCTTTTCCCGAACACAGTACCACAACGCGCTCTTCGAACTGGCACGTAGGAAAACGAGATTTTCTAGACCAGTTGTGGGTGATGCGGTGGCAGTGGTGCTGGATCAAGGGGAAGAGGAGTTTTGGAACGCGCTTTGGTTGGACACCAAGCTATTTTTGCAGGAGCTTGATGGTGCAGTGCAATCCATGAGCAAAAGGGAGAACAAGCCAATGGAAGCCTACATGGATCCTGACCAGTACAAAAAGGCTTACATGACACCAAAGACGGTGTTGTCACCTGGTTACAGCAAGCTGTGCAGGTTCTTCAATAAGGGAAGGTGTCGCAATGGCGATGGGTGTCCCTATGAGCATCGTCGGTACGGTGAAGGTTGGCCAGAAGGGGGGTCAACTGATCCAAAGAATAGCCAAGAAGCTGATGATGAGGACGGGAACATCGGTGACCCTCCCACAGAGGAAGGTACAGTGGATGAGGCACAGCAGGAGCGGGAGGATTTAGCCTTCCGGGCCAAGTACAATTTTGGCAAAGGTGCATCAAAGGGTGAGCCTACGTCGGGTGAGCCAAAAGGTCGTCTGTGTCTGTATTACAATCAAGGTGGTTGTAAATATGGGACTACATGCAGGTATCTTCACAACGATGACATAGCATTGGAAGGGACTTGGGAGCCCGGCAAAGCTTGGGACAATGCTTCCAGGAAGTCACTAAGGGACGCAGGGTTCCACCATTGCTGTTTCGATTATTACCTCAGAGGACGTTGCCGGAAAGGGTTAAATTTCTGCAAGTACTCCCATGACGAGATGTCAGAGGAGCGGCTGTCGCTCCTGAAACACTTGGTACAGGTGGCCAATCAGGTCCGGTTTGAAAAAGAGAGAGGATGGGAGCTTACGGATAGAAGCACTTTTCAGCCACCTGCGAGTGGGGGAGCTGAATCTTCCTCATCCTCGGCACCAAAAGCACTGCAAATGACCAATGTGTCACAAAAAGATGGTGAAAAAGGTATTCTGGATGAAGTAGAAGCTGATGAGCAAAAGAATTCGGTGGCTGCATCCACTAGTACTCAGCTTCACAATCCGGAGGAGCCGATTGAAAATTGGATGGCTCGCAACGCACACCTGTGGGTGTATACCCCTCATGTAAGTGAGGTGATGATTACGCTTGGTGTGACCAATGTGTCGGACTTGCAAGAGTTCATCTTTGTGGAAGATTTGGTTGACAAAGGGATCAACAAAGTGACCGCGTGCAAAATTCTGCAATTGGTGGGTGAGGTCCGATATCGACCGGGAGGACCGGAAAAGGCAGTTCCTTCTGATGCATCTGTACGGGTACAACAATCTTCTGGGAACAAAGGGACTGGAAGAGCGGCGGTGCGAACCCTCACTCAGGTGCGTGAAGCTGAAGACTCCGGTGCAAAAACTATGCCGAGAGGTTCCTATCGGGAGCTTTTTGATAAGGTCAGGTACCGTGATGGTTGGACGCTTGCGCAGAGGTCTCCGTTGTGCGTACAGAAGCTGCGGTTGGTGGGAGTTGGAATGCCGCCGGTGAATCCACCAACGAAAAAGTATCGGTCAAGATCAAACCCTGTAAGAAGGGAAGGCCCTTGCTGGACAAAAAACAGGTGCGACAGGTGCCACGATCTCGGTCACAACGACGAGTGCAACTGGCGGAAGTGGTGGAAAAACCGAAGCCACTGGAGCCGGTGAAACCTCGTGGTGGTTTGTCGTATCCATTCAGCAGAGCGTGGGCAGATGTGGTGGATGATGATGACCAGGCGGAGGCTTTGGTCTCGTATGCCGCTTCCTCAAGCGATTCAAGCGAGGAGGAGACCAATGCGGTACAACGCCTGAAGGAACTCTTTTTGCAAGAAAGGGATTCGTGGAGAACTGCGAGTCGTGGCAATGTTCCACAAAGTGGTTCTTCAGGCTCCAATGATGGGCCGAAAAAATCGGTTCACCAGACCTGCCAAGAAGTGACTTCACAAGTTTTTTCGCTACCACAACCTTCTCGTCGAGCTGAAAAAAGAACAAGGGATGGTTCAGTTATGGTTGGTTCGCTGGCGGTGGGCTCCACGGATGAGGTTTTACCTGGGCAAGGTGCTGCTGGACAGGTGAATGTCTCTGAAAGCGCTCAAGTTCTTCCTGGGCATGAAGTGGCTGGACAGGAGACGGCGCCGGAAGGAGCAGTACAGATTTCTGGCGAGGAGACCGACCAAAAAGAAGGAGAAGGCGGGAGCAATGATCTCCGTGGTAATGATGCGAAGATGTTGGATGGTGGTCCGGTGAGGAGTGACCTTCAGCAATTGCTGGTGAAAGGCCTTCTGACTCGAATTTATTGGAAGGTTGCAGTTGGCAAGTTGCCAATGGGGCAAAGAGATTGCCAAAAAGGGTCCAATAAGATGGATCGAAATTTGGTTATTAGCATGTCATCCGAGGGTGCAAGCGAACAGGATGAGAACCTGGCACTGGAGGACGATGCTGATCAGTCAATGGGAGACGGTGCAATGGTTATGGTGTATGATCCAGGAACGCTGATCCAGTCGCCAACAACTGATTGGGTTATGCGTCGCGGTCTGACCGATCGTACCGTCTGGCCAGCAATGGCGCACCTGGCACAGAGGATATGTGCTGAAATGGTTCAAGTGGATGAAATGAATGCCCAGCTAGGGACTGGAACACTCCTTTTTCAAAGGAGAGATCAAGGATATTATACTGACCTGCATCATTCGTTCCATGACAACCCGTGCTTGCCGGCGGTGGGGAATTACCCTCTTTCGGTGATGGGTGCCTTGTTGTCTCCTGGTCTGGAAGGGGAATTCAAGAATACGGACAAGTTTGGTACTGCTATGGAGGCAATTGCCTATGATTGGAGCCGCAGTCCAGGCATGGAAGTTCATATTGAACTTATGGCGAGGGTAGCCAAAATGGTTCACCCATTCCTGAATCTGGGAGCACAAGGGTCGGTGATGGTTTCAGAATTTCTCTGGCAGCGCGGGAGGGCTCGGTTGATGGAGTTTCTTCAAGCGGCGACTTGTGCGGACCAATTGGAGGCTCTCTGGAGAAGGATGGACGACGATGCGGATGAGGAGGTGGATCCTTCGACAGCGATGCTGGAAGTTCTTGGACTAGAGGATGCGGTGCTTGATCAAGGGAACAATGAATCCCTTATTCCCATTGAAGATGCTGGAGGTGAGACAAGCGGTGACACTGGAGGGAAGGGCAAAGCGCCAGAAGTTTCTCCGGAAGAGGAGAAATCCAGTGGGTCATCCAGACTGGCGGACACAAGGATTTTCTTGTGGTCAGTGTACTCCCGCGTGGCTTCGAATTTCTCTATGCAGGACCGCACTACTGGTAAGATCTTTGACAGCACCAAAGGATATCCTGGTGAAGGACCAAACAATGATGACAATCCTTCCTCTAAGGGGAACTTTCCCTGGATTTCAGAAGACTACCTCGACGAAGTGGTGTCAAAAAAGATGGAAAGGTCTTCAGATATGGATGGGTTTGTTCCGGGAAGTGAGGGATCATTGGAAAAGGTAGAGGTGGAGAATGTTACTGCCTCTAAAATTCTTATGGCTCTTTGGAAGAAGGGACATAGAGTTGGGTTTAGAAGGTTGCGTCGTTTGAATGCATCTGGATGCAAGGTTGGAGCAATGAAACGTCCAATCAAAAGGGTGCAGAAGATTGGCGCTAGGAAGGCCTTCACGAAGATGTTCAATGTTTTTGGATCGTCTCAGCATGGCTCAGGAGTTGGCGGAAAACCGATCATGAAGGTGGTAGGACCAAGGCCAGGTTTTCCAGCTGTACTCCAAGCACCAAATACTGATAGCACGTCGGGTGAAGGGAGCAGTCCCCAGGTACATGGCAATGTTCATGTAGAGCACAGTCGCCCTATGGACCGGTATGAGGCAGAGCGCTTGGAGAAGAGGAAGAAGGGTTTCTGCTATTGGTTTGGCAAAGGGAAAGATCGCTGCAAATTTGGTGACGACTGCAAATTCATCCATTCCGAAGATGATGTGGTGCTACATTCATATTGGTGCAAGTACTATGTGGCAGGGAGAGAATGTTTCGCTGGAAAGGATTGTGAGTTCTCGCATGATGCAACTGGTGTGAGGTGCGTCCAGTTTGCTCGGTCTGGGAAGCCCCCAAGGGATGGTCCAAGGAGAAAGTCTGGTGCAAATGGTGGAAAAAAGGAGATCTCTCCTGAACAGTTCGGTGATGATGAGGAGGATTTTATGGTTTATGACGAAGAGACCAAGATGACGGAACTGTTGATGGAGGCGATTTCATTTCTGTCCAATGGCAAGTCAGATTTGGCTCGAGCAGAGGCGGACCCATTGTTCAAACTCCTGAAGATCACTGGAGATGCTGACTACATGGATCAAGTATGGGTTTCGTGGACCACTGAAATGTTGTCAGTGCTGGAACTTCTCGAAGTAGTGAAGTCGTACGATGTTTCGCTCGCGGAGGTGGAAGAATGGGTCAATGACCTGAGGATATGGTATGAGCGAGCCAATTTGGGAGAAGAAAAGGATCCCAAAAAAGGGAAAAAGAGGTCCCTAGAAGGGGAGTCCAGCAAAGATATTCCTGCCGAAAAAGAAGTGGTTGAGACTTCGGAGACGGAGGTTGCCGTTGAGGAGGAGAAGAAAAAGGTAAAAAAGAAGAGGAAAGCTGCAGCTATCGAAGATCCTTACACTCTCATGGTTCCAAAGCCGAAGAAGATGCCGGCGGTCATTGAGAAGGGTGGATCATCATCCAATGTGGTGGTTTCTGCAGTGGAAAAAGCCTCAAAAGCGCGCACAAAGTCAAATGTCGGTGGAAAGACAAAGAAGAAGGAGAAAAGTCAGAGTCCCAAAAAAGAAGAGGTGGTAATGGTGCAAGATCCTGAGGAAAAGGATCGTCCATCCGATGCGGAGGCACCAGGGTCTGCCAATGCGAATGAAGAGCTGGATCAATCTTGCCAGGCGATTGAGGATGCGAAGAGAGAAGGATTGGTATCCTCAATTCAAAGGGGCATACAGGATCCTATTCTTACGATTTCGGACCTGGAGTATATTCTGCTGCAACTTCACCTCAAGATTGCCAACAATCGGAAAAAGAAGTGATTGGATGGTATGGATGAAGGGATGGTTTTTCTCTTTCTGGAGACCGGTGCGCTGGAACAGCCAATGTGCTGACAAAGGTGGTGGTTACTATTAAGGGTATGGAAATCCCTGATAGTAGGAGTCAGTAGCTTTTCGCGTAGCGAAGACCACGGTTTGTGGTGAAGAAGGCCAAGGAGTCTTCAGTGATGAGAGGATCAAGGTGAAAAAAGATTCTCTATGGGTAGTAGGTTAGCCAATGTGCTATAATTCCGTCCTGGAAGACGTTAAACCACAATTTGCATTTCAAGCAGCTGGCTGCTGCCGTAATGGCAGTTTTTGGCCAAAAGATCTGCATCTCCAATGTGTCCTAGGAAATCCTAGGACAGGGGGAGTGCGGAGCTGCAATTGGTATTGTAGAAAGGAGTTAGTGTTGGAAGTTGGAAGGGTTAATGAACCCGGTAATCGTATTTGGCTCAAGGCTCAAGATGGGCTTGAACAGAAAGCCACAAGTTCAAAAAGAAGTGCCTGGGTTCTTAGGGTTTGGTAAGGGTGTGGATTCCTTCCCCCTTTCCTTCCCCCCTGGGTTGCTCTTATCCGTGTTCTTGGTTGTTTCTTGGTTCGATCTGGGAAATATAAGTTCAGGGCGATTAGGGGAGTTGATTTCCTTCCTTGGTTGTCCCCCCGTATAGGGTTTAGGGCCAGGGTTTAGGGTTTAGGGTTCAGTTTTCCAGAGACTCTAGGGACCCTAGGGTTTCAGGGGTGTAGGGTTGACCCTTCTGACCCATATTTCCGATTAAACCATCTCCCTCATATTCACCCCCCTCCCCCCTCATATTAAATACCCCACCCAGAATCTACTATAAAATAACTACAATGGCAGTATTTAATATTTTAGGGTGCGGAGAGGGGTGCGTAGTATTGGGGGGGAGGGGATTAAAGCGTTTGGTTTTGTGGAGGGCTCGTCGTGCCTCTCCCTTTTTTGCGATTTGCTTTCTCTTTCGCCCAAGCATGAAGCCCTCACCAGCAATTACCCTACACCCTAAACCCTGAACCCTGAACCCTGAACCCTAAACCCTAAACCCTAAACCCTAAACCCTACACCACCGACAGCCACGAAGCACATGGTGAACCCTTTGAGGACTCGACGGTCGGAGTTGATTGCGCAAAGCTGAGGGCCTCGCAGGGTATGCTTACATAGCCCATAGTTGAACTTTAAACTTTTTGGGTTTCCTTAGAAAGAAGGAAAACAAGTTGAACCTGTTTTTCGCCCCTGGTCATTGGAGAAGTAAGTATGGGGTCTAGGTTGCTGGATCACGCAACCCTCAGCTCCAAGTCCTACAAACCTAAGCCGCCTAAGGTTCCCTGCTTTGCGACGTTTGCGTTCAGCTAGGCGGCTGGCAAAACACCGTTTAAGGCGTTTGTCCTGTTCTGGAGATGAAGAAACAAGCTGGGGAATGTGCAAGGTGCCCGCCCAATCTTCGAAGCACGCTGGATACGCTTCGCCCAAGCCTTCTCCCCAGGACGCGCCTGCCATATGCTAGACGTTGATCCTGAATCCCATAGACCGAAATAACCCTAAGCCCTGCGTATAACTCGTTGGTTCTTAGTGGGAAGTTGGGAAGTATAGGTACAATCATGCCATACTACTTAGATCCCCTGAGCCCCTCGTAGACACAAACCTCCAGCCTAAAGTCCTGGACCACCGAAACCAGAAATCCCTGCAAGGCCAAATCCCCCAAATCCTAGACCCGAAATCCCAAAAACCCTAGAACCCCAGAAACTTCCAAAGCTCCCTAAACCCCCAAAAACCTATCCCCTAAACCCCACGCATCCAGAAGCACTCGGGCCCACACCTGGGCCGCTGAAGGCTTCGGGAGGCCCATTTCTCAAGGTTCAGGGTACTTGTGAACCAATTATAACTGTACTTATAACCCACTTGCAAGCCGCTTAAGTGCCCTGGTATGGTAATAATTTGGGGTATAGGTACAGTTATAATTGGCTAAGAAGTGCCATGAACCGTCAAGTACTGCTCCACAAACATTGACGACGGTTTCTAGTTTCTCATGCACACAATGTACGTATGCGTGCATTGTACACATACATGCACTGCATACATGGGGATATGTATATATATATGAGTAGAATATGATATAGACTATGATACACCACAATATAATATACTATGTATATGTACTATGTGTCTGCGTATGTGTATTTGTTTATGGAAACGTAAACACATATACTCACACACAGACGTATGGACCCGCTGTACACGAATGAACAAAGGGATAGACATACACACATACATACATATGCACATGAAAAAACCATAGACGCATCTATATATATATATGTAAATATAGATATGTCCGAAAATGTGCGTACTCCTGTTTATATGAACTTGTCTGCACATCTGTCTGTCTATGTCTTGTCTAGACTGGCTGGTTCTTAGTAGGGAATGCGGGCATGAGGTACCCTAAATAATCCCGTAACGAGTATGTATAGGGCCCTAGTTTTTTGATTCCCATGAGGGTCGTCAATCCAAAATGAGGAACCCGTCCTTCAGTGCGGAGTGGTCACGGGGAGCAGTTAGGGTTTGGGGCTCTAGGGTTGAGGCTTCTACCTTGAACCAAGCAGGAGTCACTTGATGATGTCGACGCCGAAAGCGTCGAGGCAGAGAAGGAAGAGCCCGTGGACAGGGAGGCTGCTGGCGAGGAAGCTGCAGCTTGGAATCGATGAAGCACGCGGTTGCTACAGCTATGGCCTCCTATACCTTAAGCCTGTATCTACGCCCTAGACACCTGAAGCAGAATAAAACCCTCAACCCTGACTTATACCCCTCCAAGTACCATGCTCCTGCCTTGATCCCCGTGACTCTTGCGCATCCTTCAGCCCCCAAAGGTATAGCCAGTTTGCGTGCCGACACGCAGAGTCTTCAGGGTTTAAGCTTTAAGGTTCCGGCGTTGGTTGTTCATAGGTTTGAGGGGTCCGGTCAGCTTTCAAAGATGTACGGCTGGCTGCGTCTTGAATGGATCAGAACTGGAAACTCTTGCGGATGCTTTCACAAGTACCCGCATTCCGCCGGGAAACCTAGCTATCCCACGACACGCTCACCGAGTTGGCAACACGCAAAGCTCAACAACACATCACAACTACAGTAATTGCTTCGAAGCACTTCGGAAAATACATTTTAAGCTTGTTGGTGCAACTGTTCAGTGACGATACGAACTATCATAGTTGCAGAGTCGAATCCTGCATCTCGTTCTTGCCCGAAACCCTAAAACCCTAAACCCTCAACCCTAAACCCTGAACCCTAAACCCTAAACCCTAAACCCTTCTCACATCTCAGGTGCGTTTCCATGGCGTTCCTCGGAAAGGATGGGACCGTTATTTTCGTGGAATGCGATGCGGCGCAAGGAGCGAGGGTTTAGGGTTTAGGGTTTAGGGTTTAGGGTTTAGGGCGCAAGGAGCGAGGGTTCGTGATGTGGGGGTTTCCGAGAATAGGGGGTACGTACCCTTTTTGGGGGGGGTCCCTTTAAGGGGATTCTATTCCATTTTGGGGTATAAAAAAGGGGTACCCCCTCTCTTTTGGGAAATACAAATGTCGGAGGGAGGTGCACCCGAAATGTGGCTCATAAACCCGGCGGTACTGTTGTCCCTGTCATGGCAACTGGACCCTGAGTCTTTTGTGGGGCCCCCAAGCCCTGCACCCTTAACATGCTTTAACCCTACTCTTTGGGCACCCCAAACCACATGCCAGTCCAACAATGGTGCATGTCCAGTCAAGGCAGCCTACTTCGGAGCCTTAAACCCTTAAACCCTTAAACCCTTAAACCCTTAAACCCTTAAACCCTTAAACCCTTAAACCCTCAACCCTAAGCCCTAAACTCTTTGCTTCGGGTGCCGAAGCAGCCCTGGAGGAACGTCATCAACTGGAAGGGTGTGGGTCCCAGCGTGCATGCGGGGTCCCTGCAGCCCGTCACTGAGCAATCCTCAGGGTAGCACCCCAAATACCAGACCACAACACCGAAGACTGTAGCCCCCTTAGGAATTATTTTTTCTCGAAACTATTTATAAAACCCAAGGGAATATTGAACATATTTTTTTAAGTTAAGGCTCTACGGGAGGATAGAAGCCGCCGACCACCGCAATCTCTCTTCAGCCGCGCTGGGTAGTCCCTGGATGCCTACTTGGAGGTACTGTAAGTAGTGTATCAGAGATATATGCATATGTATATATGTATATATATAAGTATCCACATGTATGACGTTTTCTGTATCTATATGTATATATATATACATACATATATATATATATAGTTAATTAGTTTTACCTGCACACCCCAATTCACTGGAGGATTAAACTGGTTAAGGCCATGGTTGCCCTGTCTCTTCGGTACTCATGAGCCATCACACGGCACTACAGATCATTGTTCACAAACTGTCCGGGTATCTTATATGTACTATATACATATACGAAAACTATATATATATATATACATACATGTATACACATATTCGACATACACACGTATGTAAAAGGTGGGTGGGAGGAGATGTCCCGAACCCGAACTAAGCGAGAGCCTTGTTGACCTCAGGCTCGATTCACCCCTGAATTGCGGGAAGAGTGTAGGGTTTCGGGTTAGAGAGACAGAGGCACAAAGAGACAGAGAAAAGAGAGAGAGAGAGAGAGGGGAGGAAATGAGCTGTACCAGACTCTATCTGCTAAACCCACGTCCTTTTTGGCCCAGACCTTACGTGGCCAGCCAAGGTTCTATAAGTGGATCGACAAGAAGTAGCCGAAAAGACTGCACAAACCACATCTTATCCGGTTGTAGAGGGGGGTTTAGGGTTTAGGGTTTAGGGTTTAAGGTTTAGGGTTTAGGGTTTAGGGTTGGTGAAAGTCCCTGAAGGAGCCCTAGAGCCTGACGCTTAGGCGGGTGGCCAAAAAGAACCAAAAACCCTAGACTCTAAACCCTAAACCCTAAACCCTAAACCCTGAACCCAAACCCTAGCCCTAAACCCCAAACCCTAGGTCGCGGACCCTTGCCGGCGCCCGCCAGGCAACGCCCTTGGCATCCCTTGAACTTGGCCTACTGGTTCCTAGGGCTGGGGATGTGAGATAACGCCCCTAAACCGTAAACTGACAGGGGGAATGAAACGGGCTGGAAGGCGCCACCTTCTTCCCGAGCTGCTCCGGGGTTTTTGCCCTCGCCTTGGAGTCGTGCTTTGTAGGGTTACACCGGTGTTGCGTCTTTTTCGGCTTCAGGGTCTAGGGTTTAGGTTTTCAGGGTTTAGGGCTCAGGAAGGGCTTCGGGCAGAAGAGAGGGGGAGTAGGAAGAGGTCATGTAGACGCCCCTTCCCCCTAACATCGAAACGTCGTCACCTAACCTAAAACCCGAGGACCGTAGACCCCAATCCCCCGTGCAGCGTGCGCAGTCCTGGTTGCTGGCTGCTGCCGACCAGCGATGAAGCAGCCGTCGCCGCAGAGCCCCCAGAAGAGGGTTGGGGTTAGGGTTAAGGGTTTAGGATTTAGGTTTTAGGGTTTAGGGTCGGGTGGTCGTAAGGCTTTCAGGGGTTACAGGTTTTGGAGCCTACAGTTCTAAGGCTCACAACTTAGGTTGACCTACTACAATTTTGAACGGCGTGGGTTCAGCCATGGTCAGGGTACCTACAGAACATGTTTTCACCCATTCCTGAAGACTCTTGAATCAGATTTCGGCCAGCTGAAGTTTATTCGATCAAAACTGCGCAAACCTTGGGTTCTACATTGGGCGCTTCTCCAGCAAACAAGACTCACCACTGCAGCCTGGCAGCCCCACAAGGTCGGGAGGTACTTATGTTTATAGCGTATATAGAGGTTAGCTGCTGACAGCCTATGCCAGGTTGCGTTGCTTCAGTTCTGCAATGCCTGCGCAAGACGCTAGCATGGTGTACATCCCTGATCCCTCAACCCTTCGGCAGCGCGAAGTCTTGTAGGTTTGTGTGGCGGATCCACAACCTGAGACCCTGAAGGTTCAGAGGTTACCGGAGACGATAAATATACCTGCAGTTCAGTGCTGCTTGCCGCTCAAAATTCCAGGTACAACCCACAAATTGGGCGTTGCCCCTATATTAACAGTCCTTGCCCGGGATTATCGTACCCCCCGATTACGATGTCTATTAAGGACTGTTAGTATAAGGGGGGACATCCCAGCCCATAAAACGTATGTAACCCTAAACCCGAAACCCTGCCTGCGGTTCGGCCAGGCTTGCGGGAGCGAGCCTAAAGCCTAAACCCTAAACCCTAAACCCTAAACCCTAAACCCTCACCCCTCGACCTTCTGAGGTCGCTCAGCAGCAGGAGGCCCTGCGTCACTTGGGCTGGCTCGTCGTTACCTCGGACGTTGAGGCACCCCTCAGTTTTGTTTATGATTATTGGGTTTTAGGGTTTTAGGGTTTTAGGGTTTTAGGGTTTTAGGGTTTAGGGTTTCAGCGTTTTAGGGTTTTAGGGGTTTGGGTTTTAGGTTTTAGGGCCATTTTAGGGTCAGGGGTCCGCGTATTGTATGAATCCTAAGGTCAAACCTGTAACCCTAAACCCTAATTAAACCCTAAACCCTAGTTGTTCGCCTGAATCCGTGAATCCGTCCCTGAACGCTGGGCTACGGCGGGTCGATGACTTCGGCTTCCCTTCCCTCGCAATAGTTAAACCCATTTCTGCCCGCAAACCCTTAGTTTAGGGTTTAGGATTTAGGATTTAGGGTTTAGGGCTTAGGGCTTAGGGTTTAGGGTTTAGGGGTCCTAGACTTTCCTGGGATTGACGGAATTGCCGACTCCCCAAGATGTATCGCGGCCAGTCTTGTTTGCTTGCATTTTTGCTTTGCGCGCCACCCTAAAAAGTAGGAGTGGTGCACAGTACGGAGGGAGCCACAGCGTTTAGGGGCCCGCAAAAAAGAGAGAGAGAGAGAAGTTTAGGGTTTAGGGTTTAGGGTTTAGAAGATGCCCCATAGCACAGTCCTGTAGGTCCCCCAACTCTCACCGCTTCTCTATGTACTGAACTGCTTGTGGCTTAAGGTTTCTAGGTTTTAGGGTTTAGGGTTACGTGGCCTGCCCTCCTTGAGGATGGGACCGGCACGGTTCAGTCCCCGGCCCTAAACCCCTAAACCCTATAAGCTCTATAGGACTCTAGGGCTCAGATTACGACTTCTTCGTTTTCCAAGAGTCCGTACGTTAGAGACCCTGAACCCTGAACCCTGAACCCTGAACCCTGAATCCTGAACCCTCAACCCTAGACCCGAGACCCTAGACCCTAAACCCCAACCATACAGCGCCCTCTGCTTGAGTTCAGGAAGCAGGGGCAGTGCAGCAGATTTTTCCTTGTGTCTGCCGACAGTCGGTATACTCTCCCCATGTGTTCTGGCCTCGGCACCAAAGCAGTGTTGCGGGGCCCCTAGAAGCCGGGAAAAGCGAACACATTTTCCAGTGATTTTTCTTTGCCAGGGAGTTTTGCTTCAGATAGAAGCCGATCTCAACTAAGTTTTGGCCAGGTTCTCCGTCAGCTTGGCAACAAAGTGCGTCTGCAGGACTTTGCCAAGGCTCGGAACCTTTGTCATAGTGGGTACCATTTTGCATTCTTTTAGGGTACTTAATCCCAATAAGGAAGATAAATGTAAATGTTTAATATTCTTTTTAAGGATGCTTAATTCCAATAAGGAAGATACATGTAAATGTTTAATATTCTACCAACTATGAACTAGACTATGGGCTTTGCTTGAGCTGATTCGAGTTTGTGGTTCAGCGGGACTCGGGTGTGAGGTTGAATGCAGGGTTTTTGGGGCAGCTAAACCGGCCGGGAGCATAGCCAAGCTCGTGACTCGTTGCAACAAAAAGGGTGTAAGCTTTAAAGCTTCAAAGCCTGCATTGCTCAGCCCCTAAATCCAAGGCCTAAGGATGTCTGCTCTGGAGTTCAGGTCTGCTGGTCTACTTGGAGGTTCCTGGTGCTTATGAACCAATCATAACTCTACTTATAACCCGCTTATGTGCCCCGGGGAAGTGCCCTGATATGGTTATACTTTGGGTTATCCGTACTTTTCTTGCTGTTTAATAAGTACCGTGAACCTCCAAGTAGGAAGCTATGGCCATTCAGGCCAGTTACGGCTGATGGAGTTTTGCAGTGCAGGGTTTGCCACGAGCGTCCCAAAGCATCTCGTGCCTCAAGGTACGCAAGAATCGGCCTGGGCGAGGGACCATGAGGGGTCTGCACAGTACCCTGATCCACTCCAGCGTTTAGGGATACCTGAACTCTCCCCTCAGCCCAGAAACCCGTGAGCCATGTCCAGGAGCACGGACTTTCTGAATACTTGTGCGCTGCCCAGTTTAGGGTTTAGGGTTTAGGGTTTAGGGTTTAGGGTTTAGGGTTTAGGGCAAATTCCACCAAGACAGCCCAGAGAGCCGCAGTACCCCGTTGATGAAGGAACAAACCCTGCATTCACAAATAGAACCTGCTATACTTGAAGGTTCATGGTACTTATAAACCAGTTATAACTAGACTTATAACCCAAATTATGACCCTATTAGGGCACTACAGGGGCTTATAAGTGGGTAATAAGTCTAGTTATAATTGGTTAATAAGTACCATGAACCTCCAAGTAGTAGTACTTAGAACCCGATCAAGGGCCCTTGTAACTCTAGCTTTGTTTTTATTGGCGGGGGTGCGGGCTTCAAGTGAGGTATGTTCCTGTGTTCAGGGGTCATGCGGGTTTTCAGTTTCTCAGACAAACCTTGAAGACCACATGTGGGTTGATCGATACTGTGGGCCTTCTTGTGTGCCTTAAAGTATACGCCAATCCATTCAACAAAACGATAAGGACGTTATTATACTATTCTCGTACTCCCCTCAAGATGGACTATAAGGGAGATGATGCAGGAGAGACCACGCGAGAGCATGTTTTTTTACAGACAAACCCCACACACACACACACACACCCACACACCCACACACCCACACACCCACACACCCACGCACGCACGCACGCACGCACCCACCCACGCACGCCCGCGCGCGCGCAGACGCGCTCGCGCACGCGCACACACACACACACACACACACTCTCACATTCACACTCTGTCACGCACTCAGACTCACACCCTCTCACACTCACAGAGTCTCACTATATGACCCAGTCGGTAAACCCTAAGCCCTATTGTCTAAAACACTATACAACTTGGAATGTTTCCGCGTGTAATGAACAGTCCTCAAGAGGGATTAGAATCGGGGGGGTACTATAGTCCCTATAAAGGACTGTTAGCTTAAGGGTTACAACTTTTACAACAGCTTCATCTCTATGGGAGCCCCAACTTTTTCAGAACAGCCCCCCACGGGTACATCAACAGACCTGGGCTTCGACCCACACGCCTGTGGGTGGGTTGGCTTGGAGTTCCGAAGCTTAAGGGGCCCTGTAGGGTTTAGGGTTTAGGGTCTCAGAGACCCTAAACCCTAAACCCTAAACCCTAAACCCTAAACCCTAAACCCTAAACCCTAAACCCTAAACCCTAAACCCTAAACCCCAAACCCTAAACCCTAAACCCTAAACCCTAAACCCTAAACCCTAAACCCAAAACCCTAAACCCTAAACCCTAACCCCTAAACCTAAACCCTAAACCCTAAACCCTAAACCCTAAACCCTAAACCCTAAACCCTAAACCCTAAACCCTAAACCCTAAACCCTAAACCCTAAACCCTAAACCCTAAACCCTAACCCTAAACCCTAAACCCTAAACCCATTGCGGTGGCAAAAAGGGTCGTTTACTTGCGATTCGCTGCTGCTTCGGGGCCCGTGCCCCAGCAAATCACAGTTCAGTCTGAGTTCAAACAAGGGTCCCCAGGAACACATGGTTTAGGTACTATACTTGCTTAAGAACCCCCCAAAACATGGAAAACATATTCCTCCTTAGTAGGGGTAATCTAGGATCATTATTTGTTTATTCTTTTGGGGAATTAAGCAAATAGTAGTTAGGGTTTGGGGGTGGCGATGCTGAAGGTTTGAGGTTCTGAAACCTGGCCGGTTAACCCTGTCAAAGTTCCTCAAGCCGCTTCAAGATCCATTTTTGGGTTTGGGGTTTAGGGTTTAGGGTTTAGGTTTAGGGTTTAGGGTTTAGGGTTTAGGGTTTAGGGTTTAGGGTGCTAGAGGTATCGTGATTTCGGGGTTGCTATCTGGAATGATGGTTATCTTGTTTTGGGATTGTTTTGGGCTCCAAGGTACAACCCCCCCCCCCCCTCCCCCACCCTAAATGAACCCTAAACCCCAAACCCTAAACCCAAGCCCACAACCCTAACGTGTTTTGGGGACCTACCAATGTCGAGTCTGTTTGCAAAGGCCCCGTCGCTTCGACTGCCCGGCGAGCGCTGGCTACCCCTGCATTCTGAAGCAGGCTCGCAGTGTTTCAGATGCCTGAGATCATAGGGTTCCCCTTTCCCCTAGAGGCGTTCAGGGTCAGGAGTTAAGGCGCGCACCAAAACTGCAAGACCTGAAAGAACAGGGGGGCAGGATATCCGAGAAGGAATCCCTTTTTTGGGGGGAGGATCGGGGACCCAAACCACGATAGAAGCCTTGAGCGGTTTTGGGCACAGTGTTTCATTCTTGTCTAATGCGAAAGGAGAGGCCTTAAGGCTTACTGGGTCTCGGGGATTAGGCTTTAGATTCGGCTTTGATTGTTCTACAGCGCTTCGACATGTCTGGCCTTTTCGGCACCTATTCAGGCATGTCCTTTTCTTCTCGTGGCTGCTTTCAGTTGCTCCGCGGATCTGTTGTGCTGGTTACTGCAAACCTTGTATTTATAGGCCGCAAGAAATCGAACCCTACAGGGTGGGGCCAACGTTTATTCAGATTATTCAGGGACGTGTAACCAAGGTTTTTCGAGCTCTTGCAACGCAAATGGCCCGTCCTACCCCCACTTAGAACTGGGGGCGCCCTTTCCGGCAAGGAAAAAGTAGGCACCCGTTTACATTGCCTTACTTACACTGGATTAAGAAGGGTGCCTAGTTCCCTGTCTCCGTACTAAGAGAGAGCGCGGGGCTTTCTTCGGCAAGCCCACGCCCGGCTTGTCTGCTGGACCAGGCATTCGGCGAGTTCGGCAAGGACATCGTGGGGGACCCCTGAACCCCTGAACCCCACAGCCCAACAGCCCAAGCCCAGGGTTTGGGGTTTTTAGGGTTTAGGGTTTCGGGTTTAGGGCGTGTGGGGATTCCTTTCAGTGTCGAAGCTTTGGGGCTTGCCAAGCGCAACGACCACTTTGACCGATCATTTCTCTGAGGGGCGGGGAATTTTCAAAGGGATATGATTCAAACACAAGGTTCTTGAAGTGGCAAATGGTGGAGTGGGGAATTGAAAGGGATATCAAACGCAAGATTCTTGAAGTGGCAAATGATGGAGTGGTGGTGTCGCGTTTTAAGCCAGGTTGGGCGGGGCACCCTTTACAACCCTGAACCCCAAAACCCTGAGCCTCAACCGTCCATCTGGGTTTGACCTTTTCCCGCATTGGGTTTAGTGAGAATGATAGTTAGGCATGTTTTTTTTTTTTTTTTCAGAGGGGTTTTAACGGCTTACCTTCAACCCTGATCCCTATAGCTGCCCCAGCTGAGCAGTCTGCACCCTGCTAAGTGCCAGGGGCCAGAGAACAGGCTCCGGAGAGTGCACTTTAGTGTTTTGGGGCTACACAGCGGCTCCTTGGGGCTATTTTGGGTCATTTGGGACGATACAAAAGGAGTCTATGGGCCTTTGTCTTTGAACCTGGGATTAAGGGTCCCGCCCTCTTAACGGCCTTAGGGTTTAGGGTTTAGGGTTTAGGGTTTAGGGTTCTGCCTTTGTGGGAGGAGTGCCAAATTGTCCAGACCCCGGAAGAAGCAGCCAAGGCCCCCTTCCCTGCGCCTTCTGGGGTCTGTTGTAAGAGATTCTTGCTGATGATCAGGGTTTTGGGGGTTTGGGGGTTTAGGGGTTTAGGGGTTTAGGGGTTTAGGGGTTTAGGGGTTTAGGGATTTAGGGATTCTTGCAAGAGGGGTTGAGGGGTTTAGGCTTCTGATGATTGGTTCACATGGGCCTCGCAAGGGTCGAGGTCCAGAGCCCCAAGCCCTACATCTCCAATGTTGGATGTGTGGATTGGCAGGGTTTAGGCTTTAGGTCTAGGGTTTAGAGTTGGGTTTAGGGTTTAGGGTTTAGGGTATACTTGGCTGGCAGTCAGCAAGTCCAGCTTCAAAAACGGTATACTTGGAGGTTCATGGCATTTATCCTCCAAGCATAAGTCTACTTATAACCTACTTAGAGGACTCAGGGGCTCATACGTATTATAAGAACCTCCAAGAAGGGTCGACAATCCAAAGCCTGCTAGAAAAAACAATTTCGGGCTTAGGGTGGGTACCCGAGGCAATGCTTAGCAGGAGCTGCAGCTTAGAGGGAGAGGAAGGGTTTAGTGTTTAGGGTCTGGGGTCTTTCAGGAACATCTTGAGTGTTTTTTTTTGCCCCGGCAAAGAATGCGCAGATCTTACAAACCTAAACCCTGGTGCGCGACAAAAGGCTATTATTCCCAGTAGTAGCTGAGGGTTCCCTTCTAGTAGGTCCTTTTGGTTGATTCCTAGCCTGCTGGGCAGCCTAGCAATGGAAGTCCCTAAACCCTAACCCTAAAGCCCTAAGACCCCAAAACCCCTAAAACCCCTACAAACCCCTAAACCCTAAAACCCTGAAACCCTAAACCCCTAAACCCCTAAAACCCTAAACCCTAATTAACCCCTAAAGCCCCAAAACCCTAAACCCTAAACCCCTAAACCTCCAACCGGTTCATGTTTTGGAGGTTGCCCCCCACGGCCTCGGCACGCGCTGGGTGATGCAGGCTGGTACGCCAGAAAGTAAGATGTAGGGTTTAGGGTCTGATTGGGGTTTTGGGTTTAGGGTTCAGGGTCAGTTGATAGATATACATACACGTACATACATACGTACGTACACACATGCATACATATACATATATATATATATACATATGTACATATATATATATACATATATCTGTGTGTGTAGATTTCGAACTTGAAGTATACATATCCCTACCTATAGATCTTAGCTGCCCACGAACCTTCCAATGTCTAGGGTGAAACTTCTCGGGTTGGGTGCGGAATGGGGTTTGGGGTTTAGGGTTTAGAGTTTAGGGATACCTCCTGCGCAGGAGCTGGTTCGTGGACGCCTCGAGGCAAGCCGACTTTCTTCCAAGCACGTAGCCAGTTTGCGAGGTCGCGGTCCCTTTTGGGTGCCCCCTAGGTTGGGTTTAGGGTTTAGGGGTTTAGGGGTTTAGGGGTTTAGGGGTTAGGGGTCTAGGGGTCTAGGGGTTTAGGGGTTTCGGGGTTAGGGTAGGCACCGGACCCCAGTATGGGAAGCATTTTTGACCCCCACATCTAGGCTCCCCCAAGGCCATGCAAAGTACCACGCTAGAGAACCAATCCCCAAAGTGTAGGCCGCCAAACAGGCCTGCGTCCTATGTAATCCCCTACATGAAAGTAATAAGAGGGGATTGGACTTGCTAAGTGCTCAGGTCGTTTTGGATTTGTTTAGCTGTAGCTTTGGAGTCTTCATCCACCTTTCTCATTTGTCCACGAGCCAGCGCGCAAGAAGTCAGGTATCCACCACGGTGCTTGTGGATTCGGGCCATATTCTGGATGAGATCAGCACATGCGCCACGCCGTGGATTCTTCAGGGTTTTTACTACATTTTTGGATAGGTGCATCCCACATTGAGTGTGTTGCTGCGACTCTTATGAAGCCATAAGAGTTGGGTGAAACACGTGCCGGCCAGCAGTGGGGAGTGTTCTGGTTTACACCCCCTCATCCCTAGTCCCTTGCTTTGGGTTTTGGGTTTTGGTTAGGGAACGCGGGTTCTGTGTAGCACTCGTGTCTGCTTGTGCGATACATCCGAACGGGGAAGCCTGAAACCCTAAACCCCTGAATCAGCAAGCCAGCCAGTAGCTCCGTGGGGCAGGCGCGCTGTCTACATGCAATCATTAATTACAGGGTTTAGAAAGTTTAGAACAAGGATCTGTTAAATTTCCCCGTAGTTATAAACCCTAAACCCTAAACCCTAAACCCTAAAGGCCGACCGAATGTCGTGAGGCTACGAATATGACTCCGACACCTACGTCTGGCCGCGCTGCCGGCGTGTGAGCAAGCGCCTGCACACGGTACCAGAGGACACTGAAATTTTGTGAAGTCGGTCGGGCGTGCTGGAACAGACACTCTGAGCCTTAAACCCTAAACCCGAAATCCTAAACAGCCCTAAGCCCTGCACCCCAAACTCAAGTGACAACCGGCTCCCTACAGCCACAAGACCCTATGGACCTTTGGAATCCCCTCTCGATCATCCAGGGGGATGTTTAGGGTTTGGGATTTACGCAGGGTTTAAACCCCAAGCCCTAAGCTCTAAACCCTAAACCCTAAACCTTAAACCTAGGAGTTTGGGGTTTAGAGCTGAGGGTTTAGGGATTCGGGATTCAGGAGTTTGGGTTTGAGGGTAGGGATACCAAGGGCCTGCCCGTGGCTTGGCAGAGACTGCAAGGTGCAGATACGAGGGCTCACGCGTCCTCTGTTGCGCATATGAAGAAGGATCGAAGTGACTGATTTTCTTGTGAGCATGCATGTTTTGTGGAACCCTAAACCCTAAACCCTAGACCTTAAACCCTAAACCCTAAACCCTAAACCCTAAACACCGCGCCGGTGGGCTGGAGGGCTGCAGACGGCTCCAGCTGCCTTAGCCAGCGCATGGTGAAGGTTTCTTGCGTTCATGTCATTCGGGACCTGCATCTACGAGTCGAATCTAAACCCTAAACCCTAAACCCTAAACCCTAAACCCTAAACCCTAAACCAACTCGAGGCTTCATTCTTTCACGGAATCCGTGGGGGAGATGCAGGGGGGGCGGAGGGGTGGGGATGCCATGGTCATTTAAGGGTGAGCCCTTAGCTAATTTGGCCAGAAAAAGCCCAGAAATTGTGGCATAGGCATCAAAAAAAAATAATAAGCATCAAAAAGAAAAATAATAGGGATCAATAAAAAAAATAATAGGCATCAAAAAAAAAAATAAGCCATCCGGCCCACCTGCGTGGTCCTCTGGTCCCGTGGTCCTCTGGTCCCGTGGTCCTCTGGTCCCGTGGTCCTCTGGTCCCGTGGTCCTCTGGTCCCGTGGTCCTCTGGTCCCGTGGTCCTCTGGTCCCGTGGTCCTCTGGTCCCGTGGTCCTCTGGTCCCGTGGTCCCCTGGTCTTGTGGTCCCCTGGTCCTCTGGTCCTCTGGTCTGCTTGTCTGTCCGCCTGGTCCTGCGGGTCCTATGCGTATAAATAAATAATTAAATTAGACAAATAAGTAAAAATCAATCAATATAAATATATATTATATACACACGATAGTGAAGGTCAACGTGTGTGTATATATATGTATGTATGTATGTGCATATATATATATATACATATTACAGAATACACATTACATTACACATTCCCTATTATATACTATACATTATACATTATACATTATACATTATATATTATATATTATATATTATATATTATGTATTATGTATTGTGTATTACGTATTCTGTATTATGTATTATGTATTATGTATTATATATTACATGTTTTATATGATGTATTATGTATTATGTATTATGTGTTATGTATTATGTATTATGTATTATGTATGATATATTTATTATGTCGTATGTACTATGATTTTGTATTATATAGTATATATTATATATTTATATTTATAATATTAGATATTATATATATATAATTTATTATATTATTATATTATATTACCATATTATATTAATATACTTATATAATATATATATATAATTATATATATTATATTATATTATATATATATTATATATATATATATATATTATATCTCTGTTATACTATATATATATGTTAAACATTATATCATGTGTATATTATATATACACTTATATATATATATATTTATTATATATTATATAATATTATTTATATTTATATTTCATATTGTCGTACATTGTATGATATGTGTATGTATATAAATAAGTAAATATAAATATGAATAAATAAATAAACATAAGTAAATAAATAAATAAATATACATATATATTTATATATCGCATATTGTATATTATATGTCATATATTGCATATCAAATATTGTATATTGCATATTATATACTGCATATAATGCATAATATAAAGTATATAATATATAATATATACTGTATACATAATATACAATATATAAAATATATAATATTATTTATTATTAATTAATTTATGATTTATTATTCATTCTATAGTATATTTTATATATTATGTAGTATGTATTATATATTGTTCTTTGAAGCCATTGGAATGCAAAGAAAATGGAAGTTTTTTGCTTAAAACATGTAGAAGTAGAGTTTTTCCGATGGAAACATAGAGATAATAGAGGATTTCTCATGAAAACGTGAAGACAGTAGACGTTTTCTTGTGGGAGTATGAAGAAATAGAGGTTTTCCCATTGTAAGATCGAGAAACTAGAAGGTTTTCCAACCACTACCACCACTTCTACGCATCGTGCGAACATTGTTTGCAAATGGGGGGGGCTGCGCCCCCCCCAACCCCCCCGCTGTTTTTTTTAAGCTGTGCAAAGCGTGCTGCAAAGCCAAGTGGGGGGGTGTGGGGGGGGGGGGGCTGCGCCAACCCCAACCCCGCCGCGTTTTTATCAAGCTGTGCCACTGCAAAGCGTGCTTTATGAATCTTGTTGAAGCCATTGGGATACTAAAAAGTTTAAGTTTTTCTTAAAATACATGCAAATAGAGGTTTTCCGATGGAAACATAGAGATGATAGAGGTTTCCTATGAAAACGTGAAGAAAATAGAGGTTTTCTTGTGGGAATATGAAGAAATAGAGGTTTTCCTATTAAAAGATCGAGAAAATAGAAGGTTTTCCAACCACTACCACCACCCACTACTACCCATCGTGCGAGCATTGTGTTTGCAAATGGGGCGGGCTGCGCCCCCCCCCCCCCCCCCCCCCCCCCCCCCCCCCCCCCCCCCCAACCCCCCCCCCCCCCCCAAACCCCCCCCCCCCCTCCAACCCCCCCCCCCCCCAACCCCCCCGCCCCAACCCCCCCCCCCACCCCCCCGCCCCCCCCAACCCCCCCCCCCCCAACCCCCTCCCGCTGTATTCCAAGAGGAAAATGTGTTTTTTTTTTTGATGCTTTTTTTTTTTGATCCCTTGGGGTTATTTTTTTTTTTGATGCTTATTTATTTTTTTTTGATCCTTCACCCAGAAATTGTGCCTGAGCATCTTAAAACTGCTCCGGCTCCCGAAGCTAGCCCGAAGGTTCCCTAGGTACCTACTCCCCATGAATCCCCTGCCTTCAGCACCCTATAGGGTTTAGGGTTTAGGGTTTAGGGTTTAGGGTTTAGGGTTTAGGGTGGCCAGCTTGCTACCAGACAAGCGCAAACATGACGCCCTTCCCTAAGCCCTAAACTAAACCCATGCGGCTTGAAGAAGTGTTACAAGCCATGCGATGCAGGAGCACCGCCTCATATTCCAACAGTTTCTGCGGCAGTACCGCGGAATCTGCAACTTCAACTACAAGGCTGCAAGAGAAGACACACACACACACACACACACACACACGTACATACACATGCATATACATATACATTTCATATACATATTCATATACATATACATATACATATACATATACATACACATATACATATACATATACATGTATATCTATACACATATTATGTCTTTATTTCTTTGTTTCTTTGTTTCTTTAATTATTTCGTTATTTCTTTTTTTCTTTATTTATTTCTTATTTGCTTTCTTTGTTTGTTGTTTTATTTATTTTTTGTTCATTCAAAAAGATGTATGTATGTATGTATGTATGTATGTATGTATGTATGTATGTATGTATGTATGTATTTAGATACCTGTACTTACTATATACTTATGTAGTTTATGGAGGATGTATCCTTTGGTAAACAACTATTTCGCAGGGCTTGCGGGGCAGGGTTTAGCATTTTGGGTTTTCCTGGCAGTGCCCTCAGTCCGTGGATTAACAAGGGCTCGGTGGTATGGCACAGGGGTCAGGGTTTAGGGTTTGCATAGGGCTTAGGGATGCTTTCTGTAGGGTTTTTATTTAGGGCTTAGGGTTTCGGGTTTAGGCTTACGGTTTAATTCGGGTTTAGGGGTTAGGTTTCCGCGGGCGCAGTGGGCGCCGTGTGCTTTACAGTTCTCTGAATTATGGTTCCCTATACCTGGCTGCCCGCAAAGAAAAGACCGTGTACTGCATCAGGGACCCGCAAAGGGGGTCTTACTGCAGAGAACTGACCGCCGCCCCGTATGAATGGTTGAATGGCTCGACGGGCCCCACTTTGTTGCAGGAAGAAGGTCCATGGCTATGTACAAGCTCGGACAGTAGTGGCGATAGCCCGACGTGAAATACCTTCCAGCCCTCGTATAGGCACCAATGAACCTCGTGGCCTCCTCACAGGTCCGTGAGACGGGTCAGCTGAGCATCTTTGAGCTGAACACCCGTATCGGACCCTTTGGCTTCTGAATCCTTTTTCACGCCGGGGGGTGTTTGGACCTTAGTTCCGTGCTCAACATTTAGGGTGTTTGGGACAGAGTGGCGCAACTCAGGGCCTCCTAGCACGAGCTGTCGTTCCTCAGGGTTTGGGTTTAGGGTTTAGGGTTTAGGGTTTAGGGTTTAGGGTTTAGGGTTTAGGGTTTAGGGTTTAGGGTTTAGGGTTTAGGATTTAGGGTTTAGGGTTTAGGGTTTAGGGTTTAGGGTTTAGGGTCATGTCCGAAGGGGATGCCAGACTGCCAAGGGCATGCTTCCTTTGATGGTTTCGAGAAGAGGTTTCGGCTGAAGGAGCTGTAGGAGTACGGCAAGTCTGTTTGATTTTCAACCTGGACTTAGCGTTTGTGTGTGGAGGGTTGAACGATTTCTCTCGCGTCCGCTTTTGACAACATCGTTCTGGACGTCCTTGCCGAGATGCCAATGGGACAACGCAAATCTCAAATTCAAAGTGGTTCCAGAACACAAAGTCAGCCTGCGCAGCACAAACACACGGACCATTGCCCCACCGAACCCTAAACCCTAAACCCTAAACCCAGGAGGTGATTTGGCCGTGGATGCTCCGCGCGATCGCGCTCAGACTCTTCTGCAGAAGTTGGACGAGCACTTCCGCCCGAAGCTTCGCACGGGCTTTACCTGGGACAGGTTCAGGGTGTTTAGGGTTTAGGGTTTAGGGGTTACTTACCTGGCCTTGGGGACTAAATCAACCCTAAAAGGGTTTATGGTTCATGTACCTTAATAGGAATTATAGTACTCAGGGTATATGACCCCAATTTTAGGGTTCATTTCGCCTCCAAGGGGTACTCTCCTTACCTTCTTACTGGCTCAAAGCGCAACTTTTCAACTTTTGGCCTCTTACAAGGTAGTCTTACTCTGAAAGTTTGAGATTTTTACCCCTTGGGTATTTGGGCAGTAAGACCCAAAGGGTAGTTGGAGCGCGGCGCGTATCTCGCCGCGTGGTTTCCTTCGGTTTCTTGGGTGGGGTGGCTGGGGGGGGGTGGGGGGGGGGGGGATAATTCCGCCCCCCCTATTGCAACTTGCCAGCATGTCCTCAGTCATTTAGTGCTCCAGCTTGCAGGGTTTGGGGCTTGGAGTTTAGCCTTGATGTTGGGCTTCGGGGTTTAGGCCTCTGGCAACTCTGCAGATGCTAAGACTTAAACCGTAGCCCTCCGACTTGCTAAATCCGCCCTATGGGCTTGGGGGGGTTAGGGTTTAGGGTTTAGGGTGTATAGGGCTTAGGGGGTTTAAGGGTACTTACGGCTCTGCTTTGTCCCAGGGTTTAGGGCTAGGACTGAGGATTGAGGATGTGGGGCTTAGGGTCGAGGTCTCTGGGTTTGAGGTTCTGCGTTGAGGTTTTCCCAAAACCTGATTCCGGAAATCCTACTGCCCCAGAATCCTCAAGCAACTTTTCCTATAAAGCCCTACACCTTAAAACATCCCTAAGCCCCTAAACTCTAAACCCCTGAAAGCCCTAAAATCCTTGAAAACGGAAAGTAGTTTTAGGCATTTCAGAACTCCTTAAAGGGAGTGAATTCCCTAGGCGAAAACACTAAAATACGTGTTTCCCCCTTAGAGTGCCGTTTATAACGCGCTCCCACCTCTCAGGACGCCGAGTACCTTGTAAATAGCACCATTTTTTGCAAATTCCAGCCATCTTAATTCTCAATCTCTGCACGAAAACGCACGGCGAGATGTGCGCCGCGCACCTAGTTACTACTAAACTCTAGGCATGTAGAGGAACAGGTATATTTATAAGGGGGATTCGCTCGGGGGTGATAAGGCTGGGATAGGCCCGTGTTGCTACTTTACATTGCTCACCCGAAGCAACCTGTGCTACGAGCCTGTTGATGGTCAATTGATCTGGGTTTAGGGTTTAGGGTTTAGGGTTTAGGGTTTAGGGTTTAGGGTTTAGGGTTTAGGGTTTAGGGATGTCTTCCTGTCTTGCCCTGATATCATGGCCTCTTGGGCAGCATTAGACGTGTTCAGCCTGTTCATGGACCCTCGTGCTGTTTTCGCCCCAAAAAGCGCAACGAATACTGCACGGGGGCCTTACCCAAGGCAAGGCTTCGAAAAGCTAAACCCTAAACTTTAAACCCTAAACCCTAAGCCCTAAGCCCTAAGCCCTAAACCCTAAACCCTAAACCCTAAACTCTTCAGGGGGTGTTTTAAGTCCTGGTACCCAACCACCAAACAAAATGAGGGCCGAGGGACGTTCTAAAACGGGTCCAAGCCACCACACCCCAGGTCCGACGCTACACCCCCTGAAACGATTTGGGTTTAGGGTTTAGGGTTTAGGGTTTAGGGTTTAGGGTTTAGGGTTTAGGGTTTAGGGTTTAGGGTTTAGGGTTAGGGTTTAGGGTTTAGGGTTTATAGGGTTTAGCTATTCCCTGATATTCCCAAGATTGCGCGCAGTGAGGGCTCGAAATGCCTCCCAGCCCAAAGACCCAACACCCTTCGGTGAGAGGGAAACGCCCGCAAAACTGGCTCAGGGTTTAGGGTTTAGAGTTTCGGGTGCAAACACCAACCTCTCATGGTTAATTCAGCTCAGGACCGCATTGGAGCTGGCAGCCAGTTGCGGTGACAAAGGGACCTTCGTGGGGAGGGGGAAAGGGGGCTCCGAACTAAACCCTAAACCCTAAACCCTAAACCCAACCCTAAACCCTAAACCCTAAACCCTAAACCCTAAACCCTAAACCTACGAGCCCTAGAGTCCCTGAGCCTGCATAGGGGTCTAAACCCTACACCCGGGACTCGCTCATTGAACCTGGGATCAAGAAGCCACAATCAGAGCGAAGCACTCCGGGTTTAGGGTCAGGTGTAGGGGTTAGGGGCCCCATGCTTCGGTCCTGCCAGTATCATAAGGGGAGTAGGACTCAGGAATTCTCATGCGAAAGGCTCAAAAGCCGGGGGAGGATCTCAGGCAGAGTCGTAGAGCATCAGAGCCACACCCCTCAAAGCACACAAAGGCGCTTGAGAAGCCCCCCCAAAGCATCCTCTAAGCCATGCCGCCTTACCCCTCAGCACCAGAACTCCACATCGCAGAACAGCTCTGAGCCTTATAAGAGAAACCTAAAGCCCTAACACCTATAGTATGAGCTACCCTGAGGCTTAGTTTAGGGTTTAGGGTTTAGGGTTAGGGTTTAGGGTTTAGGGTTTAGGGTTTAGGGTTCAGGGTTTAGGGTTTAGGGTTTAGGGTTTAGGGCTTAACCCTTAAGCGTCCCCCCAAAAGCACTCACCGAGCCATGCCTTTCTTTGGTGCCAAGCCGGAAGACCCGAGTGACCTCTCGCCGCCGAACGAGCTGGCCCAGGCAGCTCGGGCTTAGGGTTTAGGGTTTAGGGTTTAGGGTTTAGGGTTCAGCATCTCAAGTTCGAGCATTTACTGGGCCAGCAGTGTATCTAGGCAACGGAAAAAAACCCACCCGCCCAAAGAATCCCATAACATTAAGAAAATAGAAGGTTACTCATTCTCTCTTCGGATGCACCAATCACGCCGTAGTACCAAGCACTTAACACAAGCCACACTAGGCCTTGAGGCCTTGAAACCCTAAATTGAGGCCCTGAAACCCTAAACACCAGACCTTGAGGCCCTGAAACCCTGAAACCCTAAATACTAGGCTGTGAGGCCGTGAAACCCTAAACAGCAGGCCTTGAGGCCCTGAAACCCTAAACACCAGGCCGTGAGGCCTTGAAACCCTAACCATTAGGCCCGGAAATCCTAAACACCTTTGGACGAAACGACCTTGCCCAGTAAAAAAATGACCTTGCCCAGTAAAAAGATGACCTTGCCCAGTAAAAAATGACCTTGCCCAGTAAAAAAATGACCTTGCCCAATAAAAAAATGACCTTGCCCAGTAAAAAAATGACCTTGCCCAGTAATAGCCTTGCCCAATAAGAAAATGACCTTGCCCAGTAAAAAAATGACCTTGCCCAGTAAAAAAATGACCTTGCCCAGTAAAAGCCTTGCCCAGTAAAAAAATGACCTTGCCCAGTAAAAAAATTGACCTTGCCCAGTAAAAGCCTTGCCCAGTAAAACAATGACCTTGCCCAGTAAAAAAATGACCTTGCCCAGTAAAAAGATGACCTTGCCCAGTAAAAAAATGACCTTGCCCAGTAAAAAAATGACCTTGCCCAGTAAAAAAATGACCTTGCCCAGTAAAAAAAATGACCTTGCCCAGTAAAAGCCTTGCCCAGTAAAAAAATGACCTTGCCCAGTAAAAAAATGACCTTGCCCAATAAAAAGATGACCTTGCCCAGTAAAAAAATGACCTTGCCCGGTAAAAAAATGACCTTGCCCAGTAAAAAAATGACCTTGCCCAGTAAAAAAATGACCTTGCCCAGTAAAAAATGACCTTGCCCAGTAATAGCCTTGCCCAGTAAAAAAATGACCTTGCCCAGTAAAAAAATGACCTTGCCCAGTAAAAAAATGACCTTGCCCAGTAAAAAGATGACCTTGCCCAGTAAAAAAATGACCTTGCCCAGTAAAAAGATGACCTTGCCCAGTAACATTTTTACTGGGCAAGGTCATTTTTTTACTGGGCAAGGTCATTTTTTTACTGGGCAAGGTCGTTTTTTTGGACGAAACGACCTTGCCCAGTAAAAAAAATGACCTTGCCCAGTAAAAAAATGACCTTGCCCAGTAAAAAAATGACCTTGCCCAGTAAAAAGATGACCTTGCCCAGTAACTCCTTAACATTTAAATTATATATGAAAGAGAGGTTTAGGGTTTAGGGTTTAGGGTTTAGGGTTAGGGTTCAGGGTTTAGTTTTCGCGTTCAGGGTCCCGAGGGTTTCTCCGAACGTTTTGCAACAGTAGGGGCTTGGGTTTTGGGAGTTGAGCTAAGAGCCAGGCCATTATGGGAAGCTAGCAGCTAGCTCAGTGTCTTATACTGGCAGTTTCGTGGGGAGAGAGCAACAGTAAAGGGTGAGACGCCATACAGGAGTTTCTTCGTGCTTATTCTGGCTTGGACACAGAGTCGCCAGAGATACCAAAGCGTGAAGCTTCCTTGATGACACCTTGGGATTTTCCCCCTTATACTTACAGTCCTTAATTGGGGTTTTACTGCCCCCTCTTATAATCCCTATCAGGGACTCTTATTATGAAGGAGAAGATCCCTTGATGACACCTCTCTTTCATTGCTCGTTAAGGTAACAGTCAGGGTTGGCGAGGGTGCGACTGAGAGATTCCGAGAAGGATGTTGGATGGGTGGGCACTCGAGCCAGTCTTGTTCTTCGAGCGCTGGCCCCACTCCAGAAGCACGAAGACCCCCCGAAGGGAAGTTTTCACAAAGGCAGGCCCTACTTGGTTTCAAAATGCCCTAAACCCTAAACCCTAAACCCTAAACCCTAAACCGAGTGCTTGGGCGTCCTCTACAGCCATGGCCTGCAGACCCTTGTAGACCCAATAATCACTTGACCTACGACAGGAGCCCAAGTTGCCAACAATATGCCCCTCAAAATCCCTCGAATCTACCCCAAGAATACCCATCTTCTAACTTAGATCGACCTCCAACAAGACTACAAACCCCTGAGGCCGGAACCCTAACCCTGAACCCTAAACCCTAAACCCTAGCCCTAAACCCTAAACCCTAAACCCTAAACCCTAAACCCTAAACCCTAAACCCTAAACCCTAGTTAAACCTAAACCCTGAACCCTCAACCCTCGAGGCCTTGTCACTCTGGGCCCGGCATTCCTCGGGTGCCGCGAGCCGTGGGGCGCAGGCGGCGGCCTACGCGCGCACGCAGGCGGGTTTAGGGTTTAGGGTTTAGGGTTTAGGGTTTAGGGTTTAGGGTTTAGGGTTTAGGGTTTAGGGTTTAGGATTTTTGTTGGGCTTTAAGGGTTCTGGCAGCTTTTGTAAATCCTCAACTCCTCAACCTGCTTCCCAAAAAGAGGCGAACATCGCCACCAACTTGGCCTACACAGCCGCGCAGAAGGCCTCCGAGACTTCATGGTGTGGTAATTCAAGGGTTAAAAGGTTGGGGCCGCATGCTTGCCACGGTTTAGGGTTTAGGGTTTAGGGTTTAGGGTTTGATTTACCCCCGAACACTCGAATCCTTTTTCGTAGCAAGTCCATAGCAGGGGCAAGCCCTAATTAAACCCTTCTCTCCCATAGTGTCCTCGATCTAGTCAATCTAGTCACTGGAGAGCGACACAAGGACAGTTGTCAGCTAGGCAGGTGCTTCGGTTTCACTGGTTTAGGGTAGAGGGTTGAGGGTTTGGGAGCAGCTCTCCCCCAAGTGTCCGGTGCTCCAAGATTCTCGAGCTCGACAAGAACGAGTGCATTCGAGACTACCAGGAGGAGTTCACAGGACCGTGCTCCATGGTAGGGTTTGTGCCATGTTTGGTGGGTCTTCACTGCTTGCCTTGCAAGTATTGGTGAGTGTATATGCGTACTATATATATGTATGCATATACATATATATATATATGTATATACATAAATAAAGATAAATATATATATATATATATATATCTCTCTCTCTCTCTCTCTCTTACTCTCTCTTTCTTTGGATCTTGGGCGTCCCTTTGGGGATTCTTATTAATAAGAGCCCTACTTCATGTTGGGCGCCTACTGTCCACACCACTAGGCCTTGTGTAGTAAGCCCGAACAATTTGCGCTTTAGGTTTAGGTTTAGGGTTTAGGGTTTATGGTTTAGGGTTCCTGAACGTCAGGGCCGCCACGCCCGAAGTCCTAAATCCCCGGCGGGGCCTCCGATCGGAAGCCCCTGAACCACCCTGAAACCCTAAGCGCTAAGCCCTAAACCCTAAGCCCTCAGCCCTGAGCCCTAAGCCCTAAACCCTAAACCCTTCCCCCAACAGCAGTGTGGGTCGCCGGGGACCTAGCAGCCCGAAAGGCCCAATAGACCCTGCAATGACGTGATTTGCATATTCTCTGGTTTAGGGTTTAGGGCGTAGGGTTTAGGGTGTAGGGTTTGGGGTTTAGGGCTTCGTTTCGTGGACGAATGCTTTTGCCAGAGGGTTGCCCTGCGGTGCGTCCACAAGAGACCCAAGCGCCCTAACCCCTCAAACCCTACCACAAACTTGCCTAAACCCTAAGCCCTAAGCCCTAAGCTCTAAGCCCTAAACCCTAAACCCTAAACCCTAAACCCTAAACCCTAAACCCTAAACCCTAAACCCTAAACCCTAAACCCTAAACCCAACCAAAAACATATTCGCCTCACACCTTTCACCCCTGCGCCGACCCGAAAGGTCCGGCCACCACCACGGCATCCCTCCCGCAACCACTTCTCCACTTGGTGCTCGTGGCATGGCCGTTTAGGCGGTTCAGGGTTTAGGGTTTAGGGTTTAGGGTTTAGGGTTTAGGGTTTTGGGGTTAGGGTTGTTCCGATTTCCTTCCTCTCAAGGGTTTTGGGAGTTCAGGGTTTAAGGCTTTAAGGGCTTAAGCGGATTTCAGAGCTTTGAGGGGCTTTGAGTTCTTTTTTTGTTTTTCTGGTGTGCTTTCGCGCCTCAGCCTGTGGGGCCTCAGCAGCCTGGGTTAAACATGCGGGAGAGGTTTGGAAGGTGCCTAAACCCAAACCCTAAACCGAGGTTGAGGGTTTAGGGTTTGCACCTTCTGGGGTCCCAAAACTGCATATAGCTTTGCTTCTTTACTTTTACTTGTTTGCCCACTGTTTTTGAGATTTGCGTATACCGTGAAACTTCAAGTTCCGCCACACCCCTGTACCCTAATCCCCTCCTTCACTTCTCCATTGGCTTTGCCCGCAGGCTTAGTGAGTGGTATCCCGGGCCCAGGACATGTCTGACATCGACCCGGATCAGGGGTCATTTGTCAAGATACTATGGGTTTACGGGTCGTGTTTTGTGCCCTAAACCCTAAACCCCATGTGGGCAAGCAACCCAGGCAAGAGAAGTGAGAAGTGGTGTACGCAGTGCACGACCTGCTTCCCGAACGAACGCCGGACTCCGCAGCTTCCTGTAGCAAAAGAAGCATTCGGGTTCAGGGTTTAGGGTTCAGGGTTTAGGGTTTAGGGTTTAGAGGGTTATCGGGCTGAAGATTTCATTCGATAATACCCCGAGGCTCGAAAGTCCCGCAAAATTTACAGAGAAGGGCCCGTTATGACCTTATAACTCTACTTCATAGCTCCATATACTGTAATGCCAGCAGGTTCTTACAGCACAGGGATCAGAGGGGAGGGTTTAGGGTTTAGGGTTTTGGGTTTAGGGGTTGCTGCATGGCCAGACAAGTAGACCATCTGAGTCTGAGCGCCCTAGATGCCCTAAATTCTCTAATCCCATCAAGCCCTGACCTCTTAGGGTTTAGGGTTGAGGGTTTCGGGTTTAGGGTTTAGGGTATAGGGTTCATGGTACCTTTGGGATGTTCCCCCTAGTGTCCCCCTAGTACTAACAGTCCTTAACAGGGATCACAATTAGGAGGTACTATGATCCAAATAAGGACTCTTAGTTAATTTATCCCAATTTAAACCCTCCAAGCCCTGAGCCCGAGACACCCTGGTTCTTAGTAGGGAAGGAGGGAATTAGGGGGCCCTACATATACCCCGTTAAGGGCTAATATGGGGCCCGAATTCCCTCATTCCCTACTAAGAACCAGGGGGCTAGAGGCCCTGAATTCCAAAACCCGAAACCAAAGCCCGTTGCTTGAAGGGGCGCGTCCTTCGAGTCATAGCTGGGGTTATGAGTACCCTGAACCTCCTGATAAGTATAGCTATCATAGCAGCTATCACTGGGGTCATAAGCTCCAAGCATGTAAGTGTGGGGATAGATGTACATGTACTTGTCGCGTTCATGTTCCTGTACCTTACTTCGGGGGTCGTCCTTGTCGTTGTTGTTGACAGATAAGCATAGTTGAACCCTACTTCTCAACCGACCTGCGGCTCCCCAAATGTCCCCAAACCGCAAAGTCTACAAAGCCCCAAAAGAAGCATCAGGGTTTAGGGTGTTAGGGTTCAGAGGTTAGGGTTTAGGATTTAGGGCTTCTGTTACAATGGGGGGGTGAAGAAGGCCCTCCCCCCCCCCCCCCCCCCCACCGAAGTTCCGAAGTTAGATGTTCAGGGTTCAGGTCGTGGGGTTAAGGGTTTCGGGTTTAGGGTTTCAGGGGTTTACTGAGTTTAGGGTTTCAGGCTTTTGGGGCTGTTTTGGATTGGGCTAAGGGGATTTGGGGTTCTGGGGTTTCGGCAGAGCCATAAAGTGTCTAGGATGTGGGGTGCTGAAAAGATGTGCAGTCGCAGCTGCAGTCGGGGCCCATAGCAGCATGTCGCATGCACTCCAGCCTCGGCAGTGGAGCCCGTACCTTTCCCAACGACCTTGCCCGGCTGCCCCCGAACTCCTACAGCACTAAATGGGTGGTTGTCAAACTTATGGTCCCTTTTTAGATCCCTATTCCTCTCATAGTACGGCACCTGATATTTAGGTACCCCAAAAGGGATGAGAATGCAGCCACCCAAATGCAGACAGAGACAGGAGGCACCCCGGAGTCTAACACCTAAGCCCTACACTACACTGAACTTGAAAACCCTGAACCCTGAACCCTAAACCCTAAACCCTAAACCTTAAACCCTAAGCCCTTTGTCCTGAAAAAAAAAAAGCGAACGCCGCCATGGATCCTGGGCAGCAGAAGTTTCGGGCGTTTTGGGTCTGCAAAGAGGACGCGTTCCTCACTGGCGACGTTTCCTAAACCCAGGGTTTGGGGTTTGGGGTTTGGGGTTTAGGGTTTAGGGTTTAGGGCTTGGCAGCCCAGTGGTACCCTTTGCCTTTTATTTATTTATTTTTTATTTTTTTTGGGGGGGGGGGGGTTCTGGCTCCCCTTACAAAGTAACTAGCCCCAAAAAAGTGTGCACTTGTTTGAATATGGTTACTGGGCTACTAAGAAACCCTTGACCCTTAAAAACTCGTCAAGCCCTTACCAATGCTTCGAGCCCCAAATCCGAAGTAAGCATTCAAGCACAAGAAGCTTTCTTCGCCGATCGCTGCCTCCCGATTTGAGCTTTCTAAACGCAAAACGGTTGAGAAAGCTTGGAGGTGGGGGGGGGGGGGTGGGGGCACCCTGTGGTAAGGCCTTCAAGAGTACCTTGGGGTGTTCCCCCTTATACGAACAGTCCTTAAGAGGGATCATAGTACCCCCTAAGTATGATCCCCAGGACTGCTAGTATCAAAGGGGGAAAACCCCAAAAGCACTCCCACAAACCCGAAACCCTAAACCCGAAGAGGTACTTGGTTGCGGATTGAAGATCCAGGCCCCAGGATCGCAAAGTCTGTAGAGGTACCGACCCCTTTGGAAGTAAATCGGAGGCCACGGTTGAGGGTTTAGGGTTTAGGGTTTAGGGTTTAGGGTGATGGCGAGGGCTTAGGGTTTAGGGTTTGGGGTACTGATGTTCCCGGTGACGCGTGGATTGTGCAATCGCAATGCTCGGAACTACATGCTTTTTTTCACAACCAGGGCTCAGAAACCGAGGAAACCGTGCAACGCACGACCCTCATAACTCCTCATCCCCCCAGTTATACACAGTGGAGAGCGAGCACTGTCTGGCACATTCGGAAAGCCGGGCAACAGTGATAAAAACTCATTCAAACTCTACAGGTGCAAACCCTCACTGAGTAGAGGAAGAGCGCACGAAACAACGAAAGAAAGAAGGGATGAAGGGAACCCAAATGCTTGGGTGGGGCGAAATAAGCCCCAGCACCCGAAGCTCCTTAGCCTTCGGTCAGGACACGGCAGCAGGCGCTCCAGTGGAGAACTCAGAGGGCGTGCGTACCTCGAAACTCTGTGGTTTTTCCCTGCAACCTTAATTGAAATCCAGAGTTGTTTGGGGTTCAATGGGGTTTTTCAGGAAGGTAGCAGCAAGTTGAACTTTTACCCAGCACAGCCAAGGAAACCCCTTAACTGCACAATATACATGCATTCATGATTGAGGACCGGTAGAGTTGATATATCGGCTGCTCATGTTAAGAACACACGAGAATTCTATGGTCCCCAATCCATCTACAGCCTTATGGACCATAAGTAGCCCATATCCCTGGGCCCAAATGCACCCCAGCTGGTCACAGCTGGTCACAGCTGGCCGGGGGCCCCAAGCCCGAATTTGCCGTCTGTGACCAAACTCGAGTTCCACCCCTAAAACCCGCTTTTGTCTCCGCTTTTGTCTCTGGCTCGGTTATGCCCATTGATCAGTGTTTAGGGTTTAGGGTCAGGGTTTAGGGTTTAGGGCTTAGCGTTTAGGGTTTAAGGTTCAGGGGTTCAAATGAAAGCCTCCGATGCGACGGCAAAGAAGAGAACCTTGGAGATGCTTGGCCTGGCATCATCCCCTCAAGGCATGGCATGCCCATTTGGCAGCTGTTGCCATTTCAGAGAGAGAGGTGATTTGCTCACAGAACGAGCGAGAATTGGAAAGTGGTCTGATTTCCCAGAAGTTCGACAAAGAGCTCTTGACTCTTGGAGGGCTACGCGTTGGCATCGACACTTTCGAAGGCGATGTCCGGTACCTCACAAGGTCGTACGGGACACAGAAGATCGACACCAATTCATTTGAACGCTTCCTTGAAGTGAATGCCATGCCGTTGCAATTTTCTGCTGGTGTACCAAGAATGGCATTCAAGATGGTGAAGGCATTGGCTGCTTTTCCGGGAAGTGTTGCGTTGCCCTCCGCCGCAGGAAACAAATCTCTTCTCTTCGATGGCGCAGAAATTGCAGCCTTTCTCTTGCACTGTGGTGCAAGCGGCGTCATCTACCCTGAAGGGTGGCGAGATCTGCTAGACAACAAAGCAGTTGAACTCGCTGAAGCCGACATCAAGATGCTGAATCATCATGTCAGCATCTTTCTGTGCCGTCCCACGGTGTACGCAAACATTGAGTTGACGTCAGTGATTGATGAAGTGACGACAACTGAAGAAACTGCTGCAGAAGCAATGCGACGCCGTGCAAATTTGATTGTGCCGCAGCCTACGAACAACCTGACAGTTGAGTCATTTGGAGCTTTGGTTGCGGAGACTTCAGGCTTGATTCTTGCGTAATCTTCAGTTCTTTCATCTCAAGAAAAGTTCGAGGATGCCAGACGGTACGAATTGACTTGGATGAGAAAGCAACATTGAATCGTGTTGCGTATGGTCTTCAGTCGCTCACAGAACCTCTGTCTCTCGTCACAGCACAGCGTACTGGGCAAAAAGCTTCTGTCAAAAATGAAAAGATTGCTGATGCCCTAGAAGATGCGGTCAAGGATGTGGTTTCAGCTGCGATTCCTGGTAGAGGCGAAGAATCCTACAGGGCATGGGCGAAGGAAATTTGGCAAACAGCTCGTGCCGACAACGTTGCCGACCACGCGACTGATGCCGAAACCAAACCCACCCTGGGCAATTTCTTGACTAGCGCCGTCCAGGAAAGGTGCCGCCAAGCAAAATTGCAGGCACAACTGCGCAAAGCCACAGCTGCGCGCCTAGCCAGCGCAAAGGGAGTCGTCAACGTTGAAGACATCCCGGACAGGCCGGTGGGTGAAGAATGTGGTGCAAAGTACGCAGGTACGCTCACGACTTCGCCGTCAAGCTCATCTGATGTACTTCATGATTCTCTTCAGAATGAGCTACCACTAGGGGCAAACAGCATTCTAGGCAATCCAGTAGAGCCTGACGCCCGGAAACGCCATGGCATCTCGATGCAGGAACTGGGCAAAAGGGCAAAACCCTCTGCGATCACTTCATCCTCAGAAGTTCGGAGGGTTGCTCTCGAGAACCTTGCTGAGACAAGCTTGGAGAACAAGGATGCTGTCTTTGTGGGCCCCAACATCGAGAGAAAAGAAAAGAAGAGGAAGCGACAGATGGTGGAGCACCCCTCAAAGACTCTTCCTAGTGATGCCAGGACGGTCATGCTCACACAACGTGGTGAGCCTGGTAGTAGCAAGAGAAGAGCGCATGGTGGTACAAAGATCGTCGCGAAGCCCATTCAGAAAGGAAAGACAATGACAGGTCGGTACTGGTCCAAAAAGGACCCCAAGAAAAGTGATCGAAAAGAAGCTCTTGGCCTGGGCTTTGGATTCGACACTGGAAAGCCTTCAGAAAGAAAGGTGATTCAAGAAGCTGAAGCCAAAGGTGGCTCGATGCTGACCGTTCAGCAAGCAGAGGCATGGGACAGCTTCTTCAAAGATGACGAGACTGCCGATGATGTTGCAGGAGCTACAGCTCCACCAACTGGAGAACACACTCCTGAGGTAAAACCGGCATGCAGCTCATCCGGCAGTCCTATTCTTCAGAGCGTTGGTGGTTACAAGTACAGGTTATTGAGAATTCGCATATAGAACTTGGCAGTGACCACGGAGCAGTTGCCTGCGAGTTTGTGTTGCAAGAAGCCACGTCGTCGAGGGCTCCGATGCAACAGGAAATGTGGGACTTACATGGTTGATAAGCAAAAACTTGGACAAGAAATCTCAGCAGGAGCCCTTGATTTTCGCGCTACAGCCCACCCGAATGGACAGTGGGAGGCGTTCAAAGTCCTGGCTCTGGGTGTGTCATATCGTACCCCTTCCCTCAAGTACAAGGACCCAGAAGACCTCAAAGCTCTTTGCTCACAGCGCCAGTGTTCGAACGACCCAGTTGAATGTGCTCACCTGACACGCCTCATCATCAGCCGTCGGCACATGGCGAAGCGACAGTGGTGGGAAGGCCTGGAAGCAAAGGCGTCCCAGGGGGATTGTGCTGCTATCAAGTACATATTAGACAACGTGTTTAGCCTCGAGCTTCCCTTGCTACCTTCACTCATGATTCTGGTGGTCAACAACAGGCCGCCTCTATGCTCCAAGAGAGAATGGAGAGCCTGTTCTGCGCCGAAGATCCCCATAGTGAACATGAACAGGTGTCAGAAGCTGTGGCCCAGCTGTTGTCGCGAGGGTCTACTGTTCAGCCGGTCACCTCCCTTGAGGTGACAACGGTGATTGGCAGAATTGCTGCTGGCAAATCCAGCGGACTCTCGGGTGTGTCGGGGGATTTTCTAAAGACGCTCTGCGAGTTTCCAGAAGCAGTTGATGCGCTTTGTGATCACTATTTACAGTGCTCATCATGAATGGTGACGTGCCTTCCTGTTACCATGATGCATATGTGTGCCTCATCCCCAAGCTGCAAATGGCGGTTGCCGCTAGGGACGTTCGTCCCATAAACCTCATTGAAGCGATCCACAAGGTATACGCCAGCATTTTATGTAGACGCATTGGAGCTGATTGGGACCTTCCTCAATACGAACTCGGTGGCCTCAAGGGCTGCCAAACCCTTGACGCTTTGCTTTCTGCTCACTGCTGCTTGGGCAAAGAGAGTGTCATGAAGAAATACGGCATATGGTTGAGCTGCGATGACATAGCTTCAGCTTTTGATTCCGTACTAATTACACTCCAAGCTGGCTGGCGTCCTGTTGACGTGCAGCTCTGAGGCGGTTGCAACGGAGGCTGCCAGATTGTTGCAGGTATGCTCTGAGGCTAAGCTTCACTTTCAGTGGCACGTAATTGAGCAGTCCAGAGGCATTCAACAAGGTGGTACACACTCCTGTTCGCTCTTCAGCCTTCTTGTCGGCCTCTTAATGGATGACCTTGACAAAACATGGCGGGAAAGAGGGGAGGACAATTCTCACGGAGTGTTCCTCTGGAGCTACGTAGACGATATACTGGTTGCCTTTACTAGCTGGGAGCAGGCCTTGCGGCTTTCTGACGAACTCAGCGCTGCGCTGAGAACGCAAGCGCTTGCGGGTTTGTCGCTCAATATGAGCAAGACGACATTCTTCAGCTATGCTACGCAGCTCCTGGTTGCTCGCTCGTCTTTTCCGGAGGGCTCAGCTCCCTTTCAGTGTCCGTGGGCTACACACGTCAGGTACTTGAAGAAAAAACTTGGGCACTGGGATAGTATCGACGATAGCAACCCTAGCCACATGCTTGATGCCTTAGTCGCGCAATGCAACACTGGTGTGGAAGAGCTGCGCTCACTTTGAAAATGCCTCCATTGGACGCAACCGCTGAAGGTCCTCCAGTTCATGCACAAGTATTTGGCTAGTCGATTTTTGTGGTTTGCCCCCATCTTGGATCCCACGGTACATACCCAGGACGTTGTGCGCGTGCTGCAGGTTGTAGTCCTCACCAAGTTTCTACTTGTGCATGCAGTCACGCTCTGTTGTCGTTTTATACGAAGAAGTACCTGACTCATGGATTTGCAAGGCTTGCGGTCGTAGCCACGAGTTCTAGGGTCTGCGACTGTTGCTAAGACTTTCCGGCCAGGACATCATAGCCGGATGCAAAAAAGGGGTTTAGGATTTAGGGGTTTAAGGGTTTACGCGTCTAGGGGTTTAGGGGTTTAGGGGTTTAGGGGTTTAGAGGTTTAGGGGTTTAGGGGTTTAGGGGTTTAGGGGTTTAGGGGTTTAGGGGTTTAGGGGTTTAGGACTTATTTTGATTTATTGCCACCCGTTCTGTTGCGAGGGCTTGCTTTGACCACGGCCTGGCTTCATCCGGAGGTCTGGCTTGAGGGTTTAGGTCTACCTCAACATCATGTAAGCCCTAAACCCTAAACCCTAACCCTAAACCCTAAACCCTAAACCCTAAACTTTCGTAAGCAAACCTTCAAACGCCAACATCCCGCCTGCAAGTCGCGGCTCGTCGGGGAGCGCGACCTTGCCACCTTCCCACCCACGGAGGAGCCTTGCCTTTCCGATGGTTCAGGGTTTGGGATTTGGGTTTTAGCCCTAAGCCCTTAAACCCAAACCCACAAGCCCTAAACCCTGAACCGTTGGGGTTCTAGGGTTTGGGATTTGGGTTTTGGGTCCTAGTGTTTAGCCTGGATGCAAAAAAGGGTTTACGGCAATCGGTCGGAGGCCTGGATGCAAAAAACAGTTTCTCTAAAGGGTGCAGGGGTTTTGCTTGCAGCCGCGTACTGAATGAACCCTGAACCCTATAAACCCTATAAACCCTATAAACCCTCTAAACCCTATAAACCCTATAAACCCTAAACCTTGAAGGGGTACCATGATGTTGTGCATTGTGGGTATCTCAGAGAGGTACTTGGGGCAGGTGGGGTTCGTGTTTTGGGGGTCTCAGGGGCGTGCACGCGCGCACATGGTTTTGGGGCACCCTGTGGGTCTAGGGTTTAGGGTTGAGGGTTGAGGGTTGAGGGTTTAGGGTTTAGGGTTTAGGGCAATTGCTTCGGACATTGCCTGGATGTGCCCTCTTGCTTGTAGTATCATGGCAGAACCCTGCTTTTATTCAATTGGGGATGGAACACCCCTCAAAATATCCTCCTTCTCAGAGCTTTTTGGGGGATCCAGTCCTTCAAACCCTGGGAATGTGCGGAGGAGATGCATGTGGAGCTGGATCGGCAGGCCTGTTCAAAAGCCCAACTGATTATGCTTTCTGTTCGCACTATAGCTGATGTCTGCAGAGCGTGTTTCTATGTGTGACAACACCAATTCTTGCTGCATCGCGCGCGTTGCTGTTGCCATGGAGGTTGGTGACGAACTCTGCGATGAGGCAAGGATTTTCAAGTGTTGCTAGGGTTTAGGGCCTAGGGTTTGCGGGGTGAATCTCGGAGTCACATTGTCCACGAAATATGTGAATGCATAACAAATAAATACAGACATGTATATCTGAGCTGAGAAAAGGGCCTTCTACCAGGATGGGCTATTATACCCTATGATCCCTTAAAAGGCCCTTCTTGATAGGGTTCATTTATGGTGATTATAAGGCCCTAATAGCCCATCCTGGTGTAATTTATCTACGCCGTTCCAACATTGGACGGGGAGCCGCTCGGATCCTTTCGGTCGACATGATGGGAGGGCTTGGGGGCATCATGGCGGTACTGACAGGCAATGGTTTGAAGAAACTCCTGGCATAGGCTGCCACATGATGCCACATTTCACACACCCTAAACCCTAAACCCTAAACCGCACAGAAAGCCAGGACATGGATATGCGTAGCCTCCTCTCGGGGCGCGCCGCCCACCGCGCCACGCGCGTGCCGCGCCCGGAGGGCACTCAGGGCTGACCACACGCCCTGATTCTTACGGGTTTAGGGTTTAGGTTAGGGTTTAGGGTTTAGGGTTTAGGGTTTAGGGTTTAGGGTTAAGGGTTAAGGGTTAAGGGTTTAGACTTTTGCGCCCTACCAGGCCCCTGCCACCCTCCCACAAAGGACATGCACCGTACACCTCAAGACCCACTTAGAGGTTCATGGGGGCTTCCAACCCCAGTTCTTACTGTGCGGATGAACCTACTTAGAGGACTTGGGGGGGGCTTATAACTACGGTTATAGTTAGCGCTATACGTACACATATGAACCTCCAACCTATGCCTCGAGGTGGCAGGCTTCTGGAGGTTAAGATATCATGCCAGTTGAAAGCAAATGCCCCTGCCGATCGTGCGAAAAAAGGCACGCTAAATCTTTCATTAAGTCCTCTGGCAGGGTCTAGGGTTTAGGGTTTACATTGGGTTCTCTGTCAGGGTTCGCGGTTTCGGATTTCGGGCACCAAGCTTTTTGGAGCTGAGAGCTTTGTCCGGGGGCTCCCGGTGACATGTGGTGCTGACAGATTCTGCTTGGTAGCCCAGTGGTACCCTTTACCCTTTTTGTGGTTCTGGTAACCAACCCCAGAAAAGGGCTACCCTGCCCTTACTGTCATATGGTTACTGGGCTACTAAGTCTGCATAGGCATCCGCAGATCGACAGGGTTTAGTTTTTTTGACCTAAAACCCCAAAGGAGCTTCCGAAGCTTTAGCAAACCCTGTGAACCCCGCCAAGGCCCCTTGCACCCTAAACCCTAAACCCTAAACCCAAGGACCCTGATTTGTCCACAACCATCCTCTCTCCTCTTCACGCCAACCCAAACCTGGGTGGCGGAAAAGAACCTTAACCTCTAAACCGCCCTAAACCCCAAAGTCCTAAGACCTAAGCCCCGAACCTAAAGCATGGAGCCTAAGCCCTGAGACCAGACACTAACTTTAGTAGGTGAAGGAGTACACTTTACACTTGTTTGGGATGCGATTATCCCCTATACAACTGAAAGTGTACACTTTTTCCGGGCTTATGAACTCAGCAACTAAGCAACCATCCGAAGCCCCAAGCGTCGCAAGCTTTAGTTGGGTTCCTGGTAGGAAAGGTGCAGCTAAACCCTAAACCCTAAAACCTAAACCCTAAACCCTAAACCCTAAACCCTAAAACCTAAACCCCTTGCTGGGAAAGGTGCGGCTGACCAGCCACCGGCTCCTGTGGAGGGCGGCAGCGCACGATTGTCCCCCGGCAGAGAAGGGTTGCAGACCCGAAGGAAGAGCAGGGTTTAGGGCTTTAGGGTTTAGGGTTTAGGGTTTAGGGTTTAGGGTTTAGGGTTTAGGGTTTAGGGTTTAGGGTTTAGAAGGTAAAGCAAATATTATTTTCGCTCATGAAGTTTGTAAGGTGTAAGACACGCAGCCTTAGTCGTTCCCAGGTTGCCCTAAGTACCCCAAAAGGGGTTATCCAGTCACAACCTACGACAGAAAAAAACAAAAAAAACTAAACCCGAAACCCTAAATCCTAAACCCTAAGCCCTAGCCCTAAACCCTAGTGGCAACATGGTTTAGCGTTCAGGGTTTCACTACAAACTCCGAAACCTCTAAACCCTAAAAGCCCCAGAAGCCCCATAAACCCTATAAACCCCAAACCCGGAAAACCTAAAAACCACCACAACCCCCAACCCTAAACCATATAAACCCTGAAGACACAACAAAAATCCCTCGCCCGAAGCCCTAAACCCCATAAACCCTAAAATCCCTAGAAGCCATAAACCCTAAAAACACCAAACATATCCCTCACCCTAAGCCATAAACCCCTGAAACCCTTCCTGGAAACCCTAAACCCTAAACCCCAAACCCCAAGCCCTAAACCCTAACCCCTAAACCCTAAACCCTAAACCCCAAACCCCAAACCCCAACTAACCCTGAAGCCCTTCCTGCAAACGGGGTCGCTCCGAAACACGCCCGAGGCTGGCTGGCCCTCCGCCTGGACGAGGTGCCTTAGGGTTTAGGGTTTAGGGTTTAGGGTTTAGGGTTTAGGGTTTAGGGTTTAGGGTTTAGGGTTTAGGGTTTAGGGATGCTTCTAAGGCTTTGCAAGGTTTGGAGAGGGTTTTTTGGTGTTGGATGTTTTGATCGTTTAGGGCTTCTTCGGGGTCTTAGGGTTCCGGGTAGGGCTTGGGGTTTTGCTTTGCAAGTTTTCGGGCCTCAAAGATGGAATTTGGGGGCTTCGAGAGTTTGGGGTTTCGGGGTTTGCGGGCTTAGGGCTGAGCAGGGGGCCACGCGCTGGGCTTTGCTAGAGTCTTGTGGTTTTTGGGGGTGATAGGTTTCCGGCTTCAGGGTTTGGCAAGGCTCAGTTCAATTTCGATGCTTTCGTGCTGTGATGTCAGGGCTCAGGGCGGCAGGTGGAGAGGCGGGGGCGGGGGGGTGGGGGGGTGCTTGGGACAGTTCAGGCCCCGCCCATGTGGGGGCTTACCCAAAAAAGACCTTATTGGGGTCCTTCTTGCAAGGGATTCCTACTGGGGTCTCTATCCTGATTCATGCCTTTAACTCATGGCTGGGGCGGTGCAAAGGTCGCCAGCGTCGAGCCGTTGACCGGCCTGATGCGGTCCAAACGCTGTTTGCCCGGGCCTCGCCTGTCAGAGGGCTCCTAAGTCTCCAGCCGAAGCTTAAGCTTTTTTTGGGAAGTCCTGCAAATTTAACCCTAAACTCTATAACCCTAAACCCTAAACCCTGAAGCCGTGATATTTCTACCTACTCATGTAGGCCCCTGGAAAGGTTTGTTTTTTGCTCCCGTCTGGCTATGCCGGGGTGTAGGGCTTGGGACGTAGGGTTCAGGGTTGACTGGCAGCGGGCAGTCGGACCTTAACCCGAGCTTCGGTTTCTGGGCTACAGTTGGGGTTTAGGGTTTAGGGTTTAGGGTTTAGGGTTTAGGGTTTAGGGTTTAGGGTTTAGGGTTTAGGGTTTAGGGTTTAGGGGTTAGGGGTTAGGGGTTTAGTGACTTAAGGTGTGCTTGAGGGAGGGTAGGGGAAGTTACATGGTCCCTGTATCTCGTGCCTTACCTTCTTTGAAGGGTTCTGAGGTGTGGGCCATTTTTTTTGCAAGGGCTTGCCATATGAAAAGAGTTTTGCGCTTGACAAAGCTGGTTTAGGGGTTACCACCTGGTACCGGAAGCTTCTGTGGGTTTAGGGTTTAGGGTGGAGGGATTAGGTTTTAGGGTTTAGGGTTACGGTTAGGGTTTAGGGCCCTGAAGCTTTCAACCCTGTTTACTACTATTTGCTCAATAGCACCAAAAAATAAGAGATGATAGTCCCTATATTACCCTTATAAGGAATGGACCTTAGACCCCTGAAACATTCCGCGCTCACCCGTCGTCAGTACTCGAAAGCCTCGAGGCAAAAGCCAGACCATCCCTTGATGATTCTTCAGTTTCAGCTCCCTCCTTGAGACCCTTAAGCCCGGGAAACGCTCTAACGTGGTCTTCCCTTGGGGGTCCCTATGTGGTATATACTGTAATAGCCCCCCAAAACCTTATTCTGAATATTGTGCCGGGCCCACTGGAACCCTTCAAGCCCTCAATACCCTCAAAACCCTAACGCCAAACCCTTGCAACCGCTCAAGCCTGTCCTCCTGTCCCTCCTTCCCCCAACCCTATATTAACCCCTAAAATCCCTACCCAAAAGCCGAGCCCCCCAGCCGCCACCCCCCTTAAACCCTAAACCCTAAACCCTAAACCCTAAACCCTAAACCCTAAACCCTAAACCCTAAACCCTAAACCCTAAACCCTAAACCCTAAACCCTAAACCCTAAACCCTAAACCCTAAACCCTAAACCCTAAACCCTAAACCCTAAACCCTAAACCCTAAACCCTAAACCCTAAACCCTAAACCCTAAACCCTAAACCCTAAACCCTAAACCCTAAACCCTAAACCCAAATCCTTGCGCCCACAGAGGCTCCGACTTCTCAGCGGCACCCCTGTGTGGCAACCTCAGAGTTGTTGGAGCTGAGGTTGCTTTAGCGTTTAGGGTTTAGGGTTTAGGGTTTAGGGTTTAGGGTTTAGGGAATCCAATGAAGGAATTCGGTGTTTGAATCATGGGTTTCGGCGGTGTGAGGGTTGGGAGATCAGGGCTTACTTTGAGTTCGGGTATTGCATGGGCGGAAGACTGCAAGCAGGGTTTCGTGGTGTGGTTTCTCCTAAGCCCAAAATCGGGTTCAGGGTTTCGGGGCTTAGTGGAGAAGGGGGGCATTTGCGAGTCGACCCTCCCAATAGCCAAGAACCACCTAAACCCTCCGTACGGGAACCTTAATTGCAATCTCCTAAACCCGAAAACCCCCAACCCAACTCCCAAAAAACGAAGCAAAGCAGCTGTGCTTCGAACATCCCCACCCTCTCCAGGGATTATTCGGGATTGTCTTCTCCGGGGTTGGGCACTCCAGGAATCCCCAAAACATTCTTTGGGGTTGCGTGCCGGGAGACCCGGCCTGGACAAAGACCAGGCTAGGAGTAACTGAGTAGACAAGCCGAGGAGTGGAGCGGACAATAGCTGAGTTTTGAAACTCCAAACCCCACACCGAGGGCGGGCAAAAGCCCTGAGCCTCAACTTTAAACTCCTAAACCCCCAAAAGCCCCCAACAAAAAGCCCCAAACCCGAAACTTTCAGATCTCTCCTCAATCCTTTACTTGCCGTCGCCGGGGGTTTAGGGTTTAGGGTTTAGGGTTTAGGGTTTAAGGGTTTAGGGTTTAGGGGTTCAGTTCCTGACCCGGCGTGCCAGCTGACGGTAAGCATCTGGGCTTGACATGAGGGGTTCAGGAATGCCGTAGGGTTTCGGGTATGGATCACCATGCTGGTGAAGCTGAGGTACATCAAGGGCCCGACAGAAGCGACGACGGACCAGCTGCTCAAGACACTCGGATGCGGGTCTAGGGTTTAGGGTTCAGGGTTTAGGGCGGGGTTCCCGGAGCCAACCCGGTGACAAACCAGCTAGAGTGCAGCCGCCACAAGATGACTGTTGTATGGCAAGCTTCTGAAATTCGGGTCGTTTTGGGCACTGAACATCAAACACCGTTTTTCAGGGAAGTACATATGCATCGGTGGTTCGACCCACCTACTTTTGATCACAAAGACGATGTCACATAGGGGCCAAACGCCGACGAGTAGAGGCTTGATACCAGCTAATCGTAAAACCTGCAAAACCTGTTAGGGTTTAGGGTTTAGGGTTCTATGAGTTCTGAGTTATGAGCCCTCACCCCCTCAACCCCTGAACACCTCAACCCCCTCCCAAGCCCCAAGCCCGCTTGCTATCTCTCCAAACCCCCGTCTATAGTGTCCTGAGGGCTTATGTTTATGTTTGCCGAACTACGCAAACCCAAAAAGACATTCAACATATCCGTTCAAGGGTGGTTCTACCGGGGGTTTACCACTAGTACCCTCTTAAACATGAAAGCCGCTTTCTACCTCCTTAGGGTAGTCACATGGTGCCTTAATTGGGGAACACTTATACCCTAAACCCTAAACCCTAAACCCTAAACCTTAAACCCTAAACCCTAAACCCTAAACCCTAAACCCTAAACCCTAACCCTAAACCCTAAACCCTTAGCCAAGGGAGCTGGAGGGTGCAAAGGCAGCTGGAGGCTGGAAAGCTGGCTCCTTCGAGGCCTCCTCAGGAAGAACTCTCTGTGGGTTTAGGCTTGGGCCCGAGCCCTAAACCCTAAACCCTAAACCCTAAACCCTAAACCCTAAACCCTAAACCCTAAACCCTAAACCCTAAACCCTAAACCCTAAACCCTAAACCCTAAACCCTAAACCCATAAACCCTAAACCCTAAACCCTAAACCCTAAACCCTAAACCCTAAACCCTAAACCCTAAACCCTAAACCCTAAACCCTAAACCCTAAACCCTAAACCCTAAACCCTAAACCCTAAACCCTAAACCCTAAACCCTAAACCCTACCCTGGCTGGGGGTTGAGGGTTTAGACTCTTGCACCTCAGGCCCTAAACCCGAAACCCGAAGGCACAAGCCTCAAGACCGAGAGGCCAATTGCCTGAAGCAAACTCCTCAAAATGCCCCCCCCTAACCCCAAGGTGCCTTCTTAGCAGCCTTGCAGGAAGTTCGGGCATGAGATTCCCTTTATCCCCAGAAAAAAAACACCGCAAAGAGAGAGCTGGAGAGGAAGAGAGAGAGAGAGGGAGGGAGACAGAGAGAAACAAGGAGAAGAGAGAAAGCGAGAGTGTGTGTGTGATGTACGCACACATCTATATAATGTATATATATATATATATTTATATTTATATGTGTGTGTATATGTATATAAAAAGATACGTGGATTTCAAACTATGAAGTTTAGGAAACCTTTCCGTAATTCCACTTTAAGAACCATTACCCATACTACCAGATACTTGGAACGCTCTTTTCTAAGTATCACTTGGTGACCCTTTTGGGTTAGTGCTCGGAATTCTGCCCCGAGCCCTAGACCGTGAGGACTTGGAGTTTAGGGTATTCCCTGCGGAGGTGCGAACCCGAAAATCCCGTAACCCTGAAACCTCGGCCTGTTTTTTGAGCTTTGAGGTTTCTCTGGGCCCCGCAACGGAAGGGTATCTCACAGAGAGTGAAAGAAAGTCAGACAGAACGATGATTAAGAAATAGGGCTAGGGGCTCAGCAGGACCTATCAAGCCCTAGACCCTCAGCATTTCTGGCTGCAGCTGCGTGTCTGTGCAACCAAGCCTTGGCAAACGATCGGATACGCAACCGCTTACTTGAAACTTTAAACCCTATAAGCCCTAAACCCTACAAAGCGTGGCTATCATTTGGCAGGGTTCCGCAGAGACCTTGTTCCCCTACGCTGCCGCCCCGTAGTGCGTGGCCAGATGGGTGCCAAAATGAAAAGCGGCGTTGCCTGGGGACCCTAAAAATTGGGGTCATATGCCCTATACCACTACAATTCCTTTGAAGGTACACGAACCACAAACCCTTTTGGGGTTCATGTGGTCCTCGAAGTTCAGGGCTTGACATGCAGGGTGGGGCTAGGCTTAAGCCTAAGCTGTCTGCTGCCGCCATGGTGTGGCTGGCCATAACGGCAGATTCGTGGGACTCCGTCTGGAAGGCAGGGTTTTTTTGGAGGGGTTTTATAGGTTAGGGTTTCGGGTTTAGGGGTTTAGGGGAATTTAGGGGTTTAGCTGTTTAGGGGTTTAGCTGTTCTGGGGTTTAGGGGTTTAGCTGTTAAGGGGTTTAGGGGTTTAGGGCTTCGGGGGCCACATATCACGCGGAGCTGAGGATTCGCGTGAGCCGTTGAGACAGTTGAGCAAATGTCAGGGACTAGTTCCATCGCATGTGTTCTGCCGTTCGTCTTGCATGTCACGTTACCGAACGCATGTTCCTCTTGCATGTCACATGATTTGAAGGCATGAAAGGATACGTGGCTGTTGGGTGTTTTTTTGAAGTTTCGGTTGTCTATTGGTTCCAGAAATTGCAGCACTCTCCGAATCCACGAATGCCCCGCAGGCCGAACAGTGTCCTCCCCTGCCTGGTATTTAAGGACCAGCAAAAGGCCCTGAAACGCAACGAACTCCTCAAGCGTGTAGGATGAAAGGGCCTAGGCTGCTTTAGGACTTCTACTTTGGGACGCTCCCCCTTGTACTCACAGTCCTTAATAGGGATTATAGTACCCCCTATTATAATCCCTATTCAGGACTGTTAATACAAGGGGGAACATCCCAACTTCTACTCTGTAAGACTCTACAAAGCAATTTTTCACGAGCACTGAAGGGATCCAACTTCGGTGCGGAGTCGCTAGCCTCCCACACTTGCAGGGCACAACCATAAACCCTCTTAAACTAGGACCGGGGAATAGGCCTTTTTTTTATTTTTTTTTTAGGGTTGGGGTTCCCTTATGATCCCCTTAAAACCAAAAAAAGGTACTTTTTAATTCCTAGGTTACTCCCGGGTCTAGCTTCTCCCCCTCAAGAAAGCCCAGCAACATTTGGGGCTTGAAGGCTTTGAGGTTTGGTAGGGTTTAAGGTTAGGGTTTGGGGCGACAAGGGGTTTAGGGTGTTCATAAGGGTTCATCAGTCGTGAGCAGGTCAAGCGCCAACTGGAGGAGTTGGCGATTCCGTCGCCGGGATCTGTCCCTGGGCGATAATGGGGCTTTATGGCACCTGTTAGCAAATTCAGCCCGGAAGCAGATGGCACCCCACGTCATTCTTTTGGGGTGCTGCACACGACGGCACTTCTGCAGTGTGGAGCACACGGTTTTCTCCCAAATTCGGAAGCGTCTGCCCCAGACTCGGCAAACGCGTTCAGTTCCATGCAGTAGGTGTTTATCAATTCTCTATATTGCTTGATCAGGAAATGCTGGTGATACACCATGAAGGGGACTGGTTGAAAGGCAGGCCCTCAATCCAGGGCCCTGTCAGCCACACTCAGCTGAGGAAGCCGATCCAAACTAGGGCTTTCTTCCCATCCCATCGGACCCAGGTGTCCATCCACGGCGATGGCAAGATTTTCCTGGAGACCTCCATGGAGGCACCCAGTGTGATCCAGGGTTTTCGTGCCAGGGTGCCCGGCTCGGGTGTGAAGCAGCCATGGCGGGCCAACGCATCCAGCCAATCACACTACACTCTGTTGGGGCTCAGGGCTTCAAGAAAACGACCTCTCTTTTTTGTCGTATTTCAATGAGAAAGCGTACTGGTCTCGGCCGGTTTGCCATGGGTTTAGGGTGAAGGGTTTAGCGTTTAGGGCCTAGGGTTAACCCTACACCCTACACCCTACACCCTACACCCTACACCCTACACCCTAAACCCTAAACCCTAAACCCTAAACCCTAAACCCTAAACCCTAACCCCTAAACCCTAAACCCTAAACTCTAAACCCTAAACCCGAACTCGTAGACTCCCCCAATTTCCTGAACCCCCGACTTCGGAGCAGCTTCTCAGCTGCCAGGTGCTCCAGGAGAGGGTCGTTTGCCTCGCCATGGTGGAGAGGGTCTTCCTCTGCCGCCTGCCTCTGCGTTTAGGGTTTAGGGTTTAGCGTTTAGGGTTTAGGGGTTAGGGTTTAGGGTTTCGGGGTACCCTAAAAGGAGGGGGCGCCTGATAATGGGGACCCCACAAAAGGACCATAAGTTAGAAGACACCACATCCACTCCGAAACCGACAGCCCAAGACTCTTAGAACCTCGCCCCCACCTCAACCGTGCACACCGGTCGGGTTGTAGAGGAACGTTAGGTTGGAAGGTGTTCCGGTGGCAACCCTATTCGAGGTGACAGAAGGGAGTACCATCTGAGAATTCAGCCGGGGCTTAAGATGACGAAGTGTTCCCCCTCGCACCCCATCTCTCTCCGCATCCCTCGCCTTATACTTTCACCCTGACGCCCAAACCCCTGCCAAGAACCAGATGCACCCTAAACCCTAAACCCTAGACCCCAAACCCTAACCCCTAAATCCTAAACCGCGCGAACGCACCTAAGGTCTCCACCGGGAAGACTTGCACGAGGCACACGCCATCTGCCACCAGGGCCCGAACTATGCCCTGCTGCAGGCCGCCCTGGACCTGGATAACCCAAAAGTAGTTTCACTAAGCTCCTATTGATCACGGAGAATGCTCATAGGTTTCGAATTGTGGATTTTAAGGAGTACGTCTTTTTGAATCTGATAGGCTTCTGTATGTCAGCTTGACGGGTTTCTGCCTTCGATCTTGTAGGGATCTTCTTGCAGCTATAAGGGCACTGCTTAGGCAGGCTATCATGAAGAATCGCTTCTGAAGAATCGACGACCGTGAAGTTGGCTTAGGGTCATGAGATGTCATGAATATAGGTCAAGCGCAGCAAACAGCGAACGCAAACAGCGAACGCAAACAGCGAACGCAAACAGCGAACGCAAACAGCGAACGCAAACAGCGAACGCAAACAGCGAACGCAAGCTCCCGACAGTACTGTAAACGCCCAAACTGAACCCCTACAGTTCTTAAGCCCTGGCACCTGAAATCCCAAACAGACAATCCAAAATCCCTGAAGACCCGACAGCTGGGAGCCAATATGGGAGCGGGTTTAGGGTTTAGGGTTTAGGGTTTAGGGTTTAGGGTCAGGAATGGATCTACGCCATCGACTGGCCGGCAGTCTTCCGCATCATCGAGGCCGTCCATGGGGGCCACCGGCCTGGAACTTGGCTCCTTGGACTTGGACGTATCGGGTTAGGGTGTAGGGTTTAGGGTCTAGAGTTTAGGGTTTAGGGTTTAGGGTGTTTCTTGCTTCTTTCAGTCTTTCCTGTGGTTTGTGGACGCTTTCTCTTTAGCTGCTGGAAGATGGCGCATCCAGGCAGGCTTGAACCCAACAAGCCCGTTGCAAAGGTTGTAGGGTTTAGGGTCCGGAGCCTCAAGCGGTACTGGGTTGAAGAGAAGAGGGTTTAGGGTTCAGGGTTCAGGGTTCGGGTTTAGGGTTTAGGTTTAGGGTTTAGGGTTTAGGATTTAGGGTTTAGGGTTTAGGGTTTAGGGTTTGGGGTTTAGGGTTTAGGGTTTGGCTGTTGTTTTGTGCAACCGGTCCATTTGCGTAGTACTACTTTGGAATTCGGTACGTACCCAGAAACCATACTAGAAACGAGGGTTTTGGGGGTTCCGAATTTCATAATCGTACGAGAACTGGAGCCTCTGGATTTAGGGTTTAGTATGGCTTCTGGGTGCCTAACTCCATAAACGTACTATAAATTTACCCTCTGGGGAGTCTTGCGTCCATGCTTATCCTGGAGGATTTCGAGGAGGCATTTGTGGATGGATTGTTCTCTGGATCATTTTGGGTAAAGCCTGCGCTCTAAACCCACCCTCAACCCTAAAGTTCTAAAGCAGATGGAAATCCAACACGTCAGGCCACCTTCACTCGCGCGAACGAACCGAAGCGCAAAATGTACGCCCTGAACCCCAAACCTCCAAACCCTAAACCCCAAACCCTCAACCCCAAACCCTCAACCACAAACCCCAAACCCTAAACCCTAAACCCCAAACCCTAAACCCTAAACCCCTAGAAAGGATGCTGGACTCGAAGCGCCACGGCGCCAAGGGGTCTCCCATGCGCGCCTTCGATCGCCTGCTGATGCAGCAAAAGGCCCGGCCAAGGGCGTTTTGGGGGCTGATAAAGGGTTCAGTGGGGTTTAGGGTTTAGGGTTTGGGGTTTAGGGTTCAGGGTTTAGGGTTTAGGGTTTAGGGTTTAGGGTTTAGGGTTAGGGTTCGGGGTTTAGGGTTGTTTAGGGCTTATAAGGGCTTGCAGGGGCGACTGGACTCTTAAGTTCCTTGCATGGGACGCCTGAAACTACATGGTTTGTGCTGAGCAGGAGAGTGAAACCCTAAACCCTAAACCCTAAACCCCAAACCCTAAACCCTAAACCCTAAACCCTAAACCCTAAACCCCGATCCGCAAAGGATGACTGAGCGGAACCTCCAAGGCTTTGTACTTAGCAGTCCTGACCGAGGCAAGTTCTTATTCATTTTGCAGCCTTCTACACCTTGACTCATGCCAGGTGCGGGATGTGCTGCACGAAGTGCTTGCAGATCAAGGCTGCGCATTCAATGTTCAAATGAATCCTAAGGGGGAAGCTGGTAGAGTGTCGGCGAACTTACATGCTTGCAGGGTCCTGACAGCGTAAATGCAGTATGTGATGATTCAAACTGACCCCGGTAGGTTGCGCACATCATCCATTCAACGCCGGCCTGATGGTTTATGTCTCGTGGCTGCATGTGGACGGGGTGCATCGCGAGATTTTCGACCGCGCATTGCCACTGGTTTTGTGTGCCCAGAGTAAAGCCTGAAACCTATAAACCCCCCTAGACCCTAAACCCTCAACCCTAATTCCTAAGCCCTAAGCCCTAAGCCCTAAACCCTAAACCCTAAACCCTACACGCCGCGAACCTGCAAGGAAATCTGCCTGTAGCCCTCCATGGCTTATGAGCCCGATAGCTATGGCCCGAAATGACCCAATGCGCCCAAAACTGTCGTAGCTACCCTAAACCCTAAACCCTAAACCCTAAACCCTAAACCCTAAACCCTAAACCCTAAACCCTAGCTCATGGTGGGCCCTTTATCCACAAAGCATGCTGATAAGGAAGCCCACTTTGTTCTCTGAAAACTGAAGACCCTTCCTTCAAGGTCCGTGTGCCCAAATATCATGAGTTTAGGGTTTTAGGGTTTAGGGTTTAGAGTTTAGGGTTTTAGGGTTTAGGGTTTAGAGTTTGGGGTTTAGGTGCAGAGTATATGACGCATGCTGACGCCTTGGCGCACCCTACTTAGGCGCATGGACTCTCTTAGGAACCAAACCCTGAATTCTACACCCTAATCCTAATCCAATCACCCCCCCCTCCCCCCTCAAAACCCTAAAACCTAAACCCAAGAAACCTAAACACCTAATGCTTAGCCCGTTCCAGGTATTCCTGAGCAGCACGCTGGCCTTTGTCGGCGTGCCCATCCTTCACCGCAGGCCCCCAAGCTGCGACGAAGAAGTTCTCCTAAACCCTAAACCCTAAACCCTAGATGAATAGTTCTCGAAAGTATGGGTCCTTATTTCGGTGTCCTATCTATAGTGCGGCACGCTTAGGAATCAGGACCACAAAGACACCCCAAGGGTCGAGTAGAACTACCCTGAACCCGAACCAGGCAACTCAAGGGCCGCATTTGGGTCCAGTTTAGGGTTTAGGGTGTAGGGCTTGGGGTTGAATAGGGTTTAGGGTTTAGGGTTTAGGGTTTAGGGTTTAGGGTTTAGGGTTTAGGGCAGAGTCTTACTACAGCAGATTGAGAAATTCCGAGAGGCGTCCCAGAGCTTGTGCTTCTGCGCAGGGTGAAGCAGGGCTACTTCCCGCACAAAGGCCTGCATCACAGCGCGCCGGGCAGAAGATGGCAATGCTTTTTTCGAGGTCTTTTGGCTTTCCGAGGGGGTACTAAAGTCCTTATTAAGGACTGTGAGTATAAGGGGGAACATCCCAACCCTTCACCCGAAGGTCTTTGTAGCAAGCAACAGGTGCATCATAAAGTTTCGGGCAAGTTTAGGGTTTGACAAATTTTTGGGTTTTACAAGGTTAAGGGTTTCCGAGATTGCTTCCTTCGAAAGCTTCCTCAAGATGTACTTAGCCGAAGAGGTGGCCAGGAAGGGTTCTGGGGTTTAGGTGTCGTGTTGCCCCTAGAAACTGTTGGAAATAAAGAGCTCCATGGGAATATTACTCAAAAGACCTGTTCTGACTAACTAGCTCCCTATATTCCATGGTGCTGCTTCCCATGTGCCGTCATGCAAGGTCTCTGTGGCTTGTCTGCAAGAGGGCTGTGAACATGCCCGACCTGCCTCCCCCCCTTCACCCGGAGCCCCAAACTTTGCTCTGCGTGAATGTTGCAAGAAAACACGGAGGGTCTAGAGTATATACTCTAGGACCCGGAGTAGGCCCTTGTTCTCTGTTGTTTGGGTTTCGGTTCCCTTCTAATCCCCTTTAAGCCAAGAGGGCGTCCGTTTTATTCCTAGGTTACCCTTGGGTCTAGTATAGTATATATCTTCGCCCTCAGAACCCTTAACCCAATCCCGTAAGCCCTTGCTGTACGCAGGCAGCAAAAACCAGCCCCATGAATCACCGAGTCGTAGGGTTACCTGTAAAAAAAGCACGAAGACCCGCAACGCCAGATCCCTTGGAAATAGCCCCCCCCCCCCCCCCCCCCCCGGTGTGCCTAAACCCCATAGGCCGTAGGGTTTGTGAACCCCCCCCAATCACCCTAAACCCTAAACCCTCCAAAGTGCGATGTTACCATCAGCTAGGCGAGCGGCAAAAAAGGAAAACAAAAGCCTTTCAGCCCTCTGAGCACAAGATCCGCCCACCGGTTTAGGGTTTAGGGTATATTACCCTAAACCCTAAACCCTAAACCCTAAACCCTAAACCCTAAACCCTAAAACCCATGTTTGAAATACTGTAGCAGCCTTGCTTGTGCGAAGAATGGAGGAGAAGGCCAGCCAAAGTCAGGGAACCCCTGAACGAGCAGGAACGCCCGAACGACCGGAGTCCATGGTTGTTGTGGATTATATTGATAAGGATTGTGGGTTGTTTGTGTTACATGGACAATGGTCGGTTAGTACGCCAGTCGCACCTCGTAATCGCCCTGCGATGTGGATTCGCCCCAGCTGTGCAGGAGTGAAAAAAAAACCCTAAACCCTAAACCCTAAACCCTAAACCACCCCCGCCGGCCTTAAGTTCTAAATCTTGGTGGCCCAGCGGTACCTCTTGTCCTCCCCTTTTTGTTGGTTCAAGATACGTGTTTGAAGTAACAAAAATATGCGTACCCTTTTCCCTTGTTTGATTCAAGGTTCCCTTCTAAAGGTACCCTTATTAGAATATGGTTACCGGGCTACCAAGAAATTAGCCAGGAGCTTGGGGTGCTTCAACCGTTTTCCTTGTTGGGTTGACAAGGATCCTATGCGGGAGTCTGTTTCATAGCCCTGCCTTGCGAGAGAGAGAGAGAGAGAGAGAGAGAGAGAGCGGCCCTAAACCCTAAAACCTAGACCCTAAACCCCATAAACTCTTTAAACCTAGACCGTTATAAACCCCCACAATCCCGAGACCCGGAGGGAAACATAGCCCTAAACCCCAACGGGCCAAGGCTAGTGAAAAGCCCATAGCCCTCAATCTTGAACCCTCAGACCCAAACCACAGACGAACAAGAAGCCTTCAACCCCGAAGGGCCCAAGCTAATAAAGGAGGTCAGAGCTCCTTATACGCTCTCTTTTGGGGTCCCTATTTTTAAGGCGGCCCCTCTTATTTAGGGTACAGGGTTTAGGGTTTAGGGTTTAGGGTTTAGGGTTTAGGGTTTAGGGTTTAGGGTTTAGCCCAATTTAGGTAACTCACCATATTGAGGCTGGGGTTTGGCATCCATCGCGCGGCTGCAGGCCTTGGCAGCGTTGAGGGTTAGGGGCTTTCGGTTGACCCTAAGCCCTAAACCCGAAACCCTAAACTCTGTGGTTTAGGGTTTAGGATTTAGGGTTCCACTTTTTGACTTCAAAGGGCTGCAGTTTCAATGCTTGGGACTAAGGCCATAAGCTTGGCGCTCCTCAGCTAAAGGAGCAGCGGCGTCAGCATGGGCTCTGTGTGGAGGTTCATGGGTACTTAGAATGTCAATTCGTCTACTTATAACCTACTTAGAGGACTTCGGAGGCTTATACAGTTATGTTTGGGGTTCTAAGCACCCATGAGCCTGCAAGTAGTGTTGCTGAATGTCCGATTTGCAATTAACGCGACATGTGCCCGAACCGTGATAGCAACAAGCCTTTGGTAAAAGCACGAGATGTTGCTGAAAAGCAGAACAATCACTTGGCCCGAATGTCATGAGAAAGATCGGCCCCTGGTACTTGGTGCCCTGTTCCCACTTTTTGGGCTTCAAGGTTCCCGTATAAAGTTATCAACCCCAAACCCTAAACCCTAAACCCTAAATCCTCAAAAGGGCACCCTGGTAATCAGATGGTTTCTATGGTTTCTGGGCTACCAGACAAAAATCGGCCTCCATCATCGGGTCTGAGGCTTTAGAGCCTCCCAGCCTCCAGGGCCGCAGCCCCTACGTGGAAGTTTTAGGGTTTAGGGTTTAGGGTTTAGGGTTTAGGGTTTAGGGTTTAGGGTTTAGGGTTTAGGCCAATGATGACTGTTCGTATAACCCACTTATGAGCCCCTTTAGAGCCCTGATGTGGTGATAGTTTGGATTTGTTGATGCAGTTATAATTGGTTAGTCTGTAGCATGAACCTTCAAGTAAGCTCGGAACTCTTTTTTCGCGCAAAAAACACCATGTAAAGAAGGCCATCAAGTTTCAAGGGTTTAAAGTTTAGGGTTTAGGGTTTAGGGCTAGTTTTCCACGGGGGTGCACTCCGCGACAGCGTGGAATTCAGAGTTACAATCTTGATATGTGATTCGGAAGTCAAGCGTTGCTGAACTGTGAACCCTATAACTAGAGGAGGTCAACGTACGGGCCTTCTGGGAAGAGGTTTGCCCTCTCACCCCCCGACGCAACCGAGACGGAAAGACCCAGAATCCCCTAAACCCTCGAACCTGAGTCCGCCTGGCTCTGTGAGGCTGGCGAGATTGTGTTGGACCCGATGGCCGGGAAAGGCGCAGGGTTAAGGGTTAAACCATAGGGTTTAGGGTTTAGGGTTTCGAGTTTAGGGCTTAGGAAGCCCTATACCCCCAAGAATCAAAGACTGAAAGTCGAAGGAGTATCTGGGTGCTCACGTAGAAAGAGGGTGTACTACCCTTCCACATGCTCACCCCTGAGTTGCTGCCTTGATTTTATTCGTCATTGTTTACAAAAATAAGCAAATATATATATATATATATATACACATCTATTTATTTTCTATTTATGTAATTATTTATATACAAACACATGTCCTTTGTACACGTATATCTGATGGCTTCGCTGGAGAATGTTTACTGGGTGGAGTTAAATATTTCGGGCCAGCGCCATTAGGGGAAGCCTGAGCTGATCAGCGCAGAATTTGCGTCCGCCGAGCCTGTCCCAATCACCATCGTCATGATTAGGGTTTAGGGTTTGGGGTTTTGGGTTAGGGTTTATATGGCTACGGCTCAAGGGTTTCGGCTTCAAGTCCAAGGCGGTGAGTTTAGATTTCCCATTAAAGTATCGGGGGCATCGAAGCATCCAATGGCAGATCCATCGGACATTCCTGTAGTAGACGTTGATGATGAAGACATGGAGGAATCTCCCGAATTAAATGAAGGTGGGCTGGCAGGCGCATCAAAGCACACAAGCGTTGTCAAGCGAGAAAGATCCGCTTCACCGCGACGTGAGATGGAGGCTGCCAGAGGAACCGGGGGAGATGCAGATTTTGACCCAGACAAGCGCTTGGATGCTATGATACGTGCTCATGAATCAGAGCCTGCATGGATGCAGAGTTTTCAGAGGCACATAGGAGGACAAATTGGACAACTTACCGAGGCGGTTGTCTCGTTTCAGCACAACCTCACATCCATGAACAGTCGCTTGTCAGTTCTCGAATCAAGATCGGCCACCCCTGACCCCAGAGTGGATGCCCTTGCCCAACAGGTAGGAGAACTACGACGGCTCATCCAAGCAAACCCGGGAGAGGACGTGACGAGAGAGCGGACACACACCCAACATGGACCAGAGAGACGGCCCCAACATGTCCTTTCTCCAGACACGGATTACAACCACATACTCTGTGGAGGTTGGCAATCAGACGTCTTGCGAAGCGTTGTGGAAGGAGACACCCTAACCTTTACTAGAGGATGGCAACCACGACACACCCAGGCCATCGATCGCGTTGTTGTCTTTGGGCGAAGACCGAGGACTTCTCACGTCCACCTTCATGTGCTTCCGCATGAGGAGGCCAAGAAGCGGTTCTTTGAACTGCGGGATCTCTACAACGAAACAGCTACGTGCTCATCCGGCAGTATGATCTGGATGACGGCCTCTAAGACCATGGAGCGACGACTTAAGAACCGGGCCACAAAGAAAGCGCAGACATGCATTACCGAGCTCTGCAGCGCATCGAGTGACATGCGGGATTCCATGGATTGCGACTGGGCCAGACAAATCATTTGGGTTCGTGATGCTCGGGTTGCAGCAGGATCCCTAAAGGCGTTGAACCGTGATCCAGGTGACACCACAGTTCTCAGAACTTTCCGTGGGGAGGATGACGAGAGCCTCACCTTCCATTTTAACTTGACTGCGCTCAGTAAGCTCTTAGGCGCCCCTGAAAAGGACATTGAAGTCAAAGTGCAGTCAGACTGATATCCACACAGCCCTCCTCGAAGCAGCTCTGTCTCGGTTCTCTCTTGGAATATTCAAGGTAAAACCCTGCCAAAGCTTGGAGAGTGGATGGAGATAACTGGAAACTCTCCTGAAGTTTTTTTGTTGCAAGAGGTTGGTGGATATGCAAGCCTTGTTGAATTAACGGATGGCATGCCTGGCCCTCTCAAAGAGGTTCACATGTGCCATGAGCAACCTGGTGGCATGAATGAATATCTTCTCCTGGGGTCTAACAACCTATCATCTCACTTGGCGCAAGTGATTGCGGTGCACCGTGAAGTCCTGGATCATGTGATTGATACATTTGAGGGGGACCGATTTATAGCAGCCAAAATCATGCTTGCGGATGGCAGGAAGATTTGGGTTTCCTCAGCACATTTGCCACATAGTGATCATGACGTTGACACCTTTGAAAATGCAGTTCAGAAGATCGTCCATTTCTGTCAAAGACATCGAAATGATTTCATTCTACTAGGTGGAGACTGGAATGCAGAACAGGCTACAACCAGAGCGTTGATCCTGGACAGCAGCTTAGTCTCCCAGCGTGTGCAAGCAATTCGTGCAGGAGCTCCAACGAGATTTGGTGTGCACTCAGCCTCAGAGCTAGATTATTTTTTCATAAATCAGCCCCTGCAGCTTCAACTATGCAATGACAGCCTTGCCGCAATTGTTGACACAGACGACTCCCGACTCTTACTTGGAAGTGATCACAGCGCAATCTTTATGGAGCTGCGTTTTCAGTCAGTGCGTAGGGCGAGGAGGCGCCTCAATAGAAGGCGAAGATGTGGCAAGTACAGCGTGGATCAAGAGAAGTTGTCAACTCACATATCTTCTGGTATATTCCAATTTTCCGACATGGCACTCGAGCAACAGTGGGAGGTTATCAAGATGGTTGGCAATGATGTATTATTCAGAACACCTAGCAAGAAATACAAAGACCCTCAATCTATTAAGGAGCTCTGCAGACAACGGCAAATGAGCACTGATCCACGTGAACGTGCTGACCTTGCAAGGCTGATTCTCAGTGCAAGATTGCAGGCTAAACGAGACTGGTGGGAACAGTTGGAGCAATCAGCATGTAGTGGTGATCCCGCTGCAACGAGCTACATACGACAGCGCTCCAAACCACGTACATCTTGCGTAGCCTTCAATAGGTCATGTGGTGGATTCCTACAAGCCGCCGCCAAAATACACAGCCGAATGGAATCCCTGTTCACAGCACCGGATCCGTCAGACGAACAGGCGCGGCTGGATCACGAAGTCGGTGTGCTCATGTCGAAGTCATCCGAGTACTTCGTTGATAACATTAGCCCCCAGGAAGTGATACAGGCGTGCAACAGAATACAGACTGGCAAAACATCAGGCATGTCTGGCGTCAGTGGCGAGTTCTACAAAGCTTTGGTCCAACATGAGGATGGGTTACACGCGCTATGTGAACACTTTAACATCATGTTGAAATCCGGTGAGGCTCCAGATTCATATTACAATGCTTTCGTATGTTTAATCCCCAAGATCCCAAGCATCGGCTCCGAGAAGGACCTGAGACCCATCAACCTCCTCGAGAGTATACACAAGCTCTATATGACCATTCTCTGTTCCAGGATTGATGGTACCTTTGCGAAGCCGGTGCATCAACTAGGTGGCCTCCGCAGTTGCCAAACACTAGATCCCTTACTTTGTGCACATGCTTTCCTAGACAAAGAGAGTGTTATGAAGTCCTACAGCATTTGGCTATCTTCAGACATCAGCGCAGCGTACGACAGCATGAAGCACTCCAGTGTGGCTGCCTTTCTCAGGGAGCACGTTCCAGATCACAGGGCGTTGGAGGCAGCGAGACTGATTCAGCTCGCGACGTCCTCCAGATTGCACTTTGAGTGGGGAGGTGAAAGCTTCGAAATAGTGCAGACGCAAGGGGTTCAGCAGGGAGGGGCACACAATTACACAAAGAGCACTTTCTTTTCCCATAAGTCCGAGTTGACGATAGACCGCTCCTCGCTTCCTGAGGGATCGCCCCCTAGGGAATGCTTGTGGAATGACCATGCAGTATACTTGCGCAAGAGGGTAGGACACTGGGATGTTGTTTCAGAATCCAATGGCAATCATTTGATGTCGTATGTTGTCAGCGCTTCCCAAGCCGCCTTTGAAGACCTGCAACCCATAATCAAATGCCTCAGCTGGCATCAGCCGTACACCTGTATTCGTTTTCTTGACAGATACATCGGGTCTCGCTTTCTTTGGTTTAGCCCCTTGGTCATGCCCACGCAGAACAACCTGGACACCATCAGGGTATCACAGAACCTTGCGCTTATCAAGTTATTGAAGCTTTCAATTCCTGATGCGTTGAGATTTCAACCAGCCATGAATGTGCAGATTCTGCGCAAGCGGGTGACGTATGCGCTGATGGACAATTTCCGAACACTTTCCTGGCCTCATGCCCTTTTTCATCGTAAGCTATCCTACTTTGGTCATGTTCTCCGAAGAAGTGAAGAGCACTTGACTTGCCGAGCATTGCTTAGTGGTGTCAGAGATTTTGAGTCATGGAAACCAGGACCTTGGCGAAGTCATTTGGCGTGGTTGTGGGCCACGGCTTGTGAACTGTATCACGTGCATGCGCCTTGTCCTGTGAATGCAACAACGGTGCCAAACATCACCCAACGGTTGAGGGAGTGGGCGTCGGACAGGGATGATTGGCGTATGATGTCTCGCCGAGTGTTTGAGTGGAACCTGTTGCATCACACATTTGCGTATGAGTCGGCCTGGAGCAGTTGGCGAGAGCCCCTGATCCTGGAAGTCCCTTGGTTATTGAGCTTGTATCTTGTGCAATGTGAAACAGTGGCAGATGGAGAATGCGGTTACAAAGCCGTTTTTCTGCACAAGGAAGAGGGGTTCCTGACGTACCCTGTTCCCCACTTGAACCTTGCACATCTGCAGGCCGCCATTGCGCATTGTAGAATGCTTCAGGAAGCCTTGTGTGTTCACATCTTGTTGACCGGCGATCTGTTGGAGACGCATTTGCATCTATTTCACCAAGTCCACTATCATCATCTACGCGATCTCGTGGTTGTCATGTTTGAAAGCGTTCCAGTCGAGTATGTAGCGCGTGTATGGCGTGTCAGCCAGCAGAGCTGATCCCGTTGTACCAGCAGCTGCTTTTTCTGGCATTCCCCACCCAGCCCAGATGGAAAAAAGGGTTAGGGTTTATACGGCCTAAACAGGCCCAATGGTCTTTCTCACAGCTTCGTAGAGATGTTGAGCAGAGCGCACCGAGGCAATTCTCTGATATATATATATATACATGTATGCATATGTATGTTTATATATATATATATATATAGAAATACTCGTTAGAAGCCCTTCCGCCGACTTCAGCGCACGCTGCATGTAGGCGTGGTCCTCCTTGAAGCAGCTGCATGGCGCCATGGCAACTAACAGAGTGCCTGGTTCAGGGTTCAGGGTCCACTTGGCTAGAACCATATTAGGGCACTGAAGAAGTGGGCTATAAGTACAGTTACAATTGGTTCATAAGTACCCTGAACCTCCAAGCAGGGCTTTCAGATGGGTTGTTAAGGTGCAGGGGGCTCATTCGGAGGTGGAGAGGCATGGCTTCGAAGTTCTCGCACAGTCGCAGCGATGCCCTTATGTTCATTCGTGGACACCTGGTTATGGTTTAGGTTTTAGGGTTTAGGGTTTAGGGTTTAGGGTTTAGGGTTTAGGGTTTAGGGTTTCCTCCCAAAATGTTTCAACCTCCCAGATTCCTGGAAGCCCCAACGAAACCCCTAGACCCTCTCCCCCTCCCCGCCCCCAAGACAAAAACAAGGTCACGCGGGCGTTAGCGGCCCTGGACCGTTTGCACCAGGAAATGTGGTTTTAACCCACGCAGCAGTGTTCGCACATTGAAAGGGGTTTTTTATGGCGGCATTTATTTTTTCAGGACTTGGAGTGACTGGTGTGTGGTTGAAAAGTACCACGTCTGCCAGTGTTTTCAGCATTTCGCAGCGTTTATTTTGGGAATGTGTTTTTGCGATTTCTGCGCGTTTTCGGGTTTTGCGTCTTGTGGGTGTTCAGGGTGGAACGGGGTAACTGCAATGTGGTCTTATGTTGAAAAGTGCCACGTCCGCGGGTGTTTTCAGCATTTTGCATGTTTTTGGGGGTTGGAGTGTTCAGGGTGCAAGCCCGTCGCAGTGGTTCAAGTTTAGGGCTTTGGGGTTGCGCAGAGACGTTAAGCACGGAAAGCACTGTTTTGGTCGCGAAAGGCATGGACGCCTGGGACAGATGTTCTTGTTCAACATCCTTGTGCAGTATGTTGCAAAAAGAGGCGAACAAGCTGTAAATGCCAGTGTTTTGGGCATGGAAGCAATATGAATGACGTTCTTATCCTCCCCCCCACCCCCCCCCCCCCACCCCCAACAAGAAAACCGCAAGAAGTCTCCAAGATGTGCCGAAACTAGCGTCTTACCCAGGGCCGCTAACGCCGGCGTGAGCAAAAACAACCCTCTGCCCACCTCCCCTGACCTGGCGCAAGCCCTAAACCCTACGTAAACCCTAAACCCTAAACCCTACGTAAACCCTAACCCCTAAACCCTAAACCCTAAACCCTAAACCCTAAACCCTAAACCCTGAACTTTACCCTGAACCCTGAACCCTAAACCCTAAACCCTTAACCCTCACCTCCCCAGGTGGCCTCAATGCCATTTCTTGGGGTTGGAGCTCGCTCTGGAGCAGCTGGCGCCCAGACGCATTTTGGGGTTTAGGGTTGAGGGGTTTAGGGTTTAGGGTTTAGGGGTTTAGGGGTTTGGGGTTTAGGGTTTAGGGTTTAGGGTGCGGGGTTTAGGGGTTTAGGGTTTGGGGTTTAGGGTTTGGGGGTTTAGGGTTTTAGGGGGTTTAGGGGTTTAGGGGTTTGGGGGTTTGGGGGATAGGGTTTAGGGGTTTAGGGTTTCGGGTGTAGAACGCGTTGTTAGGGTTATCTTGTCTGGCGGTTGAGCTTCCCCAGCTTGGACCGAGGGTTTGGAAGGTTTTCAAGGGGGCATGTTTGAACATAATCAGGCACACGCAACGGGGTTCATGGCGCGCAGGCTTTGGAGCTTTCCGCCTTTCGCTTTCGGGCCCGTTAAGGTTCAGAGAATGTGTGCCCTGAACCCTGAACCCTAAAAACCCTAAAAAACCCTAAAAAGCCCTACAAAGCCCTAAAAACCCTAAACCCTCAGCCCAAACCCTAAGCCCTTCAGGGCTTCAGGGCAAAAACACATTAAGGGGCTGAGGGCCTTTGGAAGCAGAGTTTACCCTCGCCCACTCATGCATTGGGATATCCCCTCTTTCTACTGACAGTCCTTAATCGGGATTATAATAGGGGGTACTTGGAACATCCCAACTCATGCATGTTGAGTGCTTTGGGCTTGATCCGTTGTGCGTTGCTCACGGTTCGGGGTTTTGTTTGTCCGTTGGTGGGAAGGCTGCCGCAAACCTGCTTGACTCGGTAGGGTTTAGGGTTTAGGGTTCGGGTTTAAGATCATTTTCGGGAATGTTGTTCAGTGGCAATGGGCCATCCTAGTTGAAAGAGGCTTTTCGCTGGGTGGATGAAGACAGGTAAGCCTGGGAGGCGTTTTCTGTCCTGTCCGCTAGCCTGTTCCCGGCCCCTGACAGTTATATGGGTTGGTGGTCTCTTTAAGTAGGGTTTCTGTTTTATAGGGCATATGTTCGGGGTTTGTATCTATAGGGGCTATATTCAGGTACAAGGGTAACAGATAAAGAGGCCACCGGCCTTTATAAGGCAGACGCTTTGTGATGCTCTTTCTGGTGGAGCGAGCAACTTTGGTGGGGACGTGTCTTGAGGATAAGTCCCTGCCGGAGCATGCTGACAATACAGGATCCGCGTTACCAACCTCGACCAGTCCCTGTGAGATGGGTGCCCGAGTGGTGCGCGCAGTTCGGGTGGAGCCAAAAAAAATGCCCCAAAGGGTTTTGTGTTTCGGGAATCGGGTTTAGGGTAAAGGGTCAAGTGCTGCCCATTTCTCAAGCCAACCCTCAGCGCGTAAACTGCAGATTCTATAGATGTACAAACCCCTGAACTCTGAACCTGAACCTCCTTACTTGAAGGTTCAGGGTACTTATTTAAATAAATGATAACTGTATTTATAGCCCAAGTTATAGCACTTCAGGGGCTTATCAGTGGTTATAAGTATATGGTTCTAGTTGGTTAATCTTATTTCTTGTATTAGGCGCTTCGTATAATATGCTCCATTTCTTCTTCTATGTTAATGCATGATATATTAAATTAGCTTACAAAATTGTTCATCAACTAGTTAATAATGTGGAAGTTCAAAAAGGTATATATCGATAGTAGTTGTAAAGTCAGTGTTACCTGAAACGGTTCAATTAGAAGATGATATGTTATGCCAAATACATAAGGTAAGCATTCCTCATTCTTGGTATTCAATAAACAACACAAGTAACAAAAAGATTGGAGACATCAAGTTATACCCCCTGGTGTCATAGGCAGTATTACTTATATTTATTGGAGACATCAAGTTATACCCCCTGGTTTCATAGGCAGTATTACTTGTCGGAAAGTAACAATTCCCGAAGGCAACTACACAGCGGTAGATTTAGCACAAACCATCCAAATAGCGATTACTTTGTTCGTGGATACAAACGACAGACCCAACACATATACTTTAAGTTACAACATCAACTGACAAATTTACAATCAGTTCTAACTACGCAACGGCAACTTTTTGTTCGTCTCACTGATGGAGAGGTATCATCGGTTGCAAATTTGTTTAGTGACCCTGTTGATGTTCATCACTTATATGGGTTTGGGGGTTTCGAGTCTAGGGGATAGTTTCTGCGCACCCCTAAACAACCCAAAGCCCCAAACCCTAAGCCCTATAAGACCTATCCAAAGCCCTACACCTACTCAAACCAGAAGCCCCCCCAAGCTAACGAACCCTGAGCCGCACATCCAGGTCCTGGCTGCCGAGAACTTGCGCGGCCTGCCTGCAAGCTTGCGGCCGTAGTCGGGGTTTCGAGTGCATCAGTGTATAGGGTTTAGGGTTTAGGGTTTGGGGTTTAGGGTTTTGGGTTTAGGGCGATTTCTCCACGAATGCCCCCGAAATTGAGCACGAAGTATACTCCGAAAATTGTCGGGCTCGGCTGGCGAGGGCTCTTGCAATGCGAAACCCCTGAAAGGCCGACAAATCTGAAGGGTCTGTGAGAAGCCCGAATGGGACAACCCTAAACCCTAAACCCCAAACCCCAAACCCTAAGCCGGACCCGGCCAGCCAGCCTAAACTAGGGAAGCCCCTCGCCAAAAACACCCCCCAACAACCTTGTTCACGAAGATTGCCCTGGAGCTAAACTTGGAGGCTCAGGGTACCTATTAACCAAGTTTAACTGTACTTCTAACCCACTTATAAGCCCCTTAAGTGCCCTAATATGATGATAATTTGGGTTCTAAGCACAGCTATAATTGGTCAATAAGTACCATGAACCTTCAAGTACAGCCCTCCGTGGGAATGAACCCGTAAACTTGGGGGGCCGTATGGGAGTTTACGAAAATAGGGGACCCCTAAAACGGACCCCCCACATAGTAGGATTCTGTTATCAATAAGGACCTAAGGTACCCCTAATTTGGGCGACCCCCATATACCCTTTACTACAGCTCTTATTGAGGTATATCAACCCATACGGTTTTTTTAGGGTTCATTTGGTCCCCAAGGTATAGCTACTGCTTGTTGGCGGGCGATTGTCTAAGGCCAAACCCCTGTACAACTCAGCACGCTTATGGGGAACAGCTGTCCTCGGGACATACATTGCCTTCTTGCTTCGCAGTTCTGGGTTTAACTTGGTTTTGGAGTACTACACTTTAACACTTTTTTTGGTTCTGGGCTCCTATAATGGCTACTTATACCTAGAAAGTGTATACTTTTTTTTCCCGGGTCTACTCCAAAGCCAAGTTAAGGGTGCCTGCTTCGAGGTCTGGCAGGCTTGTGGGGGGAGGCTCAGCTCATCCTCCCTGCGATGTGCCTTGCACCTGGCCTCCCAGGATGTTTTACCCCAAACCCTAAACCCTAAACCCTAAACCCTAAACCCTAAACCCTAAACCCTAAATCAGATAGCCAGCTCCTCGAAGTATAGGCAGCGACCCGACCCTTTCACTGTGCGAGGCTATGCGAATGAACGAGGAGTTCTGCCATGCGGCCAGGCATCAGCAAACGACACAAAGTGCAATAAACCTTAATTAAGGGGTTTAGGGTTTAGGGTTTAGGGTTTGGGGTTTGGGGTTTGGGGTGTGGGGTTCAGGGTTCAGGGTTCAGGGTTTAGGGTTTAGGGTTGGGTTTTGGGTTTATAATTTGGGAATATTCCTTAATGAAGGGGTATTGGAGTCCCTGGGTAAGTCGCTGGTCTCAGGGTTTAGGGTGCAGGTACGTAGTTTGAGGGATCAAGCGCATGCGAGACGATGTAGGATTGCGCTTCCTTGTCCTGAAAACGCAGGACCTGTGGAAGTGTTGCGGGAGTGCACTGTTTTGAGCATTTCTTCGTGAGACGCACGCATGGCATTCCTCATGCAAGAAAGTGAAAAATCAATGTCAAACACTGACACCATACTGGGGGGACGTTTGCCGGAGCGTCCGGCTCTTGTGTTTCCTCTTTTTTCATGTTATTTCTATCCTTTTTTTGTGGGGGGGGGGGGGGGGGTGGGGGGGAAGGGGGGGGGGGCATGGGGGAGGAGGGGGGGGGGGTAGGGGGGGGAGGGGCGTTGAGCGGGGGGGGGGGTGAGGGGGGGGGGATGCGCGTGTGTGCGACGGGTAGCGGGGGGGGGGGAAGGGAGGGGGGGATCATTCTCACTCCAGGTTCAAGGATAAAAACGTTAAATATGAACACTCCCCACGCTTGACCTTTATACTTGGAGGGTGTCAGGGTAATTATATCAACCAATTACGCTGTACTTATATACCCACTGATAAGACTTCCCTTCATTTGACACCTAATATGATCATAATCTGGGTTATAGTACGTTATACGGTCAATTAATACCGTGCCCTGAACCCTGAACCAACCCTAAAACCATAACCCTAAACCCTAAACCTAAACCCTAAAACCCTGAGAACCTACAAAGGAGCTGTTTTCTGAACCCGCGCGGGAAGCTCGAATAAAAGCTGTCCCTAGAGAGGGCCCTGTGCAGCGTGGAAGTTTCAGAAATGTGTTTTTCTGGAGTTAGGGCCACTCGTTTCGCGTGTCTGTTCGGGTTTGTATTTTGTTTGGGAGTTTAGGGTTTTAGGGTTTTAGGGTTTCAGGGGCTAATTTAGGTTTAGGAGGGGTTTTCAAGCTTCAAGGCATGGCAATGTTTTGAGTTGTACCTGGTAGTTACGCGGCACAGGGAAAACCACTTTTGGGAGAAACCCTGCGCCGCGGGAAGCGCGACTCGATGCTTTGTTGAGGCCGAACAGGTCACGAATGTCCCCGAGATTGCTTAGGAACCTCAGATCAGGCCTAAGCGAAAAGGAAGAGGACCGGCTGTACTGGCCCGGCTGAAGGCCGTACTGCCGGAAGCGTTGGGTTTAGGCGAGCCGGCTGTACGGGGCTCTGGCCAGCGGGCACTGCATGCACGCGTGTGGCGCTCAATGCTTTACATTTTCAATCGGAGTGAGCAAGCATAGGACAGACGAGGGGCAGTGCAAAGCTGGGGGGAGGACAAGCGGAAAACGAGTTCCGGCAGCGCCTACGGCGACTGGAAGCCGCGGAAGGGGCGTTGTCAATGGCAGGTACGCGCCGCAAGAGATCCCGCGCGTGCATTTCTGCCGTCTGCAAATCACGCTGAATTGCACACTGATCCGCAACAAAGCCCGTCGGCTCACCGGTACGAGCCGATGATGGGAGTCCCAGGGAGCGCCAAAGTTTCGCATGGCAGTGGAGCCCCAGCCGCCGCACTGGCCTCGCGACCAGGGGCACGAATTGGAGCCCTGCTCTCGCATTGGGGCGGCCCGTTGGAGGTACGTGCGTTGCGCTCCTCATAAGAGGTACAAGCACGGAGCCACAGCGGCCCGAAGCTGCCAAGAAGAACCCCCCCGCGACGCCCCTCGTGACCTGCAAGGTCGAAAAAGCTTCTGGACGCGGAGGCCCCAGCGCTCACAAACCGTCAGCAGGCAGGTGGCCGCCGACCACTGCAGAGCAGCAGCGCACCAGCCCGCAGAAGCCAAGCTCAGTTTGACGGCCGGTAGCAGACCCCCCTCTCGAATTCGGGGAAGGCCCCCGCCGCAGCGGCACGGGCTCTAATCCAGTAACGCAGCGGTTGTGGCGTTTGATGCGGATCCACCGCCGAACGGACAGGCGAGGCATGATCACCATGGCAGTCCATCACAACCGTCGCATAGGGGGCAATACTCTTCAGTGATAGATCAGAGAACGGGTAGGCGTAGGCGCATGCGCAGGAGTGTCCGGAAGACTCTGCGGCTCAAGCAAAAGCCCAAGGGCGTCAGCAGGACGGCGGAAACCAGGTAACCGGCCCCGGTCCCAGTTCAACAACGGAGGGGCACGGGAAGGCTCGTCGGGAGCGGCGTCGAAGCAAGGACAAGCCCTTGCCCTCTCTCATCCAAGTCGATGACCGCTGCTGCTGCCGGACAGAGACGATGGGCTGAGTGGGCAAACTTCCTGCTGCGGCGCGACGGACGCAGTGAACTGCTGGCGACAGAGCGGAACATCAGGGCGGTAGTTAGCGTCGAGCGATCTGACAACACGCAGCGGGTGGCAACAACGGAAACATTTAGGCGGCAGCGCATGCTGCGCTCTTTCGCAGGCCCAGTCTTCGCCGACGGCAACACGCAAAGGCCGGCTTGGCGCCAAGCGAGCTCAGGAGGAGAGGGAGCCCCCCTATGCCCTCAAAGCAGGCGCGGACACGGTCATCGAAGCTGCGGAGGGCAATCGACGTGCAGGACTGGCTGGAAGTCATCGCATGTCATGCGTGACCTTGCAGTACGAGGAGTCAGTGACCGCAAAAGGTGTAGGGACCGCCCAGTTTGAGGGCACGCAAGGTTGCCCAGAGCTTCCAGCAGAGGAGCAGACTTGGTAACCCAGAAGTCTCAGAGCACTGCCGGTTGCAGTATTTGGGGCCCCGAGCGCAGCACCAAGCAGAGGCATTCACCGTGACGCCGGACAAAAGCCGGGAGGCAGGCCGCGCAGTCAGCGCTAATGGTCGGCTAGTGACACCCACATTCGGACTTAGCAGCTTCCAAAACGAGACCAACTGCACAGGCCAGAGGCAGTGAGGGCGTGAGCGCTTGAGGGGCTTGATGGCTGGTGCCGGCAAGGACACATCATCATGGAAGGCCGAACGGAGGGTCCGAAGGCGACCTGAACAGCAGACAAGGCAGCTGGAGGGGAGGGGCGAAGAGCACCGGCTCTAGAGGGTTCCCTTGCTGGACTCCCGCAGCAGGATCTTACACCACCCTCCCCGCCAACAGTGAGACGGAGTGGCATGCCATGAGGACCAGTCAGGCCCAGCACGCAAACTTCAGGCAATGCTCACGGACCTTCCCGCAACATAGCATTACCGAGCTGTCCCGATGTGTTGAAACGTGCGGAAGTCGGTTTCAACAGTACCCTTGTCGACGTGGCCTGCATTGCGGTGTAGCCATTGGCGCGTGGCATGGGAACGGCTGCCTCCGTCCCTGCAGGGACGCCGACCCCCGAGCTTGCAAAGGAAGGCTAGAGGTAGTCCCTGCCTCCTCGCGAAAGCCACGGCAAAGGACTTTCCCACAAGTTTGCGCGAGCACTTCTCGACAGCGATGGGCCGCACTCCGCCTTGCGGTTTCGGAGGGCGTGGAGGGTAGCGCCCGCAGATGAGGGAGCACGGGGAGGCTGGAGCCTGTCCCCCGACAAGGAGTTGGCAGAGCGCTGGCAAGGTGAGTATGACCTCATCAGAGTGGGCGGTAAGAACTTCCCGTAATGGTCGGGCGAAGGCACGAAGGCCAGCCAGGCGAAGAACCACGCTTGATCCCCGGCATATCTTGAGCCTCCGAAACTTCCGGCATCAGCCGCGAACTCAGGCACCTCAGCCTGGCCGAGCGCGCCAAGAGCGGCACAAGTCCCGGGCCAGGAGAGCGAGGATTCTTGGAGCGAAGCTCTTCGAGCACAGCCGGGGTGGGAGGCTAATGGCGTGGGGTCAAACAAGGGCAGCGCTGGCGCGGGAGGAGTCGCCTTCAGCCGCAAGAGCCCTACTGCGCAAGGTGCGCTGTCCTCACTTGCCCGGCCCGGGAAGAGCGCGGCGCGGGCTAACCCAGCTCCTTGCCAACAGTCTAGCAACGGTCACCCTCAAGCCAATCGTTGACATCGCCGGCGGTAGCCTGAGCAGCCCTGTGCGCGGTGGCGGCGCACCCCCCCGGAGGAGCAACAAGGACAGCTTTTCGGAGCATCAAGAGCTCCTGCCACGCGGCAACTTTTACGGGCAACAGGCTTCTGCAGCAGCGCGTGCAAGGCACTGAGACCACGCAGCCTGGCAGCAGTGGGATGTGGCGGCCGAAACCGATTTTGTCGACAGTTGGCATCCAGGATGTCCCCGCCAAAGTTATGGCATAGCAGCCTCAGGAGGAACCTGTCCCCGTGTCGAGCAGGCCGGGGTATGCTTGGGAGCGCTGGGTGGGCGGCCGCGCGGGTGAACCATTGTGGAAGCGCTTGACCACCAGCAACCACATACAGAACACAGAGGTCGTGTTTTGCTGTAAGTATGTTTTTAGTTCGGTTCAGGGTCACGTAGGGGATCGTGGGTCATCTTGTTTTGTTCACCTCCCTTGGACTCTCCACTAACCACCAATCAGGATCCCCTGACAACCTGTTCTTCGCTAATACTTCTAAGGACCCACTCCTCCCCCCACAAAAAAAAACAAAAAACTTCCCCATAAGGGTGATAAGGTTTTTTTTTTTTTTTTTTCTTTTTGGGGGGTTTCTTAAGCAAGTAGTAGTTGAGTCTGAAAGGTAGAGATTTTTTTAAGTTTTAGTTTTTTTTTTTATTTTTAGTTTTTTTTTCCCCCCCGAACCCTAAACCAACAATCAGCCCTGGTTGAGGGTTTGGGGCCCAACTTGGGGTTTAGGTTTACAGGGTTAGTTTTTAGGGTTTAGGGTTTAGGGTTTAGGTTTAGGGTGTTTAGGTGGGTTTCTTTAACTTCTAACCAACTATATAACCACGATAACCCTTAAGCTGATACCCCTTAAAATTTCTGATATTAATTAATACATTTGGGTTCTAATACAGTTTAGACTTAATAAGTACAAAGTCAAGGAGTTTAGGGTTCGGGGGTTTCCAAGTCTAGGGTAGCCTGGGTGGCACGCAAAACCAGCCCAAGTTTAGGGGACCCTCAACCCTAAACCTAAAAGTGTAAACCCTAAAAACCCTAACCCTAAACCCGCTAACCCTAACCCTAAACCCTAAACCCTAAACCTAACCCTAAACCCTAAAACACCTCAAACCCTGAACCGCTCTCCATCAAACGCCTCGGAAGGAGGGGCCTCGCCCCGCAGATTGCGGGCACTACCAACTGGCCTCTCATTCCGGTGGAGGTGGCGGCCTGGACTTAGCGTTTGAGGGTTTTGAGGATTTTTAGGGTTTTAGGGTTCAGGTTTTAGGGTTTAGGGTTTAGGGTTTCGGGTTTAGTAGACACCAAGTCCCTACAAACCCTGTATCCCTATAACCCAAAACCCCATCGAGTCCAGCTTTCACACAGAAAAAGATACCCTAAATAAACCCTACGAATCCCCAAATCCTTTAAACCCTACCTTTAATCCTTTCAACCCTAAGTCCAAAACCCTGAGCCTTGAACCTCAGGGGCCCTCACTACCCTCCCTGTCAACCAACCTTCTGCCCCCCCCCCTTAAACCCTAAACCCTCAGCCCTGAACCCCCGCCCACAAGGGAAGCTCTCGCTCTCGCTCTCGCTCTCTCTCTCTTGTTCTCTCTCTGCGAATTGGGTGTTCAGGCTGATAGGGCGAAGATTTAGAATTTAGGGCCTTCGGCCAATTCAAAAAAGCGCCTGAGGGTAGGGCTTAGGGCTTTTGTGGTTTAGGTCTTAAGGTTTATGAAGGGTTTCCTGTATACCGAAGTAGCCACCAAATAACCCCTTCTTCACCCCTAAGGCCCCTTGTAAGGGTCCCTCCTTTCGTCCCTTGAGTTTAGGGTTCAGGGGCTAGTTGCATACATTTAACCTAAGTGCGAAAGTGCGAAGAGCCCCCCCCCCCCCCCATCGCGCACGCAGGTGCTGTGTGACCTTCCGTATGGTCGGCAGTTCGGTACGGAGAAGGCATCCTTTTTGGGAGTCTAGGGTTGAGGGTTCAGGGTTTAGGGTTTCGGGTGGCTTATCAGTTGATTGGTATGTGCTGGCCTGCCTCCCGGTTGCTTCGCATAGTACTGGCTAGACCTCAGTCCAGTGGCAAACATGGTTATTTAGGGTATAGGGTTTAGGGCTGAGGGTTGAGGGTTTAGGGTTGAGGGTACCTTGCCTGAAACCTTCAAGCCTTATGACTCCAAGCCTTGGGATGTTCCCCATTAGATTAGCAGTGCTTAATAGGGATTATAATTGGGGCGGGGAGGGGGGGGATACTCTAATCCCGATCTGTAAGAGGGGGAACATCCCAATCTACACCCTCTACCCGTCTTCGGGAGTACTTAGCCCCTAAACCCTAAACCCTAAACCCTAAACCCTAAACCATAAACCGCTAGTTAGTGCGCAGCACTTCCCGTGCGTTGCGATCTTTTGTTCGGGCTCGAATTTGTTGCTGGGAGAGTGTTCCCCCCAAAGCTCGAGACCGGAAACACTGGGGGTTTAGGGTTTAGGGTTTAGGGTTTTCCTACGAGGAACCCAAAAAGGAGCCAAGAGAATCCTGAAAGGTAATTATACTTGAACTTGTACAATCATGAGAGGTAGCTCTACACGTTAAGATTATGGAATGACTGTCGTGATGATTTTCTAGTTTTGAAGTTTTTGTCGGGTCTTTGCTCGCCGTGTCAGGGGCACTCAGACCTCTGGAGAGTATCCTAAGCCCTAAACCCCAAACCCCAAACCCAAAACTACTTACTAGCTCTCTGATGTCCACATCAACGAGAAGAGCCAGAGTTCTCCTCACACCAACAGCCTACTTGCTTCCAACGCCCCCTCCACCCTCCCTAAACCCTAAACCCTCCTAGCGGTCTGTTTAGGAGCTTCGGGCTTCGGGCGTAAGACTTCGGGTTCAACTGGGTTGGTTTAGGGGTTTAACCCCTGTGAGCACTAAACCCTGATTGATCCCCTGAAACCCCTAAGCCCTAAATCCTAAACCCTAAACCCCAAAACAATAGACCCCTCAACCCCTAGCACCCTAAACTCCTCACCCCTGCGCCCATTTTCTTCGTTGAGCTGCCGGCCTCCCAGACCAATCACTCGCTCTATGCCGCTGCCCTGCGCGAGCTGGCGCGCGTTCTCAAAGAGCCCCGAGGTCGTGCCTTGGCCTTCAAAGCTTAGGGTAGTTAGGATTTCGGGATTAGGGTTCTCAGGGTTTATAGGGTGTATAGGGCCAGGGTTTGCAGGGCTTGTGGGGCTTATAGGATTTAGGGTTTCGGTTTCAACTGAAACCCTAAAGTCAAATTTGGCTTACGGCGGGCGGAGGTGCATTGGGTGGGCAAGCGCCGCACAGCGCAAAACCCAAACCCTCAGATCGGGCTCCAAGCGCCTGAACCCCTAAAGCCCGAACCAATAAAAGAAAGCACACCTCCAACCCCCAATCCTCCAAACCCCGCTCCCTAAACTCCTGAGCCCGTCTAAACCCCTCTACATAAAGCCCTAAAACCCTAAACCCTACACAAACCCCTAAAGCCTGATTGAAACTCCTAAACCCTGAAAGCCTAACCCTGAAAGCCCTAAACCCCAAACCCTGAAAGCCCTAAACCCTGAAAGCCCTAAACCCCTGAACCCTGAACCCTGAACCCTAAACCCTAATCCTAAACCCTGAAAGCCCCTAAACTCCGATCGCCGCACCCGATCTACTGCAGGGGCCATCCTCATCACCACGGCCACGAGCTCCAATCTGGCGGCCATGGCCACTTCCTGAGTGTGGCTCTTGCTGTTTGGGGGTTTGGGGTTTAGGGTTACGGGTGTAACCTCGGTCACAGGCAAGGTACCACAGGAGCCCTGAAGCAAAAAGGGTTTCGGGTGTAGTGTATTGCCCTTGGGGGGTTTGAAGGGTGCTTGGGTTTCTGAGCCCTAAACCCTAAACTCTAAACCCTAAACCCCAAACCCTTTCAGGCTCAGAGCTTCGGTGCTAGGAGCCTTAAGATGGACCAGCCGGGAGGAGCAACTTTGGGGCGTCCATGGTTTCTGGGTCCCGCCTAGAGTAGTAGGGTTTAGGGTTTAGGGTTTGCCTTCAGTCCAGTGGCAAAAGGGTTTAGGGTTTAGGGTTTGGGGTTTATAGTTTAGGGTTTAGGGTTTAGGGTTTAGGGTTTAGGGTAAAAAAAAAAAAAAAAAGGGTTTAGGGTTCAGGTTCAACCCACTTCTAAGCCCCGCTGGTTGCAAAGCAGAGGGCTTCCATGTTGATCACCCTTTTGGCGCCGTACTATAGGGGTCGGAAGAAGTACTAAGTTACTAGTAGTCTTCCCTTATGGCCCCTTTATAATTGTATGATAACAGCCCCTGAAACCCTAGTGTAATTCTTCAGGCCCTTCAACCCTAACCCCCTAAACCCTAAACCCTATGCTGCAAGGGATGCTGTTTCCTGCGCAGCTGCAGGCAAATGCAGCTGCTGTGGCGGAGCTGCACATCTTCAAGCAGATAGGCCGGAAGCGAACCCGGGTTTAGGGTTTAGGGTTTAGGGTTTAGGGTTTAGGGTTTAGGGTTTAGGGTTTAGGGTTTAGGGTTTAGGGTTTAGGGTTTAGGGTTTGGGAGGATTATAAAACGTAGATCCCCTCCTTTAGGGTTCCTAAGAATGACCCAAATATTGTAGTATAGGGTAGTAGTCGGGGGGTCTTCCCAAAACCCTAAACCCTTTGAAGTTCCTAAGAATGACCCAATACAGTAGTATAGGGTTTGGGGTTTAGGGTTTAGGGTTTAGGGTTTAGGGTTTAGGGTTTAGGGTTTAGGGTTTAGGGGGTTCTACTTCGGATCCTCCCATGGGTATGACTTTGCCTTGAGCATTCGGAGTGATGGGCCCACCACCAAGCACAATGTATCCACCTGTCTCCCACTCTCCCTGCAGAGAAAAAGAGCTACTGGGCAGGTGTCCCAAACGAAGGGTTTAGGGTTTAGGGTTTTAGGGTTTAGGGTTTAGGGTTTAGGGTTTTAGGGCCCATAGTCGTAACCCTAAAGCATCTTCAGCCACAAGCGCCGCTGACAGGCTTCCGGTTCGGTGGCAACAAGGATCGCTTGCGCTGCGCCATGTGCCTTGGCCGGAAGTTTGAGGACACCTTGGGACCTTTTAAGGAACTAGGTTGGCATTCGGGGCATTCAAGTACACATTTTCCCTCTTGGGGATTAGAAGGGAACCCATACACTCATGCTTTTCAAAGGGGCTTTATCTTGGCCAACCCCTCGAGAGAAGGTGTTTCTGTGTGTCTGTGTGTGTGTGTGTGCACCCTATGGGTCGAAGGTTTGGGTTTATAAATGGTTTAGGGTTTAGGGTTTAGGGTTTGGGCAAGCGTGGACCAGGGAGGTTAGCAAAATGCGAGGCCTTGTTGCAGACCTTCAACGAGCATTTGCCGTCGGATTCTGGGTGCAGATAGCCACTAGTCCTGCCCTGCGGATCCTCACACCCCTAACCCCCTCAAACCCTAAAAGTAACCCTAAACGAAAAACTCCTAAACCCTCAACCCTAAACCCTAAACATAACACCAAAACAAAACCAGAAGAACGCCTTGAGCCCCGAGCATGCCAACAAAAGCAACCGCGCTCGCGCTGAATCCTGGCATGCCCATTGTAGTCGTTGTAATCCCCTCCCGCTAATATGAATTGAACCTCCCCTACCTCCGCATATGCTATACTCCCACTATAGTTATGTTTTTTTATAGTATATGGGGAGTATCTTTCTATAAGGGAGGTTTAGTATGAGGGGCAGGGGATTAGGATTAGGCTTGAGTACAATGCGCCAAGGTTCTGCTTGGTCAGTGGTTCAGCTGCCAAGACATGCACGAAGCTTGAATGGCATTGAGACAGTCGAAAGCGGGGTGCAGTCTAGGAGTTTGCGTGCCAAGTAGTTTAGACTCAGGGTTCTGGGGCTTGGCTTGAATTAATTAAACCGTTTGTAGCTCTGCGGCCTTCTGAGTTGTGAAAGGCACCTTTTCTTTTGAGTGGCCTAGTCCAAAATTATTGGGTGTCTATGGGATCTACGTTCTCCTATCGAAGTGCCTGTAGTTGCTCGACTGTGTCTCTCTTTGTGTTTGTTCTGCGCACGCTACAGCCCGTCGTGCTATCTGCCGATCTGGCCTTTGTTCGTCTCTTTGGCTCTGTGTACGCCTCCGCCTGTGCCCACCTGTCTGCTATAGCGGGGTGCGTTGCTCTGGGCCCGAACCAACATGCCATCTATCGGAACCTACTTGAAGGTTCATGGTACTTAGCAGCCAATCAGAACTGTACTTATACAACCCGAATTATAGCCATATTGGGGCACTAAAGGGGCTCATAGGTGGGTTATAAGTACAGTTATACCCCTAACCCCTAAACCCTAAACCCTAAACCCTAAACCCTAAAGCCTAAAGCCTAAAGCCTGAAGCCACCAGCTCCGACAGCATTTGCCGTGAAGGTTGGCCCTATACCCGACCTGGATCCCACAGACGAAAGCGGGTTTTGCACTTTCGGGCTTCGGCCCCCGGGTTCTTACTTAGGGAATGAGGGCCCTATATCTACCCTTTCAGGGAGGTTCTAGGGTACCTCATTCCATCTTGCCCCAACTAAGAAACGGTCGGGTTTGAGGTACACTATATAATATAGGGGCCCAACCCTTAACCCTAAACCCTAAACCCTAAAACTGAAAGGGGGGGGGGGGTCTGCGGGTGCAAGGCAGGGGGAGCTTGATGATCTCTTCGACTGGAGCTGCATTCGCCGGCTGGAGAACCTGGCGCGCAGCACAGGCATGGGCTTAGGGTTTCGGGTTTCGGGTTTAGGGTTTAGGGGTTTGGATTTGTTTCCCTACCAACAAAAGCCTCTAGAGACCCTACCCTACCTGCAGGTTTAGGGTTTAGGGTTCTGGCTCTCAGGCGCGGACCATGGCGACTTCGCCTGGAAAGGGGTGAAACCCTTGCTGCAGCCCTACATACCTTTGAAGGCAGGTTGTGGGTGTAGGGTTACCCTAACCCTCAACCCTAAACCCTAAACCCCAGCAAGGGTTTCGGGCTTGAGACTCAGGGCACAGATCCCTTAGCTAAGGAATGCTGCCTTCGGGAGTCGAACTTGGACCCCTAAGGAAGTACCCCCTAAGAGCTCCCTTTAATATCCTAAACCCTAAACCCTAAACCCTAAACCCTAAACCCTAAACCCTTATGGCCCTTTTATTTCCTTAGAAGATCCTTAGGAAGGGTCCCCGAACCCAAGGGTCCAACCTTCAGGCGTCCAAACACAGAGTGCCTTAGGATCAATTTGGGGTTTAGGGTTTAGGGTTTAGGGTTTAGGGTTTAGGGTTTAGCGTATTTCCCCATTCCCCGGGATGTCTTTCTGGGGAACTTTTTCGAGTAAGGAGTACGGGGGACGATTGTCCTAAGCCTTACACACCCCGAGTCCCTGGTTTCCTTGGCGGGTGGCAGGACCCCTTGAAACTCCAAAAAGGGCGGTTGTCAAAATTATGTAACATAATCCGGCACCTAATACTCAGGGTGTCCAAATGTTGGACACCCTGAGTATTAGGTGCCGGATTATGTTACATACCCTAATTGTGAGAACTACCCAAATGGTGGTTCCGGACCTTCGCCTGCGATTGGGCTCGCCAACGTACAGGGTTTTAGCCGAGGCTAAGTGGGGGGAGGGGTGTCGTGTCCTTTCCTGGCAGTTGTTCACAGTCCGGTTGCAAAAAGGGCTAGGGTTTAGGGTTTTAGGGTTTAGGGTTTTAGGGTTTAGGGTTTGGGGTTTGGGGTTTTAGGGTTTTAGGGTTTTAGGGTTTTAGGGTTTTAGGGCTTTCGGGGTTTAGGGCTTTAGGGTTCAGGGTTCAGGGTTTTAGGGTTTTAGGGTTTTCGGGTACAGGGTCCAGGGCTCAGAGTCCCAGGCTGCCGGCAGCCTGGCCCGTGAGAGGGTCCAAGCGAAGTTCGTGGACCCGGCGCACGACGCAGGACGAGTGCAAACCCTGCTAACCCTGCAACCCTATAGGGTTTAGGGTTTAGACAGGGTTTAGGGTTTAAGGGTTTAAGGGTTTAGGGTTTAGGGTTTAGGGTTTAGGGTTTCTTGGGTTTAGGCATCAGCCAATTTTATTGAACTGTGGACTCTTCCTGAAGGGGCAATTTGCGACCCTCTGCCACGTTTTTGGCCGGGTTTGGCGGTTTGGGGTTTAGGGTGTGGGGTTTAGGGTTTAGGGTTTAGGGTTTAGGGTTTAGGGTTTAGGGTTTAGGGTTTAGGGTTTAGGGTTTAGGAAGCTTCGGCCGCTTCGGCCTGACAGTTCTCGAGGAATGTCTGGGAGGGAGCCAGAACCTTGGAGCTTGTGTAGTTTAGGGTTTAGGGGTTTAGGGTTAAGGGTTTAAGGGTTTAAGGGTTTAAGGGTTTAAGGGTTTAAGGGTTTAAGGGTTTAAGGGTTTAAGGGTCTAGGCTTGAGACCTGCCCATGAGAGTTCCTGAGGGTCTGAGAAGGGGCCAGGCGGTTGGCCCGCATGGCTGGGGATGTCAAGCTTGATCCTTAGTATCTGAATGAGCACACTTTATCCCCTATGGAACTGAAAGTCTACACTTTTTTGGGGCTTATGGACTCGGCAACTAAGGATCTGTCTTAACGACTTGAGATGTTCCCCCCTATACCAACAGTTCTTAGTAGGGACTATGGCAGCCCAGTGGTACCCTTTACCCTTTTTGGGGGTTCAAGGTTCCCTTATGAAGTAACCAACCCCCAAAAAGGGTGCCCTTGTTACAATATGGTTCCTGGGCTACCAAGGCGACTCCAGCAGGGGGTATGAGAATCCCAACTAAGGACTGTTTGTAAAGGGGGGAGCACCCCAAACTATGAAGTATGCCCCATATGGGTTGTGTACTAAAATAGGGCCCCTGTTTGGGCACCCATTATAAGGCGGCACCCTTCCCACAAACCCCAAAAGGGACCCAATTTTGTGCACCACCCATATGCAGAGGTTTTTGGGGACCCTATAATCCCCAAATCTCTTCTGATATGCTTTTGGACAGCTGGGTCAGAGTGCTGTGACACGCGCTAGGACAGCACAAGGCGATGGCCAGGGAGCACGGCAAGGTGCAGATTGGGAAGGCGCTGCCCGTCGACGAGCTGTGCAGGGCCCTGACCACCAGGCGGACGCTGTGCACCCAGCCTACCAGGTCGTCTTGAAGAAGGGCAGAATGTACCAAAGAACTTGGTGTCAGAATGGTGTGACCTGCTGTGCATGGACGATGACACTATAGCCTCACTGCCACCACCACCTTCATGTGCCGCGGAGAACATCCCACCAGAACCCCGCAGCCAGTCACTGAAGAGGGTGGAGGGTTAGCAGACTTCGCCTCGGGTGCGGCCAGGCCATTTGCAAACCAGCTCCCCGCCAAGGGGCAGAAGACCCGCACCCTTGCGCAGACGAAGTTGGATCTCGGCCGTGGTGATGAGCGCAGCGCGGCGCAGTGCCGCATCTGGAAACGGGCACACGCCTCCCGTTGCGCGGAAAGTCTCCAGATCTTGCCCTCTGGAGCGTTTTTTTTTCCGCAGAATCCGTTCGCAGGACGCTCCGAAAGATGGTCTTGAGCTGATGTGGGGTATAGGGTTTAGGGTTTGGGGTTTAGGGTTTAGGGCTTAGGGTTTAGGGGTATCGGCCCCCTTCAAAAAAACATGAGCCCCGATCTCGTGGGCAGTTGCTGCACGTCTTTGTTGACGGTCCAGGTTTGCTGCGGAAGCTGCCAACCCCACACCCTGGAGGGTGTAAGCTTGACGAAGACCATCGCTGTGCTTGCGCCCTTATTGTTTATTCTTGTGAACCCTAAAGACCCTGTGAACCCCAAAAGCCTTAACCCTAAACCCCTTCGCGAAGCCATCTGCAACGTGATCAACTCATCCGCGAAGTTGTATCCAAGTAGCTGACCCCTTGAGACACTCTGCGACCTGCATGGAACCAGCATGGTTTGAAGGAAACTGTTGACAGGGTCTAGGGTTAAGGGCTGATCCTTTTGACCCCAAGAAACTCAAATGGGGGGGTTGCTAGAGTGATGCTGTAGGTTTAGGATTAGGGGCCACAAACTATGTCATGAAATCGGTACAGCCGGAACCTCGTAACTCAGGCGGTGGGATTAGGGGTATCAAAAGTGCCACGTCAAGTCGGCCTCCAATTTGCCCCGCTAGTGCGGTAACCCTAAACCCTAAACCCTAAACCCGAAACCCTAAACCCTAAACCCCCCGCATAGAGTGAGTTCTGGCTTGGGATGGTCGTTGGGGATTCGGGCGTCCATGACCGCCACATTCCTGGCTCAAGCCGCAGTCAGCCTCGCTCAAAGGGGCTCAGGCGGTTCAGGCACCCAACCCTTATCCTAAACCCTCAGCCGCAGCCCTAAACCTATAGCAACAGAGGGCAGCAGCTCGAAATGTTTTTAAAGCCAGTGCCTCGCGAGCTCTGGAGCTCGCTTCGGGTTTGCGGATCCACCTTGATGTTATCTGCTTCGTAGCCCAATGTAGGCCCTAAATCCCGTTTAGGCTGCTTCGGACCAGATGCAAGCGTAGGGCTTAGGGTGTAGGGTTTGGGGTTTAGGGTTTATTAGACTTGAGGGTGTCGGGTGTGTGCTGCTCACCTATCACTTGGCCCCGGCGCCGATGCTTCTTGTGGCAAGGCATCTGGGGCAGAAGGTTTTCTGACAGGGAGGGGCCTCTCGTGGCCCTAGTTGTAAGGGTTTATAAATAGATAAATATGAATACAAATATTGTATTGGGTGGATGTTCTAAAACTGTGATTCGCGATGGGTTTCGGGTCTTAGGGTTTGGGGTTTAGGCTGGTGTAGTATACTAGTGGGTCCAGGTAGATCACGTTCACATTCACAGAAACCCTAAATTCCCTAAAGTCCTACCTGTGGGGGGGTGGGGGGGGTTCCTAGGTAGGATTTGGGCTGGGCCCGTCCCGTTTCGCCCAGTACAATGCCCAGCATCCTTGCTTCGGGATGGGGTTTAGGGTTTAGGGTTTATTTAGAGTTTAGGGTCTAGGGTGTAGGGTGTAGGGTTTAGGGTTTAGGGGCTTGCCAGACTTGATCTGAAGCTGCTCTTGCTGCCATGTGTCTAGCTCCCTTCTGCTCGCAGTGCGAGTGGGAAACGCTTGAGAACTCTGGACATCTGCAGCCAGCAATGCCAATTCCTCAGCCTGTTTTCCTGCACCCGCCAACCTCAACACTAAACCCTTTATGATGATGATGATTATTATGATTATTATTACCATTATTATTATGCTGATTACTATTATCGCAATAGTATTTTCATTCTTACATTTTAAAATAATCTTATTATACGTTTTATTGTGCTAATCATGCAACAATATTATCATGTTATGATATTCTTCCTCAGTAAGCCCCGAAACGAAGCCTGGCAACTGCAACTTGCATTCGAGGCAGGCTTGACCGTCATGGCGGCGGGCGTCGGCGAAATCAAAGAGGAAGACAAGGCGAAGTGGTTTTACCCGCCATAGCTTAGGGTTTTGGGTTGGGGGTTTAGGGTTTAGGGTTTAGGGTATCAACCTAAACCCTAAACCTTTTTAGGGTTGCGGGGTTGCGGGCAGCCGGTAGCCTGTAATCGATTGGGTGGGCTTAGCAAGAAAAGCCCCTTTTTCAAGCCTAAAGGTGGCCTTCTTTCCCCTGGAACACTCAGCGGATGAGGGAAAGTTGCAACGGCCCCATAGGCTTCAGAGGGATTCACGTCCGGGAGGCTCATGCCATCCCCCCCCCACCACACCTTGAGGAGCTAGGGTTCAAACCCTTCGGGTTTAGGGTTTAGGGCCAAGTTTAGGGTCTAGGGTTTAAGGAGAAGGCTCTTTGGCTTGGTTGCCCAGTAGCCTGCGAATGCACAGGTTGTGTTTAAAGATTCAAAGAGGTTTATATGAGGGAAACCTTAATCTACAAAACATGGAGGGTGCTAATTCGGGCGTAGGGTAATCACCGGGCATCCTAGTTTTGTCGAGTAGGAACCTGCAGTTGTGGAGGCAGCACCACGTGGTATTAGACGCTTGCCTGTGCCAGCGGATGCTTATTATGAGCATGTCTACACTTTTTGCACACCCCTTGTGTTGGTTGGTCCTCGCGCCGCCCTTAGAAGTAGGGAACGACTCGAGGGATTGAAGAGTTCTGAACAGTGTTGGTGCCAGAGTTGGAATTTGTCCTTCTGCAGGGCCAGAGGGGAAGCAGCGGACCCGGCAAGGGATTAGGGTTGAGGGTTGAGGGTTTAGTGTTTAGGGTGTGGGGTTTAGGGTTTAGGGTTTAGGGTGCAGTGAAGCTGCTTACGTCGACTGGCACCAATTCCCGGCGAAGTGGCAAGCCTGTTGCAAAAAAAACAAGGGGTTTCGGGTTTAGGTTTTAGGGTTAAGGTTTTAGGGTTAGGGTTTAGGACGCTAAAGCCTGGACCTTAAACACTAAACCTTGTGGCCGCCGGCCAGCCACATTTCAGGAACGCCACGCCCTACCTGCCTCAAACTATATCCTTGGGATTTCTGTTTGTTTCTGTCGATGTAAACCCCAAATTATACACACTATATATATATATATATATATGTATATACGATATATATATATATATACACATACGCACACACACACATACATGCATACATACATACATATCTATCTATATATATATATATATATTGTAGATGTGATATATGGACATATTTAGTAATCTGGTTCCACGAGGGAGCGCACATCACATTTCCATGAGCCACAGGGTCCATACGTCAACAACTGCCAACCTCCTTGGGTTTAGGGTTTCGGGTTTAGGGTTCAGGGTTGAGGGTTTAGGGTTTACGGTTTCGGGTTTAGGGTTTAGGGTTTAGGGCTTGGCAGGTGTTCTTTCTCAACTTTCTCGTCTTGGAGTCGAAGCCGTTTGAACATCCTGCTGACACTGCCATAGCGAGCCTTGCCATTTTCTTGTTCAGGGGTCGGGTTTAGGGTTTTGGGTTTTGGGTTTAGGGTTTAGGGTTTAGGGTTTAGGGTGGGTTTTTTGGGCGAACAGGAACCGGATGATGTTTAATCTGTTCTGCTTCCCACTGGTCCTAAGGCCCTTAAGAAGCCCCAACCAGGAAATAGCACAGCCGTATTACCGGAGCCTGAAAGTTACCAACATCATCCGCTTATAACCCACATATATGTATATAGAAAAATACACATATATATATATATGGTTTGTTTATATAAACTGCCCTACATATCCACAGTCCCCCCACAAACGCGTGGGGGCTCCTGCGGGTCGGGGCCAGATCACCCCTCTTTTGTAAGACCCCAGAGGTACTGGTTCTCAGTCGAGGCAATTCGGTACGCTGAACCCTAAACCCTAAACCCCAAACCCTAAACCCTTAACCCTAAACCCTATATATGTATATACATCTATATATAATCCCAAGAAGGGTCAATACGTAGGGGGACTCTAAGGCAACTGATTTCCTCTTTCCCAACTCAGAACCGGTGGCCTCTCTCGTCCCTACTGGTTTGGGGTTTAGGATCTAGGATCTAGGGTTTAGGGTTTAGGGTTTAGGGTTTAGGGTTTAGGGTTTAGGGTTTAGGGTTTAGGGATTTCGTCACTCCTCCCCCTCCTTAGCTCTCAGCACCTAAGTTTCTGATGTCTCGGCCTTAGGGTTGGGATGTTTCCCCTTGTACGCCAGCAGTCCTTGCTAGGGATTCCAATAGGGGGTACCATCATCCCTATTTAGGACTGCTAGTATAAGGGGGAACATCCCAAACCCTAAACCCGAAACCTGAACCCAAATATCCCAAGCTTAGGGCATGTAGCCTTCACGGGACTGAGGGACGAGCCTATTGTCTTCCGGGCCATGGAGAGCATGGACGAAGGACAAGTGCTTGGCCCAGATGGCTCAAACCCTACTTAAACCCTAAACCCTAAACTGCTGCGTGTACACAGCATTCCCTCTTCAGTTGCCCCGTGGAGCATTGCTAGACGGGTGGCAAAAAAAAACCGCTGCGTGAAGTCGAAAATCTTGTAGACATCTCGTTGAACAAGGCCATGTGACTTACTAACCGGTCGCAACCGAGGCTTACATCCTTACTTCTAGGGTTTATAGGGTTTGGGGTTCAGGGTTCAGGGTTTAGGGTTCAGGGTCGTAAATCGCGACCTCAACTATGAATTGGGACGTAACCCCAAAAGAGCATGTAGTTGGACTGCGGCACGCGCCCGCCCCCGGTCTTATGATGTTCACTTTCGACCAGGTTGCTCTAACCTACCGTTTGCTTGAGAACCCCCCCCCCCTCCCCCGCCAAAACAAAATACAAGCAAAATCAAACAATAATTAACCCCTATATTGCCCTTACAAGGAAGAGTATGCTTATTGTTTGGGGGTTTCTTAAGCAATTCGTAGTAACCCTGTCCAAAGCACGGGTATTTGCAGTGTCTTTGCCTCGTTAGACAACATGCTGTTAAAGGATGCTCGACTTTTTTGGAGCAAGACGCGCTGTCACCAGCCTTTTGCGAACATGCCCACAACACCGGAATGGTCAGCAGTTTGCTTCCTTCTACATACTCGTACTAAACCTTCAACAAACCTTTCAACAAACAAATGTTGCCAAAAAGGACCCTCCAAATGCATTTTGTGCACATGCTCAAAGTTCTGCTATTTGCAGCGCTTTTGCTTCTTTCTACAGACGAAACCTTCACCAACTATCATGCTGCCCAAGAATCCCGAAGAGTCATCCAGCGACTTGCCAATGACGCATCCCGAAAACACTGTACATCCCAAAGCCAACGACCCTGAAACCCGGGGAGCGTTGAAGCAGAAAACTTGAAGCCCTAAACCCTAAACCCTAAACCCTAATCCCCTAAGCAATCGACAGCGATTGCTCCAGACATGACTATTTTCAAGCAGACAATTTGGGTCAGCAAGGGGACGTAGAAGAGGCAGACAGAGACATCGCACGATGAATCTCTACATCTTCTACGGCGGCCCAAGCCCGAACAACCCGTATGCACAAACGACATGACGAAGCCAGAGAACCAGATTTTCGCCCACAACACATGCCTTGCTCTGAAACCTCGCAGACTTTTTTTGCGTAAGCTGAGAGTATAACAATGTGCAGTTTCGTGCCAGGGGCGCGTGTGCCCCGCACACCGTGTGCTTAGCATGTCCCCCGGACCTCTTCAAGTAGATTTCTTTCTGGAGGTGGTGGGGTTTAGGGTTTAGACTTTAGGGTCTAGGGTTTAGGGTTTAGGGTTGAGGGTGTGGGGTTTAGGGTTCAGGATGCTGACAAAAGCATCCTGGCCGTCTTGGCAACTCACCAGGAAGACCCTTCATTCCTGGACTTCTGGCAGGGAGGGGGGGGAGGGCATTTAGGGTTTAGGGTTTAGGGTTTAGGGTTTAGGGTTTAGGGTTTAGGGTTTAGGGTTTAGGGTTTAGGGTTTAGGGTTTAGGGTTTAGGGCTGTGAGGCATCTTCGAGCTGCGGTTCTAAGGCTCGGCTTTGCCTTCAAAAACCCCGAAGTAACCCTAAACCCTAAACCCTAAACCCTAAACCCTAAACCCCAAACCCTAAACCCTAAACCCTAAACCCTAAACCCTGAACCCTGAACCCTGAACCCGAAGCCCAGATTCACTACATCTTCTCCAACGACCACCCGCTGGCGAAAGAAGTGGCGCGCTTGCCTACAGCAGCTCCGGCTGCAGCCGAAGTATGGGGTTTAGGGTTTAGGGTTTAGGGTTTAGGGTTTAGGGTTTAGGGTTTGAGGGTTTAGGGGTTTAGGGGTTTAGGGGTTTTGGGGTTTTGGGGTTTAGGGGTTTAGGGTTTTGGGGATTTGGGGCTTCAGGGGTTTAGGGGTTTAGAGGTTTAGGGTTTAGGGTTCAGGGGTTTAGGAAATTAGGGTTCCGGGGTTTAGGCTATAGGGTTTAGGGTTTCGGGTTTGGAGGGTGTGGGGTTTAGGTTTCAGGGTTTTAGGAGTTTAAGGGTTTCAGGGTTTAGGGGTTTTGGGGTTTTGGGTTTAGGGGTTTAGGGGTTTAGGGTTTGTTGTTTCAACATCAAGAACGCTGCCACCAACGACCACGACCACGACCACGACCAGCACCACCACGACGACGACGACGACGACGACGAAAGACGACAGACGAAAGACCAAAAACCAAAGACGAAAGGCGACGAAAGTCGAAAACGATAAAGAGGACGAGGACGAAGATAACCACAACCACAACAAGAATACAACAACTAGCACAACAACAACAACAACAACAACAACAACAACATCGTGCACTCGCGGACAAAAGGCGGCCCAAATATCACCATTATTGAAGGGGCTTTAAGGGCCCCCATAAGAGACCTGCGACCCATTGGCCCTTTTTGGACGATATGACTATTAGGGCAAATGATTAGTGCGTAACACGCGTGAATACATGATTTTACTTCGTGCGGTAATTTTGTTCACTCGTTACACCTAGAAGAAATAGAGCGCCCATAAAAGTCTTATCAATTGGGCGCATGAACACTATGAACATGACTACGAAGTAAATGTAATGAACGCACTCATGAACGAACGTGTGAATTTAGCGTAAATTAGTGTGCGGCCCTAAATTAGTCATTTTATTCGGCCGCATGCATGACGTTTATAAGGAAGGGAGCGAAGTTATAGCGAGCCCGTATTTGATTATTAATAGCTCGCGCGAACAAGCGAAATCAATGTGAAATGAGTACAGACGGGCGAACAGAACAATACTACTATACGCCCGTTAACATCATGTTAAATTGGGGCACAAATGAAGAGAATAAAGACGTGTGCCCTTTCACACTCATTGCACGACCAAATGCGTGTTCTTGTGCACTCAAAAGGGAGGGATTTTCAAGAATTCTTATATTTCGTTCATTCGGAAAGAACTTATAAAGGAAAGAAAAATAGTGAACGAAATAATCAAGAAAGCATCTTAAAATGAATAGAATTCTAACCGCGAATCAAATGCACAATAAACTTATTATCATTAAGGGGCCGATATTCAATGTAAGACAAGGGCCCCATAAAAGACATTTAGATGATAGAAATGAGCTCTTTAATTACTTCTCTCCCTTTAATAAGATGCAAAACTGTATGGGGTTGTAATGTTAATATCTGGGACATCTTTTCACTTACAGTTTTACAGCTTTGTAAAGAAGAGTGAGGAAAGATCACTATTACTATTATGTTTGTAGACGCCCTAAAGTTTACTAGAACAAGGGCGTATTTCGTACATTCACTCATTTCCTTCATCTCTTCGTTTACCCCGCGAACCTATTTATTTCACTTTCATGAGCCATAAACTCGCGAACGCAATGAGTTTATTGTGATTGTAATTCCCGGTATTGTATGGGGGATTTGTAGGTAAAATCAATAAGATTTCCAAATAAGCAACGAAATGAAACCAGATTTTGAATTATGAAAATACGAATCTGACTTCTTGAAAGTCTTAATTCTGGATTTTGCAAACAGAAGATTATTGATGTGGAAAGTAACGAGAACTTACTGTATACACCCTAATTACAAGAATTATGTGTGCGAATGAATGACATTAAAGTGTGCTATCTTCATATTCTCATACATTTGGTTGAATATTGCTAATTTGTAAATAAACGAACGAAGGCAATGCACAAATGAAAGAAGATAAGGACTTGTTCTTTGTTAATTTGTAAATTCTGGAGTTGTGAGTCTTTTAATAGAGTGCACGAAGTCTTTCTTTTATTCCAAATGCACTCCTGAACAATAATAATGTAATCGCTTCGTACCTTCAGGATTTTAAGTGAACGATGTCATGTCATTCACAGACAAACTATAAGATCGCAAGTTTATTTCACTCATTCACTCTGCTCACGCCCTTGTTTTATTCTTATCGGGCGCTCTACATTATATCAACATTGAACGAATTAAGCGGGGAAATGAGCTTATTTCATTCATTCATTCCCCCATTATTTCCTTCGCTTGAAAGTAGTAAGTTTCTATCTGCTAATATTCACTGCACGCATCATATTTCTTGATTCTTAAACGAATGAAAGAAATGAGCCCTTTTAACTAATCATTATCTTTCTTCCAATTCCCAGGTCTGATATCGGACGTACGAATATAATCATTAGAAGATAGGATACTTTCAAAGGACTTTGGCTTGTGTAGTTGCTCTTACGAAGAATATCCAGATTCTGGGATTTTGAGTGCTTTAGGATGTCATGTTCACGCTCTCTGGTCACCTTTAACAACAAACAACGACGCATGGATAAACGCCCACCTTTTGTCGAAGCTGTTTTCGCCGCACTTTCAGCAGTGATTTCACAAAGCACACTTGTAAAGCATACCTGGGTCAGCCTTAAACCCTTGAGGTTTAGGAAGAAAAAGAGAATGAGGAAGCCCCGGCTTCTGTAGTACGGTTTGCCTTGCCAAGAAGGGATCGTCTCAGGTTTAGCCTTCCGGGGTTGGTTGCACCCCGCCTTACTACGCTAACGCACGTTAAGGGACTGACACGTTTTTGGGCCCCGCAATTAGAGGTTTTGGGGTCTAGGTGTTCAGACTCCAGTTCATAAGTCACACAGAACACGTTGCCGAAGTACCCATACGCCTTCCAGTAGACCGGGCGTTCAGTCCACGCCACGTCTGAACCCTAGGGTTTAGGGTTTAGGGGCCTGCAGAACTACGTGCACGTGTCTTTCGGACTACTTCCTTTAGTGTGCTTGTCTGCGATGGGTTTACGACGAACCTGGGCAGCATGAGCTCTTTCCCGCCACGCTCACCCAAGCCTGGATGCAAAAGGGGCCTAAACCATACACCCTAAATTCAAAAACAGCCCCTAAACCCAAAGTTGAAAGCAGCTTGCAACGTAGGTCGTTCGGCCCAAGCTGCACAACCTCGGCGTCATTGGAACTGCTGACCTCCTGTGTCAACTGGGCACTTTTGCAGCCTTGTGGGGCGCTTAGCGGCTGCCGAATAGACGACTTCGGGATGACTGGGAGTAGGGTTTAGGGTTTAGGGTTTAGGGTTTAGGGTTTGGGGTTTAGGGTTTAGGGTTTAGGGTTTAGGGTGTTTACAGGTTTAGAGTTCAGCGTTTGGGGTGTCATGACGCTGGAAATTTTTGCGTCTGAGCAGAACTGACACAGGCGCTTCGCACGCTCTTTATGTTCAGGGGTTTGCTCGACGTCCACAGTTGTCGACCGAAGGTTTAATTAGGGTTTAGGGTTTGGGGTTTAGGGTTACAATGTTACAAGGGTTTGGGGTTGAGGGTCATGGCACAGGTTTATCGCTGGGGCCCGCGGCACCCTTGCCGCTCAGTGCATTGCGGCCCTCCCCGAATACCACCCTCAGTTCCTGCCAAGGCAGCAGTAGTCTTCTACTTTGAAGTCTTCGGGTTGACGAGATTCCAGACTACATGGCCATGTGATAGACAGCATAGAAGGGCTGGAAGTTTCATTCCTGGATCCCGAAACATCTAAGGCTTCCCAGACAGGGGACCCCTTACGTAATCTAAAGCAAGAGAACCGATAACCCTTGCTATCGGAAGCCCTGCAAAAATGTTGCCGACAGTTTGGGAAGCCAGAAGCCCTTGCAGCCCTCAACCCTAAACCCTAAACCCTAAACCCTAAACCCTAAACCCTAAACCAGCAAGCCCCAGTCCTCAACACAAAGCACGCCGGAGGAAAGTCAAAATCCTCCACACCAACGAGACGCAGCTCAACTCTCACAGGTGCAAACACCCTAAATCCTCTAAGCCCCACCCAAAGACTCCAGTATCCAATAATTAAGGAATATACCTTAAATCATATTCGGGATCCAAGTATAATTTAAGGTATATTCCTTAATTAAGGGATATTGGAGTTTCTGGGCAACTCCTCAACCCGAAGCCCTGGACGGGAGGCAACAAAAATCGAGACCCCACACCCCCAACCCTAAACCCCGAACTCTCTAATTGTTTGGGGGTCCAGAATCCCTCTGTAACCCCTGGAAGACGACCTAACCCCTGAACCCTTAAACCCCAAACCCTAAACCCTAAACCCTAAACCCCTGAACCCTAAACCCTTCTACCCGCATTCAGGGTGGGCCAGGGTTTCATGCGGGCTTGAGGACTTGCAGTCTACCGGGATGGGGGAACTTGTGGGTCTGGGGTTACTGGGGTTTGGGGTTTAGGGTTTAGGGTCAGGGTTTTGGGGTTAGGGGTTTAGAATATAGGCTTTTCTACACACGAGGGTTGGGGGCTTAGGGTTCAGGGTTTAGGGTTTAGGGTTTTAGGTTTTTAGGGTTTAGGGTTTAGGGTTTAGGGTTCAGGGTTTAGGGCAGTCACCTGTCGGAGGCCTGGGTGCAAGAAAGGGCTACAGTCAACTGCCAAAAGTTGGAACATCCTTATCCCCATGCCCCGAAAGGTATACAACCCTAAACCCTAAACCCTAAACCCTAAACCCTAAACCCTAAACCCTAAACCCTAAACCCTAAACTAAAGGGAATTCCAGCTTCAATCATCCTTGAATTGCCAACTTTCTAGAGTTTACTGCAAGGGTTTAGGGGTACTTGAAAACGTGAACCTTCTACAAACCCTATAAACCCTGTAAACCCTATAAACCCTGTAAAACTCTATAAACCCTATAAACCCTATAAACCCTATAAACCCTAAAACCCTAAAACCCTAAACCCTAAAGCCCTAAAACCCTAAAACCCTCAACCCTAAACACCTAAAACCCTAAACCCTAAAACCCTAAACACCTAAAACCCTAAACACCTAAAACCCTAAACCCTAAAACCTAAAGGCAGGTAGTTGGACTGCGGGGCACGAGCATGGCAACCTTTACGTCGCGCACGAGCCACCTTGTGACTCTTCCGGCGTTCTGCGGTTTAGCGTATTACGGGTATTTTTAGGGTTTAAGGTTTAGGGTTTAGGGTTTAGGGTGTAGGTTTTAGGATTTAGGGTTAGGGTTTAGGGCTTTGGGTGTAGGGTTTGGCCGTCTCGTCGGCCAAGATGCAGTCAATTTCCTTGTCCGGCCTCTGTTTGCACGACGTGGTGCAACGACTCTCTCCAAGATCTGCTGAAGTGTCTCGTTGCAAAGTCTGCCATGGCGAACAGTTCTTCCCTAAACCCTAAACCCTACAATCAACCCTATAAACCCTATAAACCCTGTAAACCCCTAAACCGTACAAGTAGGGGGGGGGGACCTGGGGGCCAGCTGAGTATCCCGGTAGGCACGATGTATAGGGTCTAAGGGACACACGATCTTCGTACATCGCAAGAGCAGGCGCACAGGTAAAGATGGCTGGCGCGCATGACTTCCGATTGAAAAGGAGATCCTGAGACCTCAACAAAACAGCGCCGACTCGCCCTGATTTTTTCTTGCTAGCCCAGTGGTGCCCTTTCCCCCCCTCCCTTTTTGTTCAAGGTTGCCTTATCATGAGACCATCACGCAAAAAAAAAGGGGCTACCAAGCTTTCATGAGAGGCTGATATCGGTGTTCGACCTGATCCACTCGTGCGCTGGGTGTGACATTGAACAAATCGCGGCTTTGGCACAACTTGGGGGGTGGGGGGGGGGTTTCCGAAATGAACTTGGGGCGAGAAATGGGGGTTACGGTTTTAGGGCTTTAGGGGCGTGGACCCTAAAACTGCTTGAGGTCACTTAGTCCAATACGTGTGCGCCGGGTTCTTGGGGTAATGCAAGGCCGGATAAACTCTCCAGGTCTTGCCAACCCCCCTCCCCCTTCCAACCCTAAAGCCGAAACCTCTCCCTTATAGGAACAGTCCTTCATAGGGATTCTAGCAGGGGGTTTAGGGTTTAGGGTTTAGGGTTTAGGGGTACTATAATCCCTGGTAAGGACTGTTAGTACACGGGTCAACATCCCAACCGACAGAAACCCTGCACCCTCGAGCCCTCTAAGCCTCTGGAGCCCAGGAGGTAATGGAAGCGATCTAGCCCTATACCCTGTAGCCCTAAGCCCTAAACCCTAAACCCTGTAGCCCTGTGTAGCCCTAAACCCTAAACCCTATAGCCCTGTAGCCCTAAACCCTAAACCCCCCGAGTTTTTTGGGCGCCCCAGGATGTGATGGAAACGATCTTGCCCCTCCTCTCTGAGAAGCTTCCCCAACTTCTGGAAGAAGAGGGGATGCGCCATGGCCAGAAAGTTCAGAGGTTTAGGGTTTAGGGTTTAGGGTTTAGGGGTTAGGGGTTAGGGGTTAGGGGTTTAGGGTTTAGGGTTTAGGGTTTAGGGTTCTCGGGGGGTGCTGGGGGTTAGGGGTTTCGGGTTTAGGGGGGCACGTAAGAGAGTCTTCTGGCAACAGGGGTTTTGGGATGTTTTGGGTTGTGTTCAGGGCTCAGGGGTTAGGATTCAAAAGAATGGCTCAGGGGTTTCCAGGGGCTAGTTTTGAACAGAATGTTTTTAGTTCTTATTGCTTAATCCCCTATATAAGCCTTGCAAAGCCATAAACAAACTATAATTTTCATAGGGCCCCCAAACCGGATTCATGGGTTCTTGGGCTGACTTGGTCACGGTTTAGGGTGTAGGGTTCAGGGTTTTAGGGTTTTAGGGTTTTAGGGTTTTAGGGTTTTAGGGTTTTTAGGGTTTTAGGGTTTTAGGGTTTTAGGGTTTTAGGGTTTTAGGGTTTTAGGGTTTCAGGGTTTTAGGGTTTTAGGGTTTTTAGGGGTTTTAGGGTTTTAGTGTTTTAGGGTTTTAGGGGTGTTAGGGTTTTAGGGTTTTTGGGTTTTCGGGGTGTTAGGGTGTTAGGGTTTTTGGGGTTTTAGGGTGTTAGGGTTTTAGGGTTTAGGGTTTTATGAGCTCTTTCCCGGCACGCTCACCCAGGCCTGGATGCAAAAAAAGACAGGGTTTTAGGGTTTTAGGGTTTTAGGGTTTTAAATTTTAGGGTTTTAGGGTTTTAGGGTTTTAGGGTTTTAGGGTTTTAGGGTTTTAGGGTTTTAGGGTTTTAGGGTTCCCGAGTCTGCGACAGAGAGAGAGAGGGTTTTAGGGTTTTAGGGTTTTAGGGTAGTGCCCCAGCTAGAATCCCCAAGAAGGACTGTTGGCATAAGGGGAAACATCCCAAGTTGCTGGGCTACCACCCTAAACCCTAACCCTAGACCCTAAACCCTAAACCCTGTGATTGTTTGGTGTCGAAGTGGGTGGCCGAGGGGCTGCGGTTTTTGCTCATCTTCCTTGAGGGCCTGCTTCCGGGTTCAGGGGTTTAAGGGCTTAGGGGTTTAAGGGTTTAGGGTTTAGGGCTTAGGGCCCTACAGCCCTAAGAAAGAATCTGCAGGGGCACCTGGGTACTGAGGGTTGAGGCGTTGAGGGCTGAGGGTAGCCCAAGGGTCTAGCCAGTGTGGTACGGTATGCTTTCCCGATCTTGCAGCATTTTCGTGGCGTGGTTCTGCGTGTTTGTCCTTGGGCTTCTCCACTTCTTTTTCTGTTTGTATTTTCTGTGTCCTTGGGCTTCTCCGCACCTCCTTGTGGGCCAGGGTTTCCACATCATTGAGAGCCTTGTATTTGGGGTGATTGCGAGCCTGGTTTGTTTGGGGCGAAGGAGTTCTGGTGGATCGATGATCAATTCCCAACCCAATCCGGCTTTGTTAGGGGAAAGACCCAAGGGAGCACAAAAAATCCACAACGAACCCAGCAAACTTCGCAAAGGCTTTACAGGAACCTGCTGTCATGAGGGGTCTTGGCCTTGCTGCAAAGAAGTTCCACTCGGCCCTGCAGTGAAATTCCGTCAGCCAACAGGTCGCAAAACATCTGAAATCAAGATAGCTGAAGATTACGCGTTTTTTTTTTCAAATGAAAAAGTGCGAGCGCAGCGAGCGAAACACCGGAGTCTTTTCAGTTTTTGGAGTAAACCTCTCCAAAATGCACTGTAAGTCAAATTCTGGAACTTTCAAATTTGTGGTGAATCGTCAAATCTGACAATTTTCCATTCTTTAGAACAAAAAGCATACAATGGAATTGAGATAAATTCAAAGGTCATTGCGATTGAAGTATTGCCGCGAACCTCAACCAGTCGTGGATGACACCAACGTCGCAGCTTGGGTCGAGTTATAGGAACTCGCAGAAGCTGCCAAGTGCCAAAAGGACCCTTCCCGGCAAGCATAGTACGGCTTTCGCGAGGCTTTCACGGGGCCAGCAGGTTTCCAGTGGTGGGGTCTTTCCGCCTAAGCCTGACCTAAGCCCGAACACCGTGAAACTGCAGCCTTCAAATCAGCACAGCCGAAATCCTACATCAGGCCTGAGCCTCTTGCAAGCACCCCACTGTGCACCTACAGCCTCAATATCCCTAAACCCTAAACCCCGAACCCTGAACCCTGAACCCTAAACCCTAAACTCTAAACCCTACCCCTCCGGTCCACCTGACTTAAGGCTGGTGGAGTTGGTCCCTTTGCAGACGCAGCAAGAGGCTGAAATTTACACACAAGCTGGCACGCCGAAGTGCTTCAGGGTTTAGGGTTTAGGGTGTAGTCTGCACAACAGTGGCGAATTTTCTTTCTTGAGGAAACATAGAGGTCGGAATAGTTGCTGGTAGTATTCCCTTATGGTCCCTCCATAAATATCTGATAGTACCCCCCGAGGACCCTATTCCCCTAAACCCTAAACCCTAAACCCTAAACCCTAAACCCTAAACCCTAAACCCTAAACCCTAAACCCTAAACCCTAAACCCTATTCTTGTTCCCACGGCCCCTGTATACTACTTGGTATGTTCGGAACCTCACCCAAGCGCCAGCTGCTTCAGGCTGAGCTCCCCTCCTTGAGCACACAGTCTTCGTGCGGTTTAGGGTTTAGGGTTTAGGGCTTAGGGCTTAGGGTTTAGGGTTTAGGGTTTAGGGCTTAGGGTTTAGGGTTTTACAGAGTCTAGGTTCAAGAAAGGGGGTTAGGGTTTAGGGTTTAGGGTTTGGGGTTTAGGATTTAGGGTTTAGGGTTTAGGGTCAGGGTTGTTTGTAGTTGGCCTGGCAGCGGCAGAAGACGGCGCTAGTTGCGCCCCAGTTTCTTGCCCCACGGCCCCTACCTCCACAGCACAGCCCTACATGGCCAGCAATTGGGCCTCAGAACCCGGCGAGCCCTAAACCCTAAACCCCAAACCCCAAACCCTAGACCCTAAACCCTAAACCCTAAACCTAGAACAGACTGAACACCGAAGGAGACGGATTTCATCAACAACATGAAGAGCCACCTGGGAATCCCGACAGGCACCAGCAGAGCCTTGGCAGCAGTGGGGGCGGAGCATCATGTGGTTTAGGGTTTAGGGTTTAGGGTCCTGGCATTCCCCACACAGCCCCGATGAAAAAAAGGGGGGTTTAGGGAAAGCCTTCCCCCTTTAGTTATATCGTAGTGCATGGGGAATATTTTAGGTATTAGGGTGGTAGGGGGCTTAATCGGTGGAGGGGATTCAATATCCAAAAATATTCTCTGTAGAAGGGGTTACCCAGCCCGGGAAGGTCAGCTTAATCCGTCTGTTCAAGGTCTTCTCGGGCCAGGCTTTGAACGGGCTCTGGGGACTGAGATTTTTGGTTTTGGGCTGTAGGATGTTGAGCATGTAGGGTGTAAGGGTGTAGGAATGGCGGCGGTAAAGCGCGGAGCGTGGACGCAGAAAAAACACAACATGTACTACAACATTCTGTTTTTCCACATCAAACCAGAACGTCCACCCTGTAGCATATATAAACCACAATGTTAAAGCATATCATGCTGCAAGGTATGTACTGTAGCACATTCATGGATCTAAAATACTAGAGCATATCACAATAGTAACATCTACACTGTAGCATATGCGGGTTTCCGAAATAAGGGGTACCTTCTTCTTCTTGTGGTCCTTATAAAACGGGAATCCTTCTACTTAATAGTATTCCGCACAGCATTCACGCTTTCATTGTAATGCTTGCGAGATAATATTCTCTTCGTAGTTGTAATAATAATATACCCGCGAGGCAAAGTAATACTAATGTTCTCGCGGGTTATAACTGTAACCACGGGAAAAGAAGAATATTATAATAACCCCGCGCACTATACTTCGTTCTCAAGTTCATTGAATTCATGCACTCACAAGTTCATTTATAATTCGATTCACTTTGTTCACTCGAAGGTGCAGGGTACTTATTAACCAATTACAACTGTACTTATAACCCAAAAGTATAGCCATATTAGGGCACTTAAGGGGCCTATAAGTGGATTTTTCGTACAATTGTAATTTGTTCATAAGTACCCTGACCCCTAAACCCTAAACCCTAAACCCTGAACCTCCAACTAATCTTTCCTTCGGAGATGTCTGCGTCACAGCTCCAGGGCCCGGTTTTGAGAGCCGGGTGTGTATGCCACACGCTCACTCCCGATATGACCCCTAGTAAGGAAGAATAGTATATTTATATATATATATGTATATATATATATATACATACATATATATATATATATATACTATTCTTCCTTTTGTGAATCATCTGCTACTATTTGCTTAAGAACCCCGAAAGAATCAAAATGATACTCCCGATATGACCCCCTAGTAAGGAAGAATATTGTGTGTGTATATATATATATATATATATGTGTTTTTTTTTTTTGGGGGGGGGGGGGGGGGGGGCGTTCTTAAGCAATCCGTAGTCTACCACAGGTTTTTGTCATAATTCCTCAAAAAGGCTGCAGTGCTGAGGGTTCACTACTTAGACCCTGCCTTGTCAAACCCTAACCCCTGCACCCTGAATCCTACACCCTAAACCTTACATCCCAAACCCTAAACCCTAAACCCTAAACGCGTCCCCTTCCCCTTCTGAGCCGAGCCTAGGAGAGTACTGCGTGCCATCTTCAAAGGGAGAGTATTGCACGCCATCATCACTGCGCTGCTGCCTCCAATGACTGAGGGGCCGTATTAATCAACATCAGGGTTTAGGATTTAGGATTTAGGGTTTAGGGTTTAGGGTTTCGGGTTTAGGGTTTAGGGTTTAGGGTGCCCAGTCGGAAATCTGACACTAAAAGCCATAGAAACCCAAACCCTCGTTTCTCCTGACGCACCCTGAGATGCTCTGCCACGCAAACTTCTAACGACGTTGGCCAGAGGGGCTCAAGCAGGGCCTAGTTTCCAAGAATCCGCAGTACTTATAAGTAAGGCCAGAAAAACCTTGCTCTAAACTCCAAACCCTACACTCTGAACTGAAAAAACCCTACACCCCAAAACCCTAAACCCTAAACTCTATAGGCTCTAAAGCTCTGCATCAAAAAGTGCGCCCCGTGGAGCGACGGCTGGGCGGGCGGCGACGAAAAGAAAGCTCCGAAGCCTTTCCTGCCGTGCGCGTTTATGACAGTCGAAGCCCAAACCCCCTAGGACCCTAAACCCTAAACCCACAAGGGCCCTTTGTTTGAGCTTAGGCTCCCTTGTTGTAAGCCCCGTTTAGCCCAAAAGGGCGCCCTTTTTATTCCTGGATTACTCTTGGGTCTAGACCCTAAACCCTGATGAAACAGTTGCGTGTTTCTAGTGTTTTGTTTCAATATTTTTTCAGCATCTGGCTATATTACTATCTTGTTATACTACTATATTACTATATCACGATGTCAATTGCTCAATTGCTGTATGAATATACTACTATATTCCCACATTACCAGATATGTCCGTTTTCTCTAGTACTGCCTTCCCACACTACTCCATATCCATTCTACTCTTATCGATTAAATTAACCCTCAACCCTAAACCCTAAACCACCCTCAACCCTCAACCCTCAACCCGCTACCCTCTACCCTCTACCCTCTCAGCCCTCAGCCCTCAGCCCTCAACCCTCAACCCTCAACCCTCAACCCTCAACCCTCAACCCCAACCCTCAACCCTAAATCCCCCCCCCCTCCCCGCCAGGTTGCCGCGCAGGCTGGGCTCCAGCGCCTCCTGAACCAGCAGAGCTCTAAGCAGCAGGCGCCGTGAGCTTGGGGTGGGGGAGGGTTTAGGGTTTAGGGTTTAGGGTTAAGGTTTTAGGGTTTAGGGTTTAGGGTTTAGGGTTTACGGGGACGAGATGAAAACCTGTAGGGGTTTAGGGTTTACAGGCCTTAGGCAGTTTAGGGCTTAGGATTTTGGAACCCGGGGGATCGGGGGATTGAGATTAGGGTCATAGACCCGACTACAATTCCTGTTAGGGTATGTGAACCATAAAACCATTTTAGGGCTCACTCGGTGCCCCTAGAGATTGAGAAGTAGGGCCGCGGTGGGCGTTCGCCTCAGGATGTCCTAAATTCTGAACCCCTGTTGGTGCCCTGTCATCTAGCTTGGAATGCTGGGTCCTTTATGTAATGGCCCAACAGATAAAGGCAACATGATCTGTTGAGCCTTTGCGGAGTTTTTTCTTCGTGGATTCAAGTGCTTGGATGAAGTCAGCAGTTCGGTTTTGGGTGTAGGGTTTGCAAGAGAGAGTCCTCTGGCAAAAGGGGTTTAGGGGTTAGGTTTTAGGGCTCATTATAGGGTTTAGGGTTCAGGGTTAGGAAGGTCTCGGTTTTGCGATGTAGGGCTGCAGGGCCAAACCCTAAACCCTAAACCCTAAACCCTAAACCCTAAACCGGATTGTTGCTCAGCAGGCCACTGGTGCAACTTTGGATGTGGCCTTGGCCGACCTGGACTCACTCAGGCGGGATTGCAGCAACGTCGCCACTTGAAGGTTACTTACAAACGGGTTTAGGGTTTAGGGTTTAGGGTACTTACTGGCCACGTATGACTGTACTTGTAGCCCACATTATGACTAGATTAGGGCACTTAACGGGCTTATAAGTGGGTCATTGGTGCAGTTACACTTGGTTCATAAGTGCCCTGAACCTCCTAGCACACTTGGGCTGCGGAATCACCACCCCTGCACCCCTCCGATGCAGTGGAAAGTGTCCATAAGTGCTTAGGTTTGCATAGGAAGGCCAACTGGACAAGCAACCCTATACCCTAAACCCTAAACCCTAAACCCTGATGATTTTTCCCTACCGCTCGCATGTGGGTAGGAAGACGATGTTCTAACCTGCCAGGCCTGGCTTGCTTCCATGTCGGACTTAGGACCAGTTCTTATGGACGCCTCATTGGATCCTATCCTACCCCCTCACTCCCACCATATGTTGTTGGTTCTTCCTGGGGAACTCGGAAAACGGGTTCTATGAAAGAAAAATGGGGCACTTACTTCCCTCCTGCCCCTACGAAATAAAAACCAGTGAGGTATCTTGCGCACAGGGGGATATTTTCGGGCTGGGTAGCTGGAGATATCCAAGCCCAGGCGGAACGCGGCAGAGGCGGTCAAGGTTGCGCGGCAGGCAGAGGGGAGAACCCCACGGTTGAAGGTTTCGGGTTTAGGGTTTAGGGTTTAGGGTTTAGGGCGCGGGGTCAAAAAGGGCTTAGGGAACCTAACCCCCTCAATCCTACCCTACATGTTTGTCGCCGCTTCTGAGTTTGTTGAAGCGTATGCGTCCGACATGCAAGTTTTCTTTTGCAAAGTACCGTCCTTCCAGCTCGTTTTTTTGGTTGACTGGGCAGAGATGCCTTGTAGACCGGAGTCGACTGAGGCCGCGCTCTAGAGAGGGTTTAGGGTTTAGGGTTTAGGGGCTCTAGTGCTTCAGTGTTTTTCCCTTTGCTGCACAGTACGGTGAGGGCCTTCTCCCGGCATTCAGCAAGCCCCGGGTTCGAAACAAAAGGGTTTAGGGTTTAGGGTTTAGGGTTTAGGGTTTAGGTTTTAGGGTTTAGGGTTTAGGGTTTAGGGAGCCGCCTTTGTTCCGACGACACACACAGACTTCAGACGTTTGCGCATCCCTGCCAGTGTGGTGCGAGGCTGTCAGGCAGGTGGCAAACGAGCCTTCTAAACCCCAAACTTTCTAATAACCCTAAACCCTAAACCCTAAACCCTAAACCTCAAACCCCACAAACCCTAAACCAAAACCTTTTAATTCCCAAGTCGGCTGCTTTACTCGAGAGGGCCCCCTTGCAAATCGAAGGTGGTGGCGAGCGCGGCCCGTACTGGAGCAGGCTACGAGGGCGGTGTTGGCCTCAGTTTGTGGTCTAAACCCTAAACCCTATATGAGGGCCTGAGGGAGCAGAGGCTGGCTTTATTTTTAGGCGTACCCTAAGCCAATAAACCCTGAAACCCTGGACCCCACACCATCCCCAAAACCCGGGCACTTAACTTCAGACCCGAGAGTCCAGACTTCTTAAATGCCAATAATTTCGATGCTTGTCTTTAGGGGCCCTTGAAAACAGGTTTGAGGCCGAGCCTGTGCCAGTTTCAGGTGGATAGCTTGCCTCTCCATGCCCTTCCCTAAATCCTAAACCCTAAATCCTACTAGTGCCCCTATATACCTTATGCAAGGTACCTCACCTAGGAAGTAAGAGTTGATTCTTGGAGGGCTCTAGGCCTTAGCCCTAAACTTTGAGAGTCGAAGCTGAGGGTGTTGAGGGCTCAGGGTTTAAAGCCCAAACCCCAAACCCTAAACCCCAAACCCTAAACCCCAAACCCCAAACCCTAAACCCCAACCCCAACCCCAAACCCCAAACCCCAAACCCTAAACCCTAAACCCTAAACCCTAAACCCCCAAGGCCCCGCCGGGGAGAAGGTCGACAAGGAAGTGGGCAAGCTCTTGGAGGACAGACGGGTTTAGGGACTAGGGGTTTAGGGGTTTAGAGTTTAGGGTTTAGGGTTTAGGGTTTAGGGGTTTAGGCTTTAGGGGTTAGGGGTTTAGGGTTTAGGGTTTAGGGTTTAGGGGTTTAGGGGTTTAGGGTTTAGGGTTTAGGGTTTGGGGGGCGAGTCCTGTGAGACTTTTGAGTACTTGGAGGTTCATGGGTACTATAACCCCAATTGTTTAGGGTTCAGGGTTTATCACCCCAATTAGAAGTCCACTTATAACTTACTTAGGCTATAATTGGGGTGATAAGTACCCTCAACCTGCACATAGGGTTTGGGCAACCGTGCATGAAGGGTTCATGCTCATCATCCCTTTGTAAACCCTAAGCCCTATAAACCCTAAACCCATTGAGATCTGGGTTCTGCACGTGGCTCACATGTTTTTTAATGTTCATTGCGCTCACCCGGAGTCGGTGTTGGTGGCTTCGGTAGACTGCGCCCGTTCAGTTGCAGGCCCCGGCAGAGGTGAGGCAGTGCAGAGGGTTTAGGGTTTAGGGTTTAGGGTTTAGGGTTTAGGGTTTAGGGTTTAGGGTTTAGGGTTTAGGGTTTAGGGTTGCAGGCGCGACTCCTGTACTTAAGGGATAGAAGGGGAGACCCCTAGAAGGGACCCTTATAACCTTCTTCCCGTAAACAACCCCCTATATTATACCATCGTATAGTCCCTATTTACCAAAGTAGCCCCTACAGTACCCCCCCCCCAGGTCCCTTACGAGGATCATGGGGTTTAGGGTGTAGGTATAGTCCCTATTTACCAAAGTAGCCCCTACAGTACCCCGAAGATGAATTACCCCCCCCCCCCCCCCCCCCCCCCCCCCCCCCCCCCCCCGCAGGTCCCTTACGAGGATCCCTCCTTGAGTCTCTCAATGGCTCAGGGAGTACACTGAGCACACACAGAACCGGCAACTGCCTCTCTCATGGGGTTTCGCGTGTAGGGTTTAGGGTTTAGGGTTTAGGGTTTAGGGTTTAGGGTTTAGGGTTTAGGGTTTAGGGTTTAGGGTTTAGGGTTTAGGGTTTAGGGTTTAGGGTTTAGGCTTGAAGTCGGCTTCTCCAGGACTTCGGCTTGCTGCAGGAGGACGGAAGTACGATCGCTACGTCCGGAGGCCAAAGCAAGGCGCAGCTGGACGGGTTAAGTTTAGGGTTTAGGGTCTCGGGTTCAGGGTTTAGGGTTTAGGGTTTCGGGTTTAGGGATTAGGGTTTAGGGTTTAGGGTTCATTCTTCCAGACACGGATCAAGAGTCTGGCGATGGCGTCCGCGGCTTTAGGGCCTAGGGCGGTTCAGGGGCTAGGGTCTAGGGTCAAGGACTTAGTTAGGGTTGATGCTCACTGTGCCGGCTCGTGATGCTTGCTGGGGGCGCCTGCTCTGTGAAGGGCCTTCCCCGCTGACGCCTGCTCTGTGAAGGGCCTTCCCTGCTGATGCTCATGATGCTCGCTGGGGGCGCCTGCTCTGTGAAGGGCCTTCCCCGCTGACGCCTGCTCTGTGAAGGGCCTTCCCCGCTGATGCTCATGATGCTCGCTGGGGGCGCCTGCTCTGTGAAGGGCCTTCCCCGCTGATGCTCATGGGGGCGCCCGCTCTGTGAAGGGCCTTCCCCGCTGACGCCTGCTCTGTGAAGGGCCTTCCCCGCTGATGCTCATGATGCTCGCTGGGGGCGCCTGCTCTGTGAAGGGCCTTCCCCGCTGATGCTCATGATGCTCGCTGGGGGCGCCTGCTCTGTGAAGGGCCTTCCCCGCTGATGCTCATGATGTTCGCTGGGGGCGCCTGCTCTGTGAAGGGCCTTCCCCGTTGATGCTCATGATGCTCGCTGGGGGCGCCCGCTCTGTGAAGGGCCTTCCCCGCTGATGCTCATGCTCGCTGGGGGCGCCTGCTCTGTGAAGGGCCTTCCCTGCTGATGCTCATGATTCTCGCTGGGGGTGCCTGCTCTGTGAAGGGCCTTCCCCACTGATGCTCATGATGCTCGCTGGGGGCGCCTGGGATCTGTGAAGGGCCTTCCCCGCTGATGCTCATGATGCTCGCTGGGGGCGCCTGCTTTGTGAAGGGCCTTCCCCGCTGATGCTCATGATGCTCGCGCTGGGGATGCCTGCTCCGTGAAGGGCCTTCCCCGCCTGCTCTTGAAGGGCCTTCCCCACTGATGCTCATGATGCTCGCTGGGGGTGCCTGCTCGTGAAGGGCCTTCCCCGCTGATGCTCATGATTCATGATGCTCGCTGGGGGCGCCTGCTCTGTGAAGGGCCTTCCCCGCTGATGCTCATGATGCTCGCTGGGGGGCCTGCTCTGTGCAGGCCTTCCCCGCTGATGCTCATGATGCTCGCTGGGGGCGCCTGCTCTGTGAAGGGCCTTCCCCGCTGATGCTCATGATGCTCGCTGGGGGCGCCTGCTCTGTGAAGGGCCTTCCCCGCTGATGCTCATGGTGCTCGCTGGGGGTGCCTGCTCTGTGAAGGGCCTTCCCCGCTGATGCTCATGATGCTCGCTGGGGGCCTGCTCTGTGAAGGGCCTTCCCCGCTGATGCTGATGATGCTCGCTGGGGGCGCCTGCTCTGTGAAGGGCCTTCCCCGCTGATGCTCATGATGCTCGCTGGGGGTGCCTGCTCCGTGAAGGGCCTTGCCCGCTGATGCTCACGATGCTCGCTGGGGCGCCTGCTCTTGAAGGGCCTTCCCCGCTGATGCTGATGATGCTCGCTGGGGCCTGCTCTTGAAGGGCCTTCCCGCTGATGCTCGTGATGCTCGCTGGGGGCGCCTGCTCTGTGCAGGGCCTTCCCCGCTGATGCTCATGATGCTCGCTGGTGGCGCCTGCTCTGTGAAGGGCCTTCCCCACTGATGCTCATGATGCTCGCTGGGGGCGCCTGCTTTGTGAAGGGCCTTCCCCGCTGATGCTCATGATGCTCGCTGGGGGCGCCTGCTCTGTGAAGGGCCTTCCCCGCTGATGCTCGTGATGCTCGCTGGGGGCGCCTGCTCTGTGAAGGGCCTTCCGCGCTGATGCTCATGCTGCTCGCTGGGGGCGCCTGCTCTGTGAAGGGCCTTCCCCACTGATGCTCATGATGCTCGCTGGGGGCGCCTGCTCTGTACAGGGCTTACCTGCTGATGCTCATGATGCTCGCTGGGGGCGCCTGCTCTGTGAAGGGCCTTCCCCGCTGATGCTCATGATGCTCGCTGGGGGCGCCTGCTCTGTGAAGGGCCTTTCCCGCTGATGCTCATGATGCTCGCTGGGGGTCCCTGCTCTGTGAAGGGCCCCGCTGATGCTCATGATGCTCGCTGGGGGCGCCTGCTTTGTGAAGGGCCTTCCCCGCTGATGCTCATGATGCTCGCTGGGGGCGCCTGCTCTGTGAAGGGCCTTCCCCGCTGATGCTCATGATGCTCGCTGGGGGCGCCTGCTCTGTGAAGGGCCTTCCCCGCTGATGCTCATGATGCTTGCTGGGGGCGCCTGCTCTGTGAAGGGCCGTCCCCGCTGATGCTCATGATGCTCGCTGGGGGTCCCTGCTCTGTGAAGGGCCTCCCCCGCTGATGCTCATGATGCTCGCTGGGGGCGCCTGCTTTGTGAAGGGCCTTCCCCGCTGATGCTCATGATGCTCGCTGGGGGCGCCTGCTTTGTGAAGGGCCTTGCATCATGATGGTTGCTGGGGGTGCCTGCTCCGTGAAGGGCCTTCCCCGTTTATGCTCACGATGCTCGCTGGGGGCGCCTGCTTTGTGAAGGGCCTTCCCCGCTGATGCTCATGATGCTCGCTGGGACTCGCTGGGGGCGCCTGCTCTGTGAAGGGCCTTCCCCGCTGATGCTCATGATGCTGGCTGGGGGCCTGCTCTGTGAAGGGCCTTCCCTGCTGATGCTCATGATGCTCGCTGGGGGCGCCTGCTCTGTGAAGGGCCTTCCCCGCTGATGCTCATGGTGCTCGCTGGGGGTGCCTGCTCTGTGAAGGGCCTACCCCGCTGATGCTCATGATGCTCGCTGGGGGCGCCTGCTCTGTGAAGGGCCTTCCCCGCTGATGCTCATGATGCTCGCTGGGGGCGCCTGCTTTGTGAAGGGCCTTCCCCGCTGATGCTCATGATGCTCGCTGGGGGTGCCTGCTCCGTGATGGGCCTTCCCCGCTGATGCCCATGATGCTCGCTGGGGGCGCCTGCTCTTGAAGGGCCTTCCCCGCTGATGCTCATGATGCTCGCTGGGGGCGCCTGCTCTGTGAAGGGCCTTCCCCGCTGATGCTCATGATGCTCGCTGGGGGCGCCTGCTCTTGAAGGGCCCCCGCTGATGCTCATGATGCTCGCTGGGGGCGCCTGCTCTGTGCAGGGCCTTCGCCGCTGATGCTCATGATGCTCGCTGGGGGCGCCTGCTCTGTGAAGGGCCTTCCCCGCTGATGCTCATGATGCTCGCTGGCCTTCCCCTGATGCTCATGGTGCTCGCTGGGGGTGCCTGCTCTGTGAAGGGCCTTCCCCGCTGATGCTCATGATGCTCGCTGGGGGCGCCTGCTCTGTGAAGGGCCTTCCCCGCTGATGCTCATGATGCTCGCTGGGGGCGCCTGCTCTGTGAAGGGCCTTCCCCGCTGATGCTTATGATGCTCGCTGGGGGTGCCTGCTCCGTGAAGGGCCTTCCCCGCTGATGCTCACGATGCTCGCTGGGGCGCCTGCTCTTGAAGGGCCTTCCCCGCTGATGCTCATGATGCTCGCTGGGGGTGCCTGCTCTTGAAGGGCCTTCCCGCTGATGCTCATGATGCTCGCTGGGGGCGCCTGCTCTTCAAGGGCCTTCCCCGCTGATGCTCATGATGCTCGCTGGGGGCGCCTGCTCTGTGCAGGGCCTTCCCCGCTGATGCTCATGATGCTCGCTGGGGGCGCCTGCTCTGTGAAGGGCCTTCCCAGCTGATGCTCATGATGCTCGCTGGGGGCGCCTGCTCTGTGAAGGGCCTTCCCCGCTGATGCTCATGCTGCTCGCTGGGGGCGCCTGCTCTGTGAAGGGCCTTCCCGACTGATGCTCATGATGCTCGCTGGGGGCGCCTGCTCTGTAAAGGGCTTCCCCGCTGATGCTCATGATGCTCGCTGGGCGCCTGCTCCGTGATGGGCCTTCCCCGCTGATGCCCATGATGCTCGCTGGGGGCGCCTGCTTTGTGAAGGGCCTTCCCCGCTGATGCTCATGATGCTCGCTGGGGGCGCCTGCTCTGTGAAGGGCCTTCCCCGCTGATGCTCCTGATGCTCGCTGGGGGGCCTGCTCTTGCAGGGCCTTCCTCCCTGATGCTCATGATGCTCGCTGGGGGCGCCTGCTGTTGAAGGGCCTTCCCCGCTGATGCTCATGATGCTCGCTGGGGGCGCCTGCTCTGTGAAGGGCCTTCCCCGCTGATGCTCATGATGCTCGCTGGGGGCGCCTGCTCTGTGAAGGGCCTTCCCCGCTGATGCTCATGATGCTCGCTGGGGGCGCCTGCTCCTTCCCCGCTGATGCTCATGATGCTCGCTGGGGGTGCCTGCTGTGTGCAGGGCCTTCCCCACTGATCATGATGCTCGCTGGGGGGGGGCTCTGTGAAGGGCCTTCCTCGCTGATGCTCATGATTGCCGTGAAGAGCTTTCCCCGCTGATGCTCGTGATGCTCGCTGGGGGCGCCTGCTCTTGAAGGGCCTTCCCCGCTGATGCTCATGATGCTCGCTGGGGGCGCCTGCTCTGTGAAGGGCCTTCCCCTGGGGGTGCCTGCTCTGTGAAGGGCCTTCCCCGCTGATGCTCATGATACTCGCTGGGGGCGCCTGCTCTGTGAAGGGCCTTCCCCGCTGATGCTGATGATGCTCGCTGGGGGCGCCTGCTCTGTGAAGGGCCTTCCCCGCTGATGCTCATGATGCTCGCTGGGGGCCGCCTGCTCTGTGAAGGGCCTTCCCCGCTGATGCTCATGATGCTCGCTGGGGCTCGCTGGGGGCGCCTGCTCTGTGAAGGGCCTTCCCCGCTGATGCTCATGATGCTCGCTGGGGGCGCCTGCTCTGTGAAGGGCCTTCCCCACTGATGCTCATGATGCTCGCTGGGGGCGCCTGTTTTGTGAAGGGCCTTCCCCGCTGATGCTCACGATGCTCGCTGGGGGTGTCTGCTCTGTGAAGGGCCTTCCCCGCTGATGCTCATGATGCTCGCTGGGGGCGCCTGCTCTGTGAAGGGCCTTCCCCGCTGATGCTCATGATGCTCACTGGGGGCGCCTGGTCTGTGAAGGGCCTTCCCCGCTGATGCCCATGATGCTCGCTGGGGGCGCCTGCTCTGTGAAGGGCCTTCCCCGCTGATGCTCATGATGCTCGCTGGGGGTGCCTGCTCCGTGAAGGGCCTTCCCCGCTGATGCTCATGATGCTCGCTGGGGGCGCCTGCTCTGTGCAGGGCCTTCCCCGCTGATGCTCATGATGCTCGCTGGGGGGCGCCTGCTCTGTGAAGGGCCTTCCCCGGTGATGCTCGTGATGCTCGCTGGCCATGATGCTCGCTGGGACGACTGGGTTCCAGGCTCGGTGCTATGAGCGAGAGCCGAGCTCCATCAGTAGGGTTTAGGGTTTATAAGGTTTAGGGTGTAGGGTACAGGATGTAGGGTGTAGGGTGTAGGGTGTAGGGTGTACACCATGCGCCGGCTCCCCCATCTTTCCCGCGGAGTGGCATCAACATGTTGTGCCGAAGAAGCGCCAGAAACTCAAGCAACAAAAGAACCAAGCCGAATCCCCAACATAGGGGCCTTAATGATCAGAATAGGGTTTTTGGCGGGTTATTATAGTCTAGTTCTAGGGACCTTAATATTTAGAATAGGGTTTTTGGGGTTATTCTAATATCGTTACAAAGGGTCCAGAAGGGAATGCGATTCGTAATTATCCCGACATATTACTCAGATTTTGGTGGCCCTGCTTGTTGAGATCTTAATGTTAACCTCGTATTACTAAACCCCCGTAAATTAAAGTGCGCCAGAAGGCCCGGCCGCAATAATAAAGCCCTGGGAATAAAGTACGCCAGTCGGGGCTTGTTTTTTTTTGGGGGTGTCCGTTGTTCTTTGTTTGTTTATGGAGAGAAAAGAGAGGGAGGGTTAAGGGTTTTATGGTTTAGGATTTAGTTAGGAAAACATGAAGCGATCAGATTTCGAAGAGAAACCTGAAAACCAAACTCATCAGAAACTTGCAGAGTTTTATTTGAGAGCCTTACTAGAGGATTGAAAAAATCTTTCTGGCAAAGGGGGTAGCTTTGGAGGCCGGTGCCCTGGAAATAATCCTGAAAGATCTGCCCCTCGGAATAAAGTTCCTGGAAATTCCTGCCTGAAAAAAAATCTTCAAATGATCGCTTCATGGTTTCATTAGGTTTAGGGTTCATGGCTTAGGTTTACTTAGGTGTTGTGGAGTCTTATTGAATTAGGGTTAAGGGTTTAGGGTTAGGGTTAGGGTTTAGGGATAAGGGTATGGCCTGGTCTCTAAATCCAGGGGCCCGTGCAATTAAAGTCTTCGGGTTTAGGGTTTAGGGTCTGGGGTTTAATTAGGGTTAAGGGTTTAGGGTTTAGGATTTAATTATAGGAAAACATGAAGCGATCAGATTTCGAAGAGAAACCTGAAAACCAAACTCCTGAGAAACTTGCTGTTTTTTATTTGAGAGCCTTACTAGAGGATTGAAAAAATCTTTCTGGCAAAGGGGGTAGCTTTGGAGGCCGGTGCCCTGGAAATAATCCTGAAAGATCTGCCCCTCGGAATAAAGTTCCTGGAAATTCCTGCCTGAAAAAAAGCTCTTTAGGGTTTAGGGTTAGGGTTTAGGGTTTAGGGTTTAGGGTATTAACCAAGCCCTGACCCGTAGAACCCTCCCAGCCCTTCTTTCTGATTCTCTCTGATTCCCTATGATCCTCTCTGATTCTCTCTGATCCTTTCTGATCCTCTCTGATTCTCTCTGATCCTCTCTAATTCTCTCTAAGGAAAGGAATCCTGAGTGATTCTCTCTGATCCTCTCTAAGTCTCTCTAAGGAAAGGAATCCTTATTCAAAGGGGCCCCCACTCTATTTGGGGGGGTTTGATTGAAGGGGGGGGGGGTTTATTATTACGAGGTCAACATTAACTTTGCGGGATCCGGTTCCGGCTTTAGAGTTTTGGGGGTGTAGATATCTCGCCGCCGGAGGCGGACATTGTGGCCGATGTGACGAAGATTTGCACCGCGGCGCTCGAGCGCAAGGCCTTTTTGATGAGGGCAGTCCAAGGAAAGCCCTCCCACTGCGATTTATACCCTAGGATGCCCAGTAGTACCCTTATTCCCTTTTTGGGGGGTTTAGGTTCCCTTAGAAATACCCCTTCAAGCAAAAAAGGGCACCCTTTTTAAGCCTAGGTTGCTGGGCAGCCTAGTACCAAAACCCAGAGGGGCTTCAACCTTTGAAAGCTTGCCCTTGAGAGCTTCAACGCCCGAAGAGTCCTCACGCCAGGGACATCCGTGAGCCCCCCTAAACCTGAAATCTAGCCAAAGCAATGTCTCAATGTCTCAAAAGCAAAGAGCAAAACTCAACTCCCTAAACCCTAAACCCTAAACCTGCTAGCAGAGAGCCCCAAACCCTCTGCGAGTGCAACTGATGTATTCGCTTTTTGCTGCACTTTAGGGGGTGTCGGGAATCATGAGTCGAGGACGACTCCTAGTACACACTCCTTCCCTTCTACAAGGATAAGGCAAAAAGCTTTCACCCGATTTTTCTTCCTTTTCAATGGGGCGAACAACCCTCAACCCTAAACCCTAAACCCTAAACCCTAAACCCTAAACCCTAAACCCTAAACCCTAAACCTTAGAACGCAATTGAGACGGATACCGCGGTGCCACCCAGTCAGCCTGCCAACCGAAGGCTTGCTTGCCTTGTGCCAGCGCGAGAGTCGAACCTCTTGATCTTGTTAGCATTTGCTACCGTAAACTACTACTTGCTTAAGAACCCCCCAAAAAAAGATAAAGAAATGTTCCTCCTTTTTCAGGGGAATATAGGGTTTTTTGAAATTATGATTTTGATTATCAAACAACAACATATTTATGAAAATTCTTTTGGGGTTCTTAAGCAAATAGTAGCAAGAGGACTCCCATGTGTGGGAGCCGGCATCCACGAAAAGGCTTTCTGGGGGGTTTAGGGTTTAGGGCTTTAGGGCTAGTGCACTGCAGCCCCTCAAAAAAAGGGGATTGAAGGGTTAAGGGGTTAAGGGTGTTTTAGCCTTGTGCTTCTGTACCGCAACAACCTCAGACCCTTAGCCTTCATGATTTTTTGAATGGCTTTGCGAGTAAGGTCTCTTTTGTAAGCCAAACTTCCGGCAATTGCGTGTCTGGCTCGAGAAACTCCACCCCCCCGGTCTGTTTCCTGCCCGCTCCCTGGCAGATTTTGGGGCTGACGGTCTAGCAAGCGGATAGGGGGCTGAAGCTGTACTTGGAGGTTCATGGCACTTCTTAACCAATTGGTAACTGTACTTACAACCCAAGTTATACCCGTATTAGGGCACTTAAGGGGCTTATAAGTGGTTTCTAAGTGCAGTTACAAGTACCCTGAACCTCCAAGTAGCCCTAAACCCGAAACCTGCATTCCTGGGGGGTTAGGGTGTTAGAGTTTTAGGGTTTAGGGTTTAGGGTTTAAGGTTTAGGGTTTGGGGGGGGGGGGGTGGCTCAAAATGGTATAGGCCTCGGCGACTCGAGTGGTTCATGGGATTGGCTTTCTTAGAGGAGTTTTCATAAATCGTCAAGGGACACAATATGGAACGTTACAATACTTATAACCCAACTTAGGGCACTATGGGCGTTTGTAGCTCTAACCTCCAACTTATTTCCCTAAACCCTAAACCCTGAACCCTGAACCCTAAACCCTAAACCCTAAACCCTAAACCCTGGCGGGTTGGCCCTGGCAGCTTCCCAGAAATGTCGGAGGTTTCCTGCCCCCGACATGCGCCTCCTGTTGGGGTTTCGGGCTTTGCTTGTGTGAGCTTGACGACCTAAACCCTAAACCCTAAACCCTAAACCCTAAACCCTAAACCCGCATGGGAGAAGAGGGGAGGGGGGGGGGGGTAAGGGAGGAGGGGGGGGCCTTCCTGTAGCAAAGCCAAGTTTACCAGTCAACATGCGGTTCTGTCCCCTTAGCCGTCAGCATCAGCCGGGTTTAGGGCTTAAAGGGTCCAAAGACCTAAACCCTAAACCCTAAACCCTAAACCCTAAACCCTAAACCCTAAACCCTAAACCCTAAACCCTAAACCCTAAACCCTAAGGGGCTTGAGGTTCAGGGTTTAGAGAACCGAAGGCTTGGCTTAAGGAGCGTATAAGGCTTGGGGTGCAGGGTTTAGGGCTTAAGGAGCGTATAAGGCTTGGGGTTCAGGGTTTAGGGCTTAAGGAGCGTATAAGGCTTGGGGTTCAGGGTTTAGGGCTTAAGGAGCGTATAAGGCTTGGGGTTCAGGGTTTAGGGCTTGAGGAACGTATAAGGCTTGGGGTTCAGGGTTTAGGGCTTGAGGAACGTATAAGGCTTGGGGTTCAGGGTTTATGGCTTAAGGAGCCTATAAGGCTTGGGGTTCAGGGTTTGGGGCTTATAAGGAACCTGAATAGTTTTTTTTTTGGGTGTTGGGAATGGAATGCCGGACTGCGCATGGATCTCATCCTCGTGATACGCTACCTTGGTTTCAGGACGCCTCGTACCTAGTAGCCCTAAACCCTAAAACCCTATAGTATCCTTCCAATTCCCCTTTTTAAGTTAGGATGCCTTCTAAACACTCGTTCACCCAGCAAGTGCAGCCTCTTTCTCTTCGGCTAACTGGGGCCCAACCCTTCTTTGTTCAGGCAGGAAGCCATCCAGAGTCTTTGTCACCCTGAACCCTGAACCCTGAACCCTAAACCCTAAACCCTAAACCCTAAACCCTAAACCCTAAACCCTAAACCCTAAACCTAAAGTCTACTCTGAGTGGGGACACTGAGGCTTCTCCCATCATGGAGGAGGGCCTTCCACCCAAGAAGCCCTCCCTGGGCTTGCAAGACTCGGACTATTCTTGGGTCGAGGACCTCATTCGGTTTAGGCTTTCGGGTTTAGGTTTAGGGTTTTGGGTTTTGGGTTTAGGGTTTAGGGTTTAGGGTTTAGGCTTTCGGGTTGAGGGTTTAGGGTTTAGGGTCCTAGGAATGACCCAAGAGTGGTAGAGGGTACTATTTGGGGGCTCTGTACTTTTGGGGATCCTTTCAAAGGGTCTGGGTGAACCCTCAGCCCTGATTGTTTCCGAGCAAGCACAGCAAAGCTGTTTGCAGGAGTCAGGAATGAGGCCAAAAACTACATCTTTATATTTGTCCTCAACCCTAAGCCACCCTACAATGGAGATCGTCACGCTGCGAAGAGGGGATGTTAACGCCAAGGCGTCCCCCTCCCACCCCCACCCCGCCAGCAATGCAGAGTCTGCCTTTGTCACTATGGAAGGGTGCGAAGACGAAACCTTCATGTCTCGCAACCCAGTGCCACCAGAAGGTTATCAAGGCCCACGAGAGCATGCCAAAGCAAAGCTCATAGGCAGCCGGGCAGCGCAGGGAGGTCCATAACGGGTCTTTGGTCCACTTCGGCGCCTGGGATCTGAAATTTTCCAGAGTGAGTGAGAAACAAAATCGGGCGCTTCTGTGGGTACGCCTGCCTGATCTGCTCCATCGCAGCAGCCCTCGAGAAGTCACCACAAACACCTGCAAGCCCCTTCCTAACCCTAAACCCTAAACCCTAAACCCTAATAAAACCCTAAGCCCTAAACCCTAAACCCTAAGCCCTAAACCCCAAAACTAGGGTTTAGGATTCTAAGCCGGGCCCTACGAGTCCATGAACCCTGAAACCAAACCAGGCCGAGTATTGAGCGACCCTTTGGGCTCAGGGTCTAGGGTTGAAAAATGCAGGAGTTTAGGGTTTAGGGTTTAGGGTTTAGGGTTTAGGGTTTAGGGCTCAGGGACCCTAAACTAAACCCACAGATTTTGCTGCTGGGCTCATACGTAAGTGAGTATGGGCCGATAGGGTTCGGGTGCCGTGTGACACAGCGCGTCTCCCTAAACCCTAAACTCTAAACCCATGTCGCTCGAGTCCAGGATGATGATGCCCCTGCAGAAGCCAAAAAATCGCTCAAGATCGCAATTGTGTCCAGGCATGACCTTGGGATATTAAAGGGACCTTGTTGGGTTCAAGAGGATCTGGTTCAAGAATACCTGAACCCAAAACCTTAAACCCTAAAGCTTAGGTTTACCCTAAACCCTAAACCCTAAACCCTAAACCCTAAAAGAGAAACCAACCGAGGTGTGCACCCCGCATTCGGGACACATGCTCCCATGCTTGCACATCGCTACTGCGCTGGTCAAGTCCGGCCACAAAGTCAGGGTGCTGACCCCCGACTACGCGGCAGCTCGGTTTAGGGTTTAGGGTTTAGGGTTTAGGGTTTAGGGTTTAGGGTTTAGGGTTTAGGGTTTAGGGTTCAGGGTTCAGGGTTCAGGGTTTAGGGTTTAGGGTTTAGGGTTTTTAGGGAGGCCCAGAGATACAGGGCATCCTGACTGGTCTTTTGTTCCCCGAGCTGAAAAATGAGGGGCCCCTAAACCCTAAACCCTAAACCCTAAACCTCTCTTTCATATATAATTTAAATGTGTTTTTTATACTGGGCAAGGTCATTTTTTTTACTGGGCAAGGTCATTACTGGGCAAGGTCATTTTTTTACTAGGCAAGGTCATTACTGGGCAAGGTCATTTGTTTTTTGGGCAAGGTCATTTTTTTACTGGGCAAGGTCCTTTTTTTACTGAGCAAGGTCATTTTTTATTGGGCAAGGTCATCTTTTACTGGGCAAGGTCTTTTTTACTGGGCAAGGTCATTTTTTTACTGGGCAAGGTCATTTGGTTTTTGGGCAAGGTCATTTTTTTACTGGGCAAGGTCGTTCCATAAGTGAAATATTTTCTTAATGTTGTGGGATTCTTTGGGCGGGTGGGTATTTTTCTGGAGTAATTTCTTGACTAGTGAATGCTTGGACTTGAGATGCTAAACCCTAAACCCTAAACCCTAAACCCTAAACCCTAAACCCTAAACCCTAAACCCCAAACCCTAAACCCTAAACCCTAAACCCTAAACCCTAAACCCTAACTTCCCGCAGCCTTTGAAGCAAAGAAGTCGTCAGGGCCCGGCTCAGTCTCCATCTTACAGCTTTTTTGAGGTTTTTAGGGTTTAGGCTTTAGGGTTTAGGGTCTTTTTTGAGGTTCAGGGTTTCGGGGTTCGGGTAGTTGCGAGGGCCCCTAGTATGGACCCATAGTTTGTGGAAACCTTACAGACCCGTTCAGGGTTTAGGGTTTAGGGTTTACGGTTTAGGGTTTAGGGGTTGCCGGGCCCAGGTCGGCTTTCGATTATGCGGGCGGAGGGGAAAGAGGCGGTTTGAGTTAGGGCTTCTGAGAGTTTATGGGGTTTAGGGTTACGGGTTGGGGCTTGAGGGTTTTAGGGTTCAGGATTGGCTTCTTCATTCGGGTACCCTGGTAAAGGCTAAGTCAGGATGGAATGAGTTGGGAGCTTGGGCGGGGGGGGGGACACCAGCCAGCAAGAAGAGCAATCATCTCCGTAATGCAAATGAACATGCAATTCCCAGTAGGAAGTCTTTGGCGAATCCAGCAACCGCAAGAACCCAAAGACAACTGTCTGAAGCCATCATCAAAAACACGTGTGGTGCTATTTCGCGTCAGCATCCGTAGCCTTCTCTTCCTTATATCTACCCCCCTTTCTCACCAAGTGACTTCAACCCTAAACCCCATGAGCCAGAAACCCCAAACCTCAAACTTCATAGCGAGGTCAGCGAGTTTGAGAAGAAGGTGACCCAAACTGGTGCCACTATTGTGGGCTTGGACATGGGCGGCAATACCGCCGACGACGTCGACAAGACGGCCAAGGTGCCTATTTTTTTTGTTTCCTTTGTTCCCTAAACCCTAAACCCTCTAAACCCTAAACCCCCTAATCCCTAAACCAGCTTGGGGTTAGGGCTTTGCAGTTTATAAGGCGTTTAGGGCGAGAGACTCGAGACACTCGGACCCTCAACCCTCTAAACCCCTACATGTTGTAGGTTGCGTGAATGCCCAAAGCTGTTACCTTGCACCCTAAACCCTAAGCCCTAAACCCTAAACACTAAACCCTAAACCCCAATCCCTAAACCCTAAACCTGCTGCTCTGTTTCCCGGAGCGGGTGGCAAAAAGACCCCAAACTCGGGAAGGCGACTAGGCCGTATGCATCAGAGGCCCTACTTGCTTGTTCATGGGTACCTGTAGCCCCCAGTTCTAGGTCTACTTAGAACCTACTTAGGGGACTTATAGGGGGGCCTAGAGGTACAGTCCGAACTGTTGTAAGTGCCTTGAGCCTCTAAGTAGGAACCCTATAAACCCTGAGCCTCAGGAACTTCTCTGCTTCAAGAGTTCTTGGCTTGAGCGTAAAGAAGCTGACCCTGCACGGCACATCACAGATACAGCTTAGGAAGGGTTTAGGGTTTCATCGGGGCACCTAAATATGCTGAAAAGCTCGAACCTTCATGAGCCCCCTAAACCCTAAAGCCCTAAACCCTAAAACCCTAAACCCTAAACCCTAAACCCTGTTCTGGGAGGCGAAGAAGAAGATCATCTTTCTCTTGCTGCAGGAGCTGATGTCACCGCCACTGGAGAGGGAGCTGACCAAAGACAAGCCAGACGCGGTAGCCGGGCTCAACATCTCAGCACGCTGACAGACAGATCTTCAGTCCTAACTACCCATGATATACCTTATAGAGTCCCTATATACCTAAGTAGCCTCTGAATCCGATAAACCCCTGACCCTATAGATCCTCAACCCCTCAAAACCCTAAACCCTAAACCCTAAAGCCGTCCCCAAGGTTCTTACAGATTTCGCCACCTTGGCAGGGTGCAGCGTGGCCGACAAGCTGGACCTGCCATTGCCTCTCTCCCCCCTTGGGATTTTTTGTATTTTTGTTTATACAAAACCCAAGAGGATATTAAACATATTCTTTTTTATATAAAACCCAAGAGGGTATTTAAAATACATTTCTTCATTAGGGTTCTAAGGGGAGTATAGTTGCTGAGAAGTCCTGATTGGGGTTTAGGGTGTTTAGGGTTTAGGCTGTTTAGGGTTTTTGGGGTGTTTAGGTTTTTTGGGGTTGAGGGTCCTTACCACCCGAATTCCTACCATGCTCTCTAACTCTTTTAACAATTTTAGGCATTAGGTACCCTCATCAGCATTTTAAAACCAAAAAGGGCACCCTTTTTTTCCAAGGTTACTCCTGGGCCTAGTAAGGTACCAAATAAGTTCCCTCATTCCCTACCAGGAACCAGTCAGTCAAGCCAGCTCTTCAAGTCCCAATCCGCCAACTTGGGGCATTGCTTTTGGGGTTGGGATCCCGCAGCCCTACATGAGCCAAACTCCCTTGAGGATTTAGAGTTAAGGGTTTTAGGGGTTTTAGGGCTTAGGGTTTCAGGGTTTAGGGCTGGATGTGTCAGGGTTTCAGGGTTTAGGGTTCATGAAGTTTTCTGGGGCGCCCCACAAAAGAGGCCGCAGAAAGGCTCCAAAAAGGCTTCTGAAGCACCCGGCCAAAACTGCAGACCCCAGCCCCTAAACCCTAAACCCTAAATCCTACACCCTAAACCACCCCCCAAGCTCCTCAACCCCTACTCTCTCAAACCCTTAAACCCTTGAACCCCTGAAACATTGGAACCCCTACAGCAACCGAGCATTTACTTAAGAACCCCAAAAACACCGGCAACGATCCCCATATTACCCTTATAAGGACGATTGTGTTTTATTGTTTTTGTTGGGAGGGTTCCCAAGCAAAAAAGGTAGTAACTTGGGATGTTCCCCCTTCTACTAACAGTCCTCAAAAAGGGATTGTAGTACCTCCTCCTAGAATCCCTTTCAAGGACTGTTAGTACAAGGCTGAACATCCCAAGTAACTAATATTTGCTTAAGGACCCCAAAAGAATAAAACAAAAAGACATCATATTCTCTATATTACCCTGCATAGTAAGGACAAAACATCATATTCTCTAGATTACCCTTCATAATAAGGAATATCAGCTTTAACAAAAAAATCTTTCCGGGGTTCTTAAGCAATTGGTAGGCAACTGACTGCCAACCATTGCCAACGAGAGCTTACCGAGGTTGATTAACCTGCCTGGCCCCATCTCGCTCCTCCAGGCCTTCGTGGGCCTCTTGTCTTCAGGATATGGGGTCTTTAGGGTTTAGGGTTTAGGGTTTAGGGTTTAGGGTTTAGGGTTTAGGGTTTAGGGTTTAGGGTTTGGGTTCAGGGTAGCGGGTGTAGAGGGTTTAGGTTTCGGATCTTCCTCCTGATACTTATAGTCCTAAATAGGGATTATGATAGGGGGTACGATCATCCCTATTAAGGTCCATTAGTAAAAGGGGGAGCATCCCACTGTATGGGTGTTTAGGGTTAGAGTTTTGTGGCGTAAATGGGATGCCCTTTTTCGGAAACCAGCTGTGCCCCACAGTGCTGGAACCCTGATTGCAGATGCACAGGATGATCTGAGAGATTTTGGCCCTCCCAAAAAGTTACGTTGAGCGGTGCGTTGCGGACCTCGTTACCCGAAATAAGGCCACGCATCTATTTGTATGGAAGTGTGGTCTACTGGCGCATAAGGTATGCCCCATAATTAGCCCTTCCGCAGGCCCCCCCTTCCCCCCCCCCCCACCCAGGTGAGCTCCCAGTTTGGTGGGGATATCGGTTCTGGGTTGTATTAAGAGTAGCTAAAGGTATATGATTGACATGGAGGGTCATGTTCATCCTCATGAGGGTTATCGCCACAGCTACCCAGCATCATCACCCTAAACCCTAAACCCTAAACCCTAAACCCTAAACCCTAAACCCTAAACCCTGTAGCCACCCAGGATCCTTTCAGTGGTGTTCAGGGGCAGGGTTCTGAGTCATCGGGTGTACAGACATACCTAGGCATGCAGACACACATAGATGCATACATACATGTAAGGGTTTAGGGCTTAGGTCTGCAAAGGGCTCTCGAAGCCTTCAAGCCACGTAAACCCCTAAACAGTTTGGATTCCAGGTGAAGCCCAAACCCACTCTAAGCTTTATTTAGACCCCCTCTGCAGAGCCTCAGTCGAAGCCTGCAGAACCCTGAATCGAGTTCAGGGTTTAGGGGAAGGGTTTAGGGTTTAGGGTTTAGGGTTTAGGGTTTAGGGTTTAGGGTTTAGGGTTTAGGGGTTTAGGGGTTTAGGGTTTAGGGTTTAGGGTTTAGGGTTTAGGGTTTAGGGTTTAGGGTTTAGGGTTTAGGGTTTAGGCTCTAAAGCCCAAAATCCAGGTATGGTGGACACCTCCACAGCCGTCAACTTCCTCGGGCTGCACATTGCGCGGCAGCGCCTGAGCACGATGAGCACCTCCGCCTCAAAGCTTATACTGTTGGTTAGTAGGGTTTAGGGTTTAGGGTTTAGGGTTTAGGGTTTAATTAGGGTTTAGGGTTTAGGGTTTAGGGTTTAGGGTTTAGGGTTTAGGGTTTAGGGTTTAGGGTTTAGGGTTTAGGGTTTAGGGTTTAGGGTTTAGGGCTAGGGTTTAGCACCTCCGCCATAACGCCACCAACACAAGATCCTCCCATGCACGGCTTTGGGTTCTAGGGGGTTCAGGGGTTTAGGTGGGTGAAGATGGGTTTAGGATGGGTTTAGCTTAGGGTTGAATACCATGGTCGGGTTCATTCCTCAGGGTTCTACCCTTTAAATAAGGAAGATCCCGTAAACCATATTCAGGATCCCTATACATTTCACAGAATGGTCCTTAACTAAGGGGTATTGGGGCTCTCTGGGGGCTACTTGAAGGCTTCAGAATAGCAGTATGAATATAGGGACATATTTTGAGAAGCACAGAGACATGCAACATCTAAGTAGTACAGCATATGCAACCCTCTAAACCCTAAACCCAAAAACCCTAAGTCCTAAAAACACTAAACCCTAAACCCTAGACCCTAAACCCTTGGTTGCATCTGCCTCAATTCCCTTGTGTTTCCCCTAAATCTGGGTCCGAAACGAACCCTAAACCCTAAACCCTAAACCCTAAACCCTAAACCCTAAACCCTAAACCCTAAACCCTAAACCCTAAACCCTGGTTGTTGAGAGGGGAGGAGCCCTGCAACGACTGTGGGGGGCCGCCCTCTGGCCTGCCGGACCCTGCCCCGGCTTTACAGTAGGGTTTAGGGTTTGGGGTTTAGGGTTTAGGGTTTAGGGTTTAGGGTTTCGGGTTTCGGGTTTCGGGTTTAGGGTTTAGGGTTTAGGGTTTAGGGTTTAGGGTTTAGGGTTTAGGGTTTCGGGTTTCGGGTTTCGGGTTTCGGGTTTAGGGTTTAGGGTTTAGGGTTTAGGGTTTAGGGTTTAGGGTTTAGGGTTTAGGGTTTAGGGTTTAGGGTTTAGCCACAGCAACCTTTGCCCCTTCGTGTCCCTTTCCATGTATCCAAAGTGTCCCCTGGCTCTTGCAAGGGTTTAGGGAACCCTAAACTCTACACCCTAAACCCTAAACCCTAAACCCTAAACCCTCCAAAGCTCTTGCAAGGGTTCATTGGCTGGATGAACTTCAATCAGATGGGCCAGTGGGGCGCACGGCTTCCCAGCCGCAACTCACCAAGGGCTGGGGACGTCGGGTTTCAAGGTGCGTGGGGGAGGGTTTAGGGTTTAGGGTTTAGGGTTTAGGGTTTAGGGTCTAGGGTCTAGGGTCTAGGGTCTAGGGTTTGGGGTTTAGGGTTTAGGGTTTAGGGTATCCGCATCCAGCCCTAAAACCCTCTAGCGAGTTTCAGCCTGCAATCAGTGAATCCTGACTGCCAACTGCGAGCTCTCCACGCGCCCTCGGCCCGCTAAGTTCTCTCCGATGTGGACAGCAACCCCGACAAGCAGCGGTAGAAACATCAGTAACCTGAACCCTAAACCCTAAACCCTAAACCCTAAACCCTAAACCCTAAACCTGGCGATGCCAGGGTCCGAGCTTTCATCGCCAAGGGAGCCGTAGTCTTGGTGCAGACTGTTGCTGGGCTTGTTTAGGGTTTAGGGTTCAGGGTTTAGGGTTTAGGGTGAGGGTTTAGGGCGGGTTTACTTGGTAGCTGAGTGACCAAACAGGCTAAACCCCAAACCCTAAACCCTTTTTCTAGCATGGTTACTGGCATGGGCTACCAGGTTTAGGGTACCGGTTGAAAGCTCAGACTCCTAAACCCTATAAGCCCTAGTCTTTAGGGTTTCGGAAACTTGCATAGCCAAAAGATGAAGGTGGTGCACTTTCTGGGTTTCCTTTTCAGTGGAGAAGGTCCCCAAGAAGCCTTAGGCCCTGAGGCCCCTTCAGCTTCGTCAGCCCCACCCCCCACCCCCACCCCACCCCCCAACTTAATGAACAAACAAAGTAGGAAAACACTCCCCTACCTCCACATCCTAACATCCCTTAAGGACCCTGCACCTTCTATTTAGGGTTTAGGGTTTTGGGTTTAGGGGAACCTGACATGAGTTATGATATATGCTTTAGGAAAGGGATCTTGGAGCCATGAGGAATGCGCTCTTTAGGGTTTAGGGTTTACGATTGGCCTGGGCCGGCGATTCGCACGGCCCCTTTACATCACTATGTCATTGCTATCGCCCCACACCTCGCAGAATCCGTTTGACATATATATATATATAGACAGATATAGATATATATATATATATACATATACACACACATCCGTTTTTTCTTACTCGACTCTGCACTATCTACACGCGTGCTTCCAGAAACTTCCTCCTTCCCCCAGAAAGGTACCGCTGAGTCCCAGGTGTTGGAGGAGGGGAAAGGGCCCAACACAACACCAACAAAGGCCAGGCCCTAAACCCTAAACCCAAAACCCTAAACCCTAAACCCTAAACCCTAAACCCTAAACCCTAAACCCTAAACCCTAAGCTGACCTGGCCAGAGGCCCCGTGGTCCTTGGGGATGCTGCAGGAGGGGCCAGGAACCCCCTGGCCGGGGATGGGGCCCCTGTGAGGCAAAAACAAAACATTTCACAGGGTTTAGGGTTTAGGGTTTAGGGTTTAGGGTTTAGGGTTTAGGGTTTAGGGTAAGTTTGAATATTCATAAGGTACAGGAGGTATATTCATAGGTAGAGAAGGTTCATAAGGTAGAGAAGGTTTAGGGTTTAGGGATGCTTCAGAGGATTGCAGGCCGGCGTGGAGCTCGCACCCCCGGAGCCCTGAGCCCAAAACCCCAAACCCTAAACCCTAAACCCTAAACCCTAAACCCTAAACCCAGGTTTGGGGTCTGGACCAGCCGACCAGCTTGCCGCCAAATGTGGCGGCTTTGGGCGCAAGAAGAGTTTAGGGGTTCGGGGGCTTCGGGTTCAGGTACTGTAGGCGCGAATCGTGGGAAAAAGAACCCTCGCGTACGGCAGAACGTGTGAAGAACAGGCGGGGCCGACGAGGGCCCAGAACCCACGTGTTTGGCTAACCAAGACCTTGTGAGTCCAGAAGCGTTCGGCAAGTGAAAGGCCTAGAGGGACAAGGTTGCAGGAGGGGGGGGGGGGGCTTGGGGCTACGTTTCGCCGGCACGCTTTCACGACAACAGCCGAGCCAAAGCCAGTTCTAAGGCCTCTGCAGCACTGTACCTTAAAGTGTTGTGGCCTGTGAGTTACTCCATGCTTCGGCGACAAGGTTTTTCAGGGTTTAGGGTCCGGGCCTTAGAGTTTGGGAAAACCTGTGCGACTCCATGTTGTTTTATGGCAGCGACCCCCTTTACCCACCCCTAAAGCCTACATCGCCCTAAACCATGAGTAAACAAACCATGAGTGACGGTGAGTGTATGAGATGTCTTGGGAAGGGAGAACAAGCCAAGGAAGCCTCAAAACCAATGCAAAGTGCAAACCTGGGTGGCTCGGGTCGGAAGGGATTGAGAAGAGAAGAGTAAAACTAGGTCGCTCAGGTTTTACACTAGCGCATGTGTACGGAGGCCCAGGACGAAATCCAAACTCGGTGGTTCAAGCAGCTTTCCCGAACCACGGGAGTTTTTGCAAGCTTTTTACGGGAACACCATGGGCCAAGAGTTTTCAAGTTGCTTGGATGCGTAGGGGTACTGCAAGTTAGCTCTCAAGGTTGGGCATCCCTTTCCGGCCGAAAGTCGACCGCCCCCCTAGAGGGTTTAGGGTTTAGGGTTTAGGGTTTAGGGTTTAGGGTTTAGGGTTGTTGGGTTTAGGGTTAGGGTTTAGGGTTTAGGGTTTAGGGTGAGTTGTTCCCCCAAGGCCGAAACAAACTTGCCCTGTAGCACACCTGCTTTGGCAACTGTGAAGAAGACAGCTGCGTATCTACGAAGATACCTATCAAGAAGCATCAACGCCGGGCTCTGGCGACTTGCATCGTCAAGTCTACTTTGAGCCCCTCGCTGGCTTGATCAAACCCTAAACCCTAAACCCTAAACCGTAAACCACCCCAGACCCTAAGCCGGTGCGCAGGTGGTCACTGGACCTGTGCTGCCTCCGGCGCACGACTTGCGGAAGAAGCTGGCTGCCGATCACCCGGAGCTACACAACTTCCTGCGCAGCTGGCCATCACACCACTATATCCCCCTTGGGAATTCTCTTTTGTTCATATAAAACCCAAGAGGATATTGAAAATACTATTTTTCATTAAGGTTCTACGGGGGGGTATAGACCATTGTTATACACACACGTGTGATCGCAAAGTGAAGGCCCCTCAACTTTTACGCCTGCCTTCTGTCAATCTGCAATCTGTGTGCTTACTCGTGATTCCGTTTGGCCCAGCGCGACATGCAAGTTGGGGCTTGTTATGCATTTTTTTCACGCATTCCTGGCGCTCAAGTTTTCGACCTAAACCTCGAACCCCAAACGTTTAGCCGGTCTGGAGCCAAGGTCAGTCAGAGCCCGCTGGCGTGGTCTATGTCACTTGACTCTACTTGGGGTTTAGGGTTTTCAGGTAGCCGTCTTGGACAGAAGTGTTCCTCTTTCAGTGTGCTGGTGCCGATCTCAGTACATCCTCAAAACAAGGTAGTCGGGCTGTAGTCTGTTCGAACTTTCTTGCTGGTTTCGCGTTCAGGGGTTCTGGTTGACCTTTCCTGGCCCCCAAGTCTTGTGAGACTGTGGGGCACCCTGACCTATTTGGCCCCGCCCCCTCCCACCCCCACCCCCGGAAAATACTTGAAGTTGTTAAAGGACCTTAAGAACAACCTGTAGGTGACAACTGGGAGCTTGGCGAAGCTCCACGACTGGCAAGTGCGTGTCATCTACAACGGCCTTAAGAAGGCCAGATGCCGTGCCCCGGTCGCCGGAGTGTTTATGGCTTAAGCTTTAGGGTTTAGGGTTTAAGGTTTAGGGTTTAGGGTTTAGGGAACGGGCATAGGACTCCCCCAAAGGCCCCCCAACAGCACGAACTGGGTGGGGGGGGGGGCGCTTGGGATCCTTTAGTACATTTTTGTTCTTGCTTGGGGTAGCCCTAAACCCTAAACCCTAAACCGCAAGGGTTTGGGGGGCTTAGGGGAGGCTAGGATTGAAGGTTTCGGAGCTCGGGTGTAGGAGCTCAGTTGTGGGTTTACGAGGAGATGTAGTCCCAAACCCAACCCGGTCGCGCCCTAAACTTGCGCGGGAGGGGGGGAAGGGGGCCAACTGCACCCTATAAGGGTTAAGGGTTTAGGGTTCCTGGGTTAGGGGTTATTGTTCGATCTCCATGTCTTGAATGCTTTGGAACATTATCCCAATCTTGGTGAATATGGCCCCCCAAAGCCCGAGACCCCTGTGGGCCTGTTGGAACTAGAGAAACCCCCAACCCCAGTAAACCCTTTCGGCCCCTAAACCCTAAACATCTGTGTCTAAACCGCCTAAAACCTTAAACCCCTAAACGCGAAAACCCATGTGCTGCCCAGGTGTAGTGTGGAGTTTGAAGGGGGAACTGCAGCAGTTCCTTCCAGTCGCAGACGATCCAGACCTTTGGGGAAGTTCTAGATTTTGCGTGCTTAGGGCTCTATATAAACAGGGTTTAAGGTTTAGGGTCTAGGATTTCACCGCACCCCCCATGGCTTAATCACAGAGCCCTGGTTTTCAGTGGGCCCTAAACCCTAAACACTAAACCTCAAACCCTAGTTGGTGAAGGAAGTAGGGCTAGGGCCTAGGGTTTAGTAGTTGTTTTTCAGGGTTGGGGGTTCATGGTCCGGGGGCCTAGAACCTGTTTTGGGTTTTGGGTTTAGTAGGGAGCGCCGAGCCCGGGCCAAGTGGCAAGCCCGTTGCAATAGGGTTCAGTGGTGCTTTGCAGGGTTTAGGGGGGTTTAGGGTTGAGGGTTTAGGGTTTAGGGTTTAGGGGGGTTTAGGGTTTAGGGTTTAGGGTTTAGGGTTTAGGGTTTAGGGTTTAGGGGGGTTTAGGGTTCGGGGTTTAGGGTTTAGGGTTTAGGGTTTGGGAGTTCGGGTTCCGGAGGCTTAAAGGGGCATCGGCCTTTTCTTTTGGGTAGTGACATCGACTTGTCTTGGTCGGAAGGGATGTAAGGCTTCAGGATTTAAGGTGTGTTAAGGGCTTAGGGTTAAGTCGTTGCAGGCCAGAGGCAACAAGGGTCTGCCAAGGGCCAAGATGACCTGATGGCTCACCCTGACGCTAGCCTGCTAGCCACTGGACCCCATTTGCGGTAAGGGTTTAGGGTGTAGGGTTCAGGGTTTAGGGTTTAGGGTTTAGGCGGTTTAGGGTTGAGGAAAAACCTCAAGGACATTACAGCCCCTATGCAACAAAAAACAAAAAGACAAGAACCTCAAACGTCAGCCCGGCTGAGCCCAGGACTTCTACATCAGCAAATGGACCCCGCAGGCAGAACTGCTTCAGGATGATGCCGTGAAGGCCGGGGTGGGTTTCGAGTTTAGGGTTTGGGGTTTAGGGCTTAGGGCTTAGGGCTTAGGGCTTAGGGCTTAGGGCTTAGGGCTTAGGGCTTAGGGCTTAGGCTAAACCACCTCCCTCAGAACCCCAAGCTTGGCATGTTCCCCCTTATACTAACAGCTCCTTAATAGGGATTCTAGTACCCCCGATTATATTCCCTATTAAGGGCTGTTAGTATAAGGGGAACATCCCAACCTCAAACCCCTAGACCCTCAAACCCTCAAACCCTCAACCCCTAAACCGAGACCCTAGACCCGAAACCCAGGCTTGTTCAGTTTAGGGTTAACGGTTTGTGCTGCGAGGGTTGAGGGTTTACGCTTTAGGGTTTAGGGTCGGCGTGCATGTTGAGGTTGAGCAGGCCCCTTCAAGGTTTGCTCTTCGTTTTTGGGCTTCGAATCCTGAACCACAACTAAGCCCCAAAACGCCCTAAGCTCTACTAAAACCCCTGAAGCAACCCCAAAGCCAATAGGCCAAAGAACCTGGCCCGCCAGAACCCCCTCAACCCCAAGACGCCAAGACCCTAAACCCAAGGCTTGGGATGTTCTCCCTTATACTGACAGTCCCTAATCGGGATGATCGTGCCCCCTAGATTTGGAAACCTATGGAGCACTGTTAGTATAAGGGGGGGCCAAGGCCGTGATCACGCACTGCGGCTGGGGCGGAACGCTGGAGTGCATGACCGCTGGCAAGCCTATTGTTCCTTGGCCGGCCTTTTCCGTGCAGCAACAAAAACAAGTTTGGGGGTGATTCTTTTTAGGCCATGACATCAGAGCCGGGATGCAATTAAGGAATGCCCCCAAAGCGAGTAATTCTGGTCATCTTGAGCTCAACGACGACTTGCTTAAGAACCCCAAAGGAATAAAACAGAAAAAATAATCCCTATATTTCCCTTAAGAAGGGAGAATCGTTTTCTTTATTTTTACGCAACTACTAGTCAATGGTCAAGGTGGCCATTCCGTTCTTCGGAGATCAGCCGGAGAATGCACACCTTCTCGTCAAGGAGGGGGCAGCTGGCTGTTTAGGGTTTAGGGTTTAGGGTTTATTGTTTAGGGTTCAGGGTTTAGGGTTTAGGGTGAAACGAGTACCGAATATCCCTGAGTATTGAAACCAATCCGGTAACAGTTTCAGCAATTCACCCATCGGAAACGAACGCCGTGCTGGGACCCAGGGCATACAGACATAGGGTCGTGAAGGGCGGGGCTCCTCAGGGGGGTTCATGGGGGGTAGGCACCTAGGGAACCTTACAAAAGCCTAGGGAGCTAAACCCTAAACCCTAAACCCTAAACCCTAAACCCTAAACCGGCCTTAGAGAATCGTGGGGATTATTAGGGGACCTTGGGATGCATGTTAATAAGTACCCGCCCAGTGGTGCCCGCCTACCCTTTTTTTTGGTTCTGGGTTCCTTTCTAAAGTAACCAACCCCAGAAAGGGTGCCCTTCTTATGAATACTGGGCTACTCAAACCCTAAACCCTAAACTCGAAACCCTAAACCCTAAAACCTAACATAATATGGTTCCTGGGCATGGTACCAAAGAACTTTAAGCCGCCCCGCCGGGTCAGGCTGGCGTTGGCGAGCTGATCGGAAAGATTCCAAGAGGAGATGAGCCACTTAGTTGCTGAGTGAATACACTTTACACTTTTCGGGATAATCCCCAAAAGAACTGAAAGTGTACACTTTTTTGGGGTTTATGAACTCAGCAACTAAGGCAAAAGCCGAACCCATACAAGGAAGGCTGGATGACTGAGGAGACGGCCCCTCACACGCAAGTCTGCGGGGGTTCCGAACATAGGGGTACCCTTTTTTTTTTTTTGGGGGGGGGGGGTCCTTGAAGGGGATTCTAGTGTACTTGTGTACTTAGGCTATAAAATGGGTACCCCTAAACCCTAAACTCTAAACCCTAAACCCCCTTATTTCCGGAATCACGCAAGTTGGGTTTAGGGTTGAGGTACAGGGTTTTTTTGGAGGTGGATTGGGATGCTCGGAGGTTTGCAAAGGGCCCTTGGTTGTGGGCTTGCCGGAGACCCTAAACCCTAAACCCTAAACCCTAAACCCTAAACCCTAGCTGCCCCAACAGCACAGCAAGCCTTAGCAGCCGGCATGAAACTCCGGCAGGAAACCCTGATCCGACTTGAAAGGTAGGCCCTTAGAATTGCTTGTTCCTCTCTATAGGGTTTAGGGTTTAGGGTTTAGGGTTTAGGGTTTAGGGTTTAGGGTTTAGGGTTTGGGAGGATCATCCTTAGAGGTGTGTTTTCTTATAGGTTTTACAAACATAAGGGGGCCAAGAGAGCTTGCAAGCCCAAGCCCTCCACAGCATCAACCTGACTCCCGCTTGGCTACTCGTACAGGGACGGTTAAGCCCTAACATATACCAGGATCCAGGGTAGGTCCTTATTCCCTGCTTTTAGGGCTTAGGCTCCCTTCCAAGCCCCTTTTAAACCAGAAAGGGCACCCTTGTTATTCCTAGCTTACTCTTGGTTCTAGTATCTACTAGCAACCCCTGGTATGTTCTAAGCCTCATTATTTCCTCATAACCGGAAGAGCAAGGCCAAATGCTGATCACAGGGCTCCCTTCTGTTTCCTGGCCAGGAGGGGGGGGTGGGAGGGGGGGGGGGAGGGGGCTGGAGGGGGGGAGGGGGCTGGAGGGGGGGAGGCGGGATGGGGCTGGAGGGGCGGAGGGAAACGAGCCTGAAGAGCAAACTGCAGTAAGTTCGGAGACAGGTATGCCTCGCCGTCTCGAAGCTCCTCAACAACCCTTCCTACAAGAAAGCTACAGAGAGCTTCGGCCAAGACTTACCGCTCTTACAGGGCAGAGTGTTTCAGTGCACACACACATACATATATATATATATATATATATATATATATGCATGTATATGTACATATATATATATATGCATGTATATATACATCTATATATGCATGTATATATATATATATACATATGTATTTATTCACTTCTCCATCTGAATATAAATTACTTACTTCTCAAGATAAATGGAAATATAAACATAAATATAGAAATAGATATACATTTAATTTAAAGTTAAATTGAAATTTTGATAGAAATATAAATGTATACATAAATGCATATATATATATACACATACATACATAAGTACATATATAAAAATATAAACAAATATATATATATATATATATATGGCACCACCACCACTGCTTCCATGACTACTATCGGCTAGTCCGTCTTGCGTAGGGCCTCCTCCTCCCCTGAAAGCCTACAGTTACAGAGGAAAGCCGGACCACATGGGGTTGGGCACTACGAAGGCCTTTGGGGTTTAGGGTCTGGCTTAACTGGGGGGTTCTTAGTTTTTTTGGTTGAGGGTTCCCTCAGCCCTGAATTAACCCTGAACCATTACACCCTTTAACCCTGAACCCTACACCCTTCAACCCTGAACCCTTACACCCCAACCCTATAATCCTGAACCCTTTAACCCTGAACCCTTAAATCCGAAGCCCTTTAACCCTGAACCCCTAAAGCCTTAAACACTTATTGACCCTAAACCCTAAACCCTAAACCCCAAACCCCAAACCCTAAACCCTAAACCCTAAACCCTAAACCTAAACCCTAAACCCCTAAACCCTAAACCCAAGAAAGCCTGTCAGCCCAGGAAACTCATGCGCGCCTCTCGTGCCAGTGGAGGGGCCGAGGCGGCAGTTCAGCACATCGTCGCTCCTCTGCATTCGCTGCTTAGTTTTGGGGGGGTTTAGGGTTTAGGGATTCTGGGGTTTAGGGTTTAGGGTATAGGGTTAGTTTTTTTTTTTTTTTTGGGGGGGGGGGGGGGGGGGTGAAGGTATAAGGTTTGGGGGTTTAGGGTTGAAGGTTTGGGGTTTAGGGTTGAAGGTTTTGGGGGTTTAGGGCTGAACAAATTGGGGGTTTAGGGTTCAAGGTTTGGGGTTTAGGGGTGGGAGGTGGAAGGTTGCCAGTTTTGGGGGTTCAGGGTTTAAGGTTTGGGCTTTGCAGTTTAAGATTTTAGGGTTTGCATTCTAAACCCTAAACCCTAAACCCTAAACCCTAAACCCTAAACCCTAAACCCTAAACCCTAAACCCTAAACCCTAAACCCTAAACCCAATGAAGCCACCGGCTTGAGTGAGGCCAGCCTTCGGGGTTTTAGGGTTTACGGTTTAGGGTTTAGGGTTTAGGGTTTAGGGTTAGGGTTTAGGGTTTAGGGTTTAGGGTTTAGGGTTTAGGGTTTAGGGTTTAGGGTTTAGGGTTTAGGGTGCCCAGGATGCTCAACTCTTCAGCTGCAAACCACGCCCATTCCTTCGCGCTCAAGGTTTCGGCACCCTTCATCCCATGATCGCAAAACCCTTGGGGCTCAAGGGTTTAGGGTTTAGGGTTTAGGGTTTAGGGTTTAGGGTTTAGGGTTCAGGGTTTAGGGTTTAGGGTTCAGGGTTTAGGGTTTAGGGAGACTATAACCTCTAAACCGGGGTTAGCGCAGCCTCCCTGCTGCCCCCATGCAAGGAATGGGCTGCTCGCTTTGGCACCAAGCACTTGGCGTCGGAGTACCTCCGGCACGGTGCCTCGGACCCAGCGCCCTAACCTTAAGGAGGGTTTAGGGTTTAGGGTTTAGGGTTTAGGGTTTAGGGTTTAATGCTGGCAATCATCAAGTCCGGTTTCAAAAGGGTTTAGGGTTTAGGGTTTAGGGTTTAGGGTTTAGGGTTTAGGGTTTAGGGTTTAGGGTTTAGGGGTCTAAGGAGGGACCCCTAGAAGGGACCCTTCATCTCATTCCCTTCTATACCACCTATAGAATCCTTGTATACACCTTATGTAGTCCCTAGACCTAAGCAGCCCCTAAAGCCCCTTGTAAGGGTCCCTCCTCTCGTCCCTTGATGATTTACTTGGGTTGTTTACAGGGGTTCCTGTATCGTAGCTTCAGGGTTCTAGGCTCTTCGTGTTTTTCGTTACGGTTTGGGTTCCCTTAGAGGCCCCTCTAGACCAACAAGGGAACAAGGGTACCCTGTTCATTCCTCGGCTACTCTTGGGTCTACGTGCTTATGAAGCAGAGCGCGGGCGGGCACGTATTCAGGGAGTTCCTCCTGTATCTTAGGGGCCAAATGAACCCTCACAGGGTTTCTAGTTCATAATCAGGAATTCTAGCAGTATAGGGTATACTTTTGCGGTTCATGTATTTGCCCTTTAAACCGCCATACTGGCCACCAGTCGGGTGAACCTGCAATAGTGCTGTAAAGGCCCGTGGCGTGAAGGATTTAGGGTTTCGGGTTTCGTGTTTAGGGCCTAGAAGTATTCTGATACAGAACCGAGGAATCCCAATTGAACCCAGGACTCAGTTTAGGGTTTATAGGGGGAATCCCGATACAAGAAAGGGAGGGACCACGTCCAACCGCTAAAATTCCGTGCCTCATGCGCCGGCTTTGTGTCAGTTTCAGAGGTGCGCGCGAAGGAAAGGGCTCCACCCTCAAAGCTTAACGCCCCTAACTTGTGAGCACCCGAAACCGCAAACCTCTAAACCCTTGTGACCCTATGAGGCTTCGGGGAGGGCTTGCAACACACGAAACCCTACAGAATCTTGATCAGCTGAGCTTCCCACCAATCCGACACCCTAAACCCTAAACCCTAAACCCTAAACCCTAAACCCTAAACCCTAAACCCTAAACCCTGCAAGACAAGCAGGCACCGGGTCCAACCCCTACAACGGCGTCATGGTCGGCATTCTTGGCTTGGTTGCTTGCGCCGGCCTGCTGGTGTACAGCCAGGCTCTTCGCAAGTAGGCCGTGGGTGCCTGAAGGGCCTAGGGTTTAGGGTTTAGGGTTTAGGGTTTAGGGTTAGGGTTTTAGGGGCCCACTTGCCAGAAGTGCCACAAGGGTTTTGGGGCTTAAGCGCCCCTAAGCCCTGACTTTAAGCCCTTAGAAGCTCCCCCTTTGCTGCTCCAAGATGCTCAAAGCTCAAAAGGCTCTGCCATCTAAGCTGCATGGTTTTTCGGGTGGTGCCCTCCACGGGCTTTCGACATGGTTCAGGGTTGAAGCAGCTGGTATTGACAAGCAGAAGTTCACGGGTTAGGCTCTTGAGTTTCGGGTTCTGGCGTTTAGGGCTGAGAATCTTTGGGTCCGCCGGCCTCTATAGACTAAGCGTGGGCCTCAGTCCTGCCCTGAGGCAGCTTCCCAAATTAAGTCCTGTAAGCCTGTCCCTAAAGCGAAGACTTTGAGCATGGCTTCGGAGCTCACGCGCGCTCAAGGCTCCGCAAATTTAAGCTCGTCATGCTGAGCAGCTAGGGGCCGAGGGTCCGACTGGGGGGTTGAGGGTGTAGGGTTTAGGGTTGAGGGTTCAGGGTTTTAGGGTTTAGGGTTAAGGGTTTAGGGTTGGGGATTCGAGCCCTAAACCCTAAACCCCACTTGCAGGGGCTGGATCCCTTCTCAACCCGGCGAGTCTACTGAGAAAGGGTACACTGATTTTGTTGGGTTACCAGAAAACCCGGACACCGCAGTCGAGCAGGCAACCTTTAACTAACAAAAAAGATTCACAAAACACAATCACAAAAAATGTGCATACATATGTATATCTATATCTATATATATATATGTGTGTGTGTGTATGTTATATGGTATAGCATCCGAAGGTGTAACTGCTACGGCTTTCACTAGGGATTTTGGGTGGTCTACGGCACGCTTCCCGGACGCTGCCCTACTTGCAAACACGTCTACGAATTCTTCCCAAGAACTATCAAGCTTCCTCAGTGTTGCAAGCCCTGAGCAAGGACTTCAGAAGTGAGGGTTTAGGGTTTAGGGTTTAGGGTTTAGGGTTTAGGGTTTAGGGTTTAGGGTTTAGGGTTTAGGGTTTAGGGTTCACTTCTGCGTCAAAGTTGGGCCCCTGGGCGCTATCGTTTCGACATCCGCCGGTCGTCTGCTGTAGAGCGTTTCAGCAGGCAGCATCCACCTCGCAATGCGGTCAAAAGCTGGCTGCTGCAGGGTTTCGGAGTTTAGGGTTTATAGGGTTTAGGGCTTAGAGTTTAGGGTTTAGGGTTGTGCCCATAGCCTGCAATGTCAAGTCCCTCAACCCTCAGCTCGCGGTGGCCTCATGAAGTCCCTTCACCCTGAGATTCCCTAAAGTAAAAGCAGCCGCCAAGCCCCACACAATTCGGAAATTGCTGGATGAGAGAAAAAACTCAGGTGGTTGTAATTCTGCCTAAACCCACAGACCAGACCCTACTACAGACCCCCAAACAGTAGGATCCCCTTATAATAAGGACCCCAATAAGGTACTACTAATTTCAGAAACTCCCAAAACGCCTTCCGCAGCTTGCTAAGCCTTCTTTGGTGTCCCGTGCCAGGACTCGGTGTCTCAGTGGGCCGAACTTGCGGAAGAGGGTTTAGGATGTAGGCCTTAGGTGACAGCCCGAAACCTTAATCCCTAGACCATTTTCGGGCTTTAGGGCCTCTGGGGCATAGCTTTGTCATAGTGGGGTTACATTTTACATTTTTAAGGGTACTTAAACTCAATAAGGAATAAAATTTTAAATTGTTATTCCTATCGCAACCATGAACCATAGGGGCTTTCTTGTTGAGGGTTTAGGGGTTACTTCGGGGCTTGGCCAACGTCGCTTACTTCGACCCTGCCTCGTTCCCCGCCCCGCCACAAAAACAGGGGGTTCCTTTACGACTTAAAAAATACTTACGTAAAGGAACACAAAAATCGATCTCTTTTTTTGGGTTTTTGTGCCCAAACTCAGCACCCCTCGAGCAAAGAAAATGCAAGTCTCAGCCCCCGCAAAGTCTTGAACCTACTCTGTCTGCAGCTTGCATGCAGGGAGTTGGAGGCATGCTTCTCGCTCACGACGTGCATGCCTCAGAATACGATTTAGGGCTTAGGGTTTAGGGCCCCTAAACCCTAAACCCTAAAAAAGGCTTAGGGCTGAGGGTGTCGGGTGTGGGGGCTGAAGCGCTTGTTTGGGGCCTCTGAGTGTTGGGGAAAGAATGTGTCAATCTCGGGTTCTTCAGAACCGGGTTTTGTAGGGGTTTTGGGGTTTTGAGGTGTAGGGGTTTCGGGATTTAGGGGTTTAGGGCTTTGGGGTTTTGGGTTAGGGCTTTGGGGTTTTGGGTTTCGGGGTGAGGGTTCAGTTTGCTTTTAGGGTTTGGGGTGTAGGGGTTTAGTGGTTTAGGGGTTTAGGGGTTTAGGGGGTTCAGGGGGTTTAGGAGTTTAGGGGTTTAGGGGTCGGGTTCATGTGGTCCCCAAGGTAGTCTCGAAGTTGAGTGGGCGAGACCAACCTCACCACGCAGCGCTTGCGCTGGCCAGAGTAGACTTTGTTCCCTTTGTAAAGGGTTTCGGTTCCTGGATAAGCCCCTTGAAACTAAAACGAGCACCCTTTTCATTGCCGAGCTACTCTTGGGTCTAGTATTTCTCTATGACAAGCTATTCTGCCAGAAGCTTCTGCAGGCAGACAGCCCCCAAACCTCGTTCAGGGTTCAGGGCACAGGTTTGAGGGCGTAGGAAGGATTATCCCCTAATTCATGATGAGGACCTGCCCCCCGTTCTTGGGTTAAGGGCATGCCGGATACATGTTCCTTAGCTAGGGGGCAGCCCTAAACCTTGAGATTTTCCCCCTTATATGTAACAGTCCTGAATCGGGATTCTACTAGGGGGTATTACGATAATCCCTATTAAATAGGACTGCTAGGAGAAGGGGGAACATCCCAACCTAATCGCGCGGCGCTTCCTCCATCCGAGGTCTTCTGCCTGGTCAACCGAGCTCGTGGCACCGCCCTGGTGTCGCCAAGTGAGGCCATCCGGTCCCACAAGCCCTCCCACCATCTTCATTTGAAGCCCCCCCTGCGTTTCCAGAACAAGATTTCACCGAAGTTTCCCAAGCTCTAAACCCCAAACCCAGGGGGGAGGGGTGCAGCTTGGCGACACATGCGGAAAGCCCGGAAGCCCACGAACTCCCTGAGCCCCTCCTGCAGGTCATGAAGGCGATTCACTCTTGCCCAGCGCCAAGCATTAGGGTCTCTGAAGTTAGGGGTGTAGGGTAGGCAAAAAGCCCGTGGCAAAAAAAATCAGGTTTAGGGTTTTAAACTCAAAGAGTTTTTGGGTGGCTCAGGCTCAGGTTTGGGGCTTCAGGGTTTAGGGTTGAGGGTCGGCCAACGACCTACTCATAGCCACGGTGCCTGAGCGCAAGCCCGAAGAAACCCAAAGCCCTGAACCCAAAGTCAAGCCTAATGCATACTTGCAGTTGTACGGCACAGAATGGAAAAAATCTGCTGGCCCCCTTTTCGAGTTGATCTCAATGCGGTTTCAAGGACATGCTCGTGTGGACGTTTGCGCACGAACCTAAGGGCCCATGTACCTACATAGTATATACTTGTACCTTAAAGGGGTTTAGGGATTACCGTTTAGGGTTCAGGGTTTAGGGGCCCAAGAATATGCTCTGTAGGCACATGGACCCTTAGGGCTAGAACCCTTTGCGGGTTCAGCTTAGGGCTTCGGGTTGAGGGTGTAAGTCCCTAAACCCTGAAGCCTAAACACCCCAAGCGTAGGGTTTTTTTGGGGTGGCTTGGTCGGCTCTTTCACCCCTAAACCCTAAACCCTAAACCCTAAACCCCAAACCCTAAACCCTAAACCCCTCTGATACCAGGCTGCAAGTCTGGAGGGCCTCTTCGCATGCGGAAGCTGGGGTCTGTTGGGGCCTTCGCCTGCAGCTGAGCTTCTGGGGTTTTCAGGTTTTTGAGGCTGGAGGGTTGGGTTTAGGGTTTAGGGTTTAGGGTTTAGGGTTTAGGGTTTAGGGTTTAGGGTTGTTTAGGGTTTAGGGTTTAGGGGTTAGGTTTAGGGTTTAGGGTTTGGGGTTTGGGGTTTAGGGTTTAGGGTTTGGGTTTGGGGTTTGGGGTTTGGGGTTTAGGGTTTAGGGTTTCGGGTTTAGGGTTTAGGGTTTAGGGTTTAGGGTTGAGGAGGGTTCAGGGCTCGGGGACCTCAGGAGGTTGACATGCTGGAAGGGTGTCGGGTTTGGGGCCTTTGCGGGTCTTCGGGGTTTCATGGCTGTTCCTCGGCCCAAGGACATGAAGCCCTCAGAATGCTGGGAATGGGTTTAGGGTTTAGGGTTTAGGGTTTAGGGTTAGGGTTTAGGGTTTAGGGTTTAGGGTTTAGGGTTTAGGGTTTAGGGTTTAGGGTTTAGGGTTTAGGGTTTAGGGTTTAGGGCCAGAAGCGTTGGACACCCAAATGCTCTAGGGTCTCGGTCTAAGCACGCAGGTACTGCCGAGACCGAACAAGGTCTAAAGACTAAAATCCCAAACTCCTTTGTCATAGTGGGATAACATTTTTCGCTTTTAAGGGCACTTAAAACTCAGTAAGGAATGAAAAAGTTAACTTTTCAATACTATCTCAAACATGAACTAGAAACCCCGTAGCTCCGTAGCTCCTCATCCTCTTCGCATGGAGATTCTGGGGGGGGGGGGGGGCTGTTCTTCTATTAGTTAGAGGTTCAGGGTACCTAGAACCCAAGTTATGTCAGCTGTACTTATACGCCCCCTAAGTCTGTTAAGTAGGTTACAAGCAGAAGTAACCATGAACCTCCAAGTAGTTGGGGCCTGCAAGCTCCTGATTCTGTCACGCCTTGCTGGTTCCTTCTCGGCTACTTGCAGGTTCATGCGTACATAGAACCCCAGTTATCAGTCTACTTAGGGGGACTTAGGGGGCTTATTAAGTGCATTGATACTTGGTGTTATAAGTACCCTGAACCTCCAAGAAATCTTTTTGTATACGGGGAGCCCCCCCCCCCCCATCATAAGGACAGAAGGACGCGGGACCCGAAGCCCGAAACCCTAAAGCCTTTTGATGCTCTTAGTCCCTTACACCCTTTTGGGGCATGAGAACTTCTCTATCGTCCCGAAGGTTAAGCTTCAGTTCCCCCTAGGATACTGCACAGCTGCGTGCTTCTAAGTGTAGCTTTGCAGGGCCCTTACTATGGTCCCTGGCCTCCTTTTAGAAAGGAAGTGGGACATTTTCTTCTTTGGGAGTGTTTTGCTCCTGGCAAAGCCAGGAACCACCAAGGGACAGGGAGCTTAGGTCTTTCCGGGGTTTAGGGTTTAGGGTTTAGGGTTTAGGGTTTAGGGTTTAGGGTTTTTAAGGCATAGAGGTGCCATGCCATGCGGTGCCCAGCTGATGGAGAAGAGTCTGGGTTGAAAAATGGCTCAGTAGCAGAGCCAGTGCCAAAATCAGCAAACTGCAGCCACACGTTTCTATTTTGCCGCTCCCTGAGCTAGGCTGTGTCTTTGGCCAGGACGGGGGCAGTTTCGAACCTAGATGCTTCAAGCAAGAGGGTACAGGGCTGTGGGGTGTGTGGCTTCGTGTTTTTGGGGTAGGGCTAGTATGGATGTCTCTGGAGTGTCTTCCACAACCCAATTCCCTCACCTCACGTCCTACATCCGCGCCCTCCGGGCCTGACTCCTCAACATACACAGGCCCGTGTGCTTCGGGCCTTACACGCTGTGTCAGACGACCGCTTCAGATTTAGGGCACAGAGACCTTGCGAGGTGAGAGCGCGTGGTGTAGGGGTCGAATAGTTTCTAATCGTATTCCCTTACGGCCCTTTTATAATTATGCTATAGCAACCCCCAACGGCCGATCCGAGTTATTCAGGCCCCTAGAGTACCCTGAATCTAGACGTGAAATATTGACAGGGGCCATGTCCTAAGAAGCCAGCTGGACAAGCGTAAGCTTAAACTCTACACCAGATGTGGGCGTGTCGGACCATCAGGGTACCTGTTGTTCTCTTTTCTGAAGGGGGGGGGGGGGGGGGGTATGCTATAACCTATATGGACCCTAAACCCTAAACCACATGTAGTCTTTTCTGAAGGGGGGGGGGGGGGGGTAGTGCTATAACTACCTATATGGACCCTAAACCCTAAACCACATATAAACCCTAACATGTAGCAGTTGGGGTATATTGACGGGTACCCCTGTTTTGGGAACCACCCCGAATTGGGCACTCTGGCGCTGTTTCTCAGATCAGCTTCCACACATAGCTTCTGCAAGTCACCTTTGTTCATTTCTGGCTTCGGCTGAATGTTTAGGGTTTAGGGTTTAGGGGTTAGGGGTTAGGGGTTTGGGTTTTAGGGTCTAGGGTTGTAGTTCCGGGTTTCGGGTTTCGTGCCAATGGCGTCTTCCGATTCGGGCAGGACGAGCGATGCGGAGCTCGATGCTCCTCTGCTCAAGATCTTGGAGGCTTTGCCGCATCCCTAAACCCTAAACCCTAAACCCTAAACCCTAAACCCTAAACCCTAAACTCCGCCCAGCGGCTGCGTTGTTAGCCCATGCAAAGCTCACCACAACCGCCCAACCCTCAACCCTGAACCCCAAAGCCTCAACCCTGTACCCTAGCCCTAAACCCTAAACCCCACACCGAATTCAGGAATGTACATTAACAATCTTCAGCCCTAAACCAACAACCCTGAACCCTGAACCCTAAACCACACTTGAGGTATGTTCCTGCCTGGTCGCCTCCCCAACCTCGAAACCCCTAGAGCCCTAGAGCCAAAACCCTAAGCTCTATAAGCTTTAGCCTCAACCCTGAACTCTTACACCTAAATTCCACACCCTGAACCCCGAAGTCCTCAACCCTAAGCCGTAAACCCTAAACCCGATAACCCTAAACCCTAAACCCTGAAACCCCTAAACCCTGAAACCCTAAACCCTGAAACCCTAAAGCCCTAAACCCTAAGAGCGCAGGTTGAGCCTCTTTCGGCCTTTCGGGTGGCCACCGAGCTGAAGATCACAGCTGCCGAGGCGGCTGTGGCATTTTAGGGATTTAGGGTTTAGGGTTCAGGGTTTAGGGGGTAGGGTTTAGGGTTTAGGGTTTAGGGTTTAGGGTTTAGGGTTTAGGGTTTAGGGTTTAGGGTTTAGGGTTTAGGGTTTAGGGTTTAGGGTTTAGGGTTTAGGGTTAGGGTTTAGGGTTTAGGGTTTAGGGTTAGGGTTTAGGGTCAGGGTTTAGGGTTTAGGGTTGTGTTTCTGGCTGGTTCCTAGTAGGGAATGGAGGACTGAGGTACCCTATATCCCCCTATATGTATCCTTTAAGGGGTTACAAAGGCTACCTCATTTCCCCATTCCCTGCTAAGCAGCAGGGGGTTTAGGATTCAGGGGTTCGGGGTTGTTCGGGAAGAGGATTTGGAGGGTAGGAAAGGGGTCTCAAGTGTTTGAGGTACTGGGGGAAAACCCCAAGTCACACGAACCCCAAGCCCTCAACCCTCAACCTGGGTTTGGACTGAGGGTTTGGGGTTTAGATGAGTTTAGTCGCTGGGTGTTTCGAGGGGTGGAAAAGCGATACCTGGAAGAGAGTGGAGGGCCTGAAGGCGTGGCTTACGGTTCAGGGTCTACTTGGAGGTTCAGGGTACTTTTAACGCCGATTTTTGCTGTACCTATGTAAGCCCCCTAAGTCCCCTAAGTAGGTTAAACGTAGACTTAGAATGGGGTTAATAAGTACCCATGAAACTCCCAGTAGGGCCGGGCTGAAAAGATTTAATTCGGGAGCAGTGAGGTAGAGGAAGTTTCTGATGTGTTGTCGTGTTTGGCTGTTTTTCAGGTTCCGGGTTGAGGGCTGAGGATCTTGTCAAGTCGAGCGCGCGGGTACAGCCTGAACGAAGAGATTTTGGGGGAATTTAAATACTTTAGTGATATGGTACTCTAATGATATGTACTTGATAATCCTCTTATGGTGACTGATTTTCTGTTCTTTAGCATAAACCCAGTTTTTGGGGTTTGGTTGCGAAAAGCTTTATGGGTTTGCAGTTTGCATGCATTAGCGAGAGGAAGTGAGGGGAAGGAGTTCCAACCTTGGCCTTCACAACGCCATGCAAGTGCGGAGCCTAAACCCTGAACCCTAAACCCTAAACCCTAAGCCCCTTGAACCCTTAATGGAGCCAGGCGCGATACCTCCTACACGATGCTGAGCAGCGAGCAGTCCTTGTCCGCGATGACGCACCGGAGTGTGTGACCTGATGAGATACTAGCGTTGCGGTTAGAGTTTAGGGTTGAGAGTTTAGGGTTTATGGTTTAGGGTTTAGTGTTTAGGGTACCTGAATAGGGATGAAGGTAGTATAGGGTATATGACCCCAATGCTAGGGTTCATGTGGTCCTCAAGGAGGTAGGCCCTTGGGATATCTTTACGCTTTCCCTCGTTGGGTTCAACAGGGTCATATCCCCAAACCCTAAACCCTAAACCCTAAACCCTAAACCCTAAACCCCCCTAAACCCTAAACCCTAAACCCCTAAACCCTCTAAGAATATTTGTCAGAGGGCACTAAGTCTAGAGGTTCCATGGACTGCTCCCTCTCAGATAGGCCCTTAGGGTTCAGGGTTTAGGGTTCAAGTTTTGGGTTTAGGGTTTCGGGTTCAGGGTTGTTTAGGGTTTAGGGTTTAGGGCAACACTTGCGGGAGTCCTCGTTGAAAAGGGCTTTAGGGAAGGGCTCCCTGAGATTCGGAGGCACCGGTCTGTCGCCGCGCCGCCCTTGCCAAGGTTTACTTCTACAAGAACTTCTTCAACGACTTTTGAGTGCATCGTGGAGATGGCCCTAAACCCTAAACCCTAAACCCTAAACCCTAAACCCTAAACCCTAAGCTCTAGAAAAGCCACTCTCTACCCTGAACCCTAAGCTCTAGACGCGTGAGTGCGAGAGTCGAAGGCCTAAACTAACCCACCCGCAATCCTGACTTGAACCTGCCGATGTAGTTCTACGCCGGGTTGTCGTGACCTAATATGGTTATGATTTACAGTTAGAATTGGTTAATAAGAGCATTGAACCTTCAAGTAAGCCCTACACATAGAGCCTCGTTCCACGAACCTTCAATGAAGCCCTAACCCAGACCCCTGGGAGGATCCAAAATTAGATCCCCTTAAGGGTCCATAGTAGTATGGGGCAGCATTTGGGGTTCTACTTTTGGATCCTCCCAGCGGTCTGGCAGACCTCAGTCTACTCGGGATAGGGTTTGGGGCCTGAAACCCTAAACCCTAAACCCTAAACTCTTGTCTCACCCACAGCCCGAGCTTGCGCGACTCCGCCATTGCTTTGCACGCCCTTAGGCGTAGAAAGCAGGTTGTTATGCATTTTCTTGCTGAACTCCAAGCCGCCCTCTCCCTGGATAACCATAAACCCTAAACCCTAAACCTAAACCCGAAAAGCGCAGACAGCTACGCCGGCAAGCTGCAGCCCATTGCCGGGGCCCTCCGCCCGAAACCTCGGAACCCAACAGTGAACAGCATAATACTAGTGAAAGATGTTTAATTAGGGTTTGGGTTTCGGGTTTAGGTTTTGGGTTTTAGGGTTTAGGATTCAGGCTTCAGGGTCTTTAGGGTTCCCGATGAAATATGCATTCTAAGTTTATCGGCCTCGTCTACTTGCAGCAGTCGGCTCACAGCAGAGGAGCACATGGGGGGATCTACAGCATCCTACAGCGCCTACGTGGGTTTTGGGGAATTCTAGGCTTTAGGGTTTAGGGTTTAGAACGTAAGGGGTTTAGGTTTGAGGTTTGGGCCAACTTTCATCGATAGCTTGGGGTTTAGCTGGCGGTCGTCGGTGTCAGGGAGAGGGAGGGAGAGAGATAGAGAGATAGGTAGAGCGTCATGACGCCCCATGCCAGTGTTATAGGACCAACTCATGGTTTCTGGGGTTCAGGGTTGGTGTGGTAGGGTTTGGGGTTTAGGGTATGTGCATTTGATGCAGGATTTCGAACAAAACTTAGTGTTTTCCTTTATCGGAGGTGTTGGAGACATAGGTAGTATACCTGTACGTATGACCCAAATTATAACCATATTCGGGCACTTAAGGGGCTTATAAGTGGGTTATAAGTTAGAATTGGTGAATAAGTACCCTGACCTCCAAGTAAGCCAGATGAAAGACTGTGTCGTCCTCCCTGGCCTGGATGGAATACTCGCCGCGACCTCAGCGCAGGATTGCACCCCAAACACCAAACCCTAAACTTGGGAAGAAAGAGGCTGGCAACAGCTTTCCGGGGACAGTTTACAGGGTTTAGGGTTTAGGGTTTACGGGCCAAGGTCCAGCTTTTGCTGTTCATCTGCTGTGTCGGCACGCTCGTCATCAAGAAGGCGCAGCGACGTGCGACGGAGGGTCTTTCACCAGCCTCGCCACCTTCCATGTAAGTATAGTTCGCGCGCAGGCATCCAAGCCAAAGCTTTGGGGATTTTCGAGCATAGGGGTACCCCTTCTATCCCCCCAAACCACTCTAACCCCACCCTAAACCCTAAGCCCTAAACCCCAAACCCCAAACCGAAACCTTTTTTGGTGCTTCAGGTCAGGGAAGGCCCGCGACGGACCTGGTTCCAATTTTCGCTGGACTCCTCCAAGCAGTTCTTGGGCGCAGGAGCTGCGTGGGCGCGAGAACCCGGGCCTCTGAACCTTTTAACCCCAATGCCGTTTGAAGTTTAGACGCAAGAACCTACCAGAAAAACTCTAACCCCGTAATCCCTAAACCCTAAACCCTAGACCCTAGACCCTAAACCCTAAACCCTAAACCCTCCCCCCCCCCCACCCAAAAAGAGACAGACACAAAAAACAAAAAGCCGCCCGAAGCCACTTGAAGACCCTGAGTCCAAATGCCCCGCAACCCCCAAAAGGGTTTAGGGTTTGGGGTTTCAGATTTCAGGGTTTAGGGTTTAGGGTTTAGGGTTCAGGGTTTAGGGTTTTTAGCTTTCAGGGAAGCCTCAAACTTAAGCCCTCCCCGCTTGAAACGGCATGGAGAGGGGATCCCACCAGGATGGATTCACGTGATGAACCTCCTGCCCCTCGGCGGCCGGTGCGTAGTTTAGGGCTTGGCGTCTGGTTTTAGGGTCAGCAGCACTCCTTGTATCAGGTGCATCGTGCTAGCTGGCGTAACTTGCTAGTACTTGGAGGTTCATGGTACAGATTACCCAATTATATATCTGTATTTTTATAACCCAAACTAGGGCACTTAAGAGGCTTATAATTGGGTTAGTAGGCACCCTGAACCTCCAAGAAGAACCTGACCTCCCCGCCCACGTTCGCGAACTTCTCCCGGTGGAAGTTTGGGACCTAAAGTCCACTAGTTGCTAGGGTTTAGGATTTAGGGTTTAGGGTTTAGGGTTTAAAGTTTAAGGTTTAGGGTTTAGGGTTTAGGGTTTAGTGGGACATTGTGTGCTTTTCCCTTCTTGGGTTTTTCGAGGATCATCACGAGGAATATTTGTTCATAGGGATTGAAGGGGACCATGCTAGTTTAGAGCATGGACGCCAGAACCTTGATTTTGCTGGCTGGTTCTTCGTAGGGAATGAGGGAATCAGGGCCTTCTATAAAAAGCCTACAAGGGAGGGAGTATACACCTCATTCCCTTGTTCCCTACTAAGAACCAGGTTAGGGCCCCTATATATATATATTATAAGGGAGTATACAGGTACCTAAGAGAGTATACAGGTACCTCATTCCCTCATTCCCTCATTCCCTACGAAGAACCAAGGGTTTAGGCAGCTTCCTTATCCTTCGTGAAGCGCTGGAGCAATTAGGCAGCTGGAGGGGATGAGCAGCATGTACCGTATTCACCGCCCGGAACCCTAAACCCCAAACCCCAAACCCCAAACCCTAAACCCCAAACCCTAAACCCTAAACCCTAAACCCTAAACCCTAAACCCATTGCATCACCAGCAAGGTGCGCAACCATCATGGGCAGCCAGATGGGTGAGGGAGACGAATGCGAGTGGTCCCCTCCAGCAGCAGACAGCCGCGGTTTGGTTGAGGGTTGAGGGTTTAGGGTTTAGGGTTTAGGGTTTAGGGGTAAGCCGGGTAAGCCGGGTAAGCTTGGGGGAACTTTTCTAGAAAGAACACCCCTTAAGAGCAGGGACAAACATCCTTTGGCTGCGGTTCTTGGGATGCTGTGTCTGACATCACGTCTTGCGCTCACATCAGTTCACTTGCGAGATGTCTCGCAGATATTTAAAGGGTATATACAGGGCCCTCATTCCCTCATTCCCTACTAAGAACCAGGGGGTTATTGGTGTGGTGTAGACATCGTTGTTAGTAACCCCATAGGTCCACGGGCCAACCCTGAACCCTAAACCCTAAACAAGCCCTCTAATCCGCCAAAAAGTGCCCTGAAAACCATCCGGGGCCAGGTATTGGCTGAACATCATGCTGGACACGACCCTGGGGGTGGGGCCGTTCCCCTTTTTTTTTTTTTTTTGGGGGGGGGGGGGGGGGGGGGGGGGGGGGGGGGAGAGGGGGGGGGACGGGAACTCACCGAAACCCCAAACCCCACACCCCACACCCCACACCCCAAACCCCAAACCCCAAACCCCAAAACCCAAACCCCAAACCCCAAACCCCAAACCCCAAACCCCAAACCCCAAACCCCAAACCCCAAACCCCAAACCCGAAGCAGAAACCTGCCTATGCTGAGTGGTCCGTTTGTGGGTGTTGTTTGTGTCGCACGGGTTGGTGTTTTGTGTTGTGTTACTAAAGACAAGGAACGCGGTGAAAGATGCTCTTGCAATCGTTTTAGGGTTTAGGGTTTGGGGTTTAGGGGCGTGGCTCCCGGCTGATTGGATAGAGCTCCGGATTCACAAAAAAGGGAGCACTGGCACTTTTCTCCCCTACTTGGTAGCCCAGTGGTACCCGTTTCCTTTTTTTTGTTCAAGCTTCCCCTATCAAGTGGCCAAGCCAAAAAAAGTACCCTTACTATGTTCTACTGGGCTACTAAGAAGATGTCGGACATTTCCATCATGTGCCCCGCAATGTGTCGCGGGCGTCAGCTAGGCGGGTGGCAAAAAACAAGCCCCCCAAACCCCAGACCCTAAAGTAAGAGTGATAGGTTATCGGGTTCTTAAGGGAGGGGGGTTCAAGGGGGGTATGTACGTAACCCAAGGTCCCCCAATGCTCCCTACTACTCCCCCTTAAGGACCCGATAAGTAGCACCTATAGGGCTGAAGACAACCACTTGGAGGTGCAGGGTGCTTCTGAACCCACTCTAACTGTACTTAGAACCCACTTAGACGCCCCTTAAGTGCCCTAATATGGTTATACTTTGGGTTATAAGTTCAGTTATACTTGGTTAAGAAGTACAAGCAAGGGTCCAGGACTTTGGCCCCTCCAAACTTTGTTCGGGATCGCACAAAACTGTTTGTGTTCCCCCCCCCCTTTCCTGGGTTTAGGGTTTTTTGATTTAGGGCTTAGGGTTGAGGGTTTAGTGTTTAGGGCTTAGGGTTTAGGGTTTTCTGGTTTAGGGCTTGAGGTTGAGGGTACGACAGCTCGGGCCGATGGGGAAGCCGACGACTTCGCACAGTGGAGTTCTGGTGAGCTCCCGCTGTTGTTCTAACCCTAAACCCTAAACCTTAAACCCTAACCCTTCTGTGGCTCTCATGTTCCAAGCCAGGGTGCGGCTTGCAGCTTCGGGCATTCAGCTCGTGCTTGCTTTTGAAAGGTGTCGGGGGTGCTTCTTGTGTAAGATGCAGAGGACATCTTCCAAAACCCTAAACCCCAAACCCTAAACCCCAAACCCTAAACCCCAAACCCTAAACCCCAAACCCTAAACCCTAAACCCTAAACCCCAAACCCTAAACCCCAGACCCTAAACCTTCTCAAGTTCAGCAGGTCTGGGTCGAGTACATCTTGCTGCGGATCCTCACCGAAGCCCTGGATGCCCTCCTTGGCGAGGGCGGGCAGGACGGATGGGTGCTCTCTTCAAGCGCTAAACCTTAAACCCTAACCCCTAAATCCTAACCCCTAAACCCTAAACCCTAAAACTTCGGGGGCTTTGCTACGAGTCTGCCGGGTGTGGCTCGGGTCGTTTTGGCTTCAGAAGCCAGACAGGTGAGCCCCTAAACCCTAAACCCTAAACCCTAAACCCTCTCATCCCGTGTCTTGCATTCCGCCATCCCTACCGCACTACTCACTTCTGCCCACGGTGCCACACTGAGCCCAAATGTTGTATCTGGTGGTTTACCCTTGTCTTAATTTGGGAAGCCACCATATAGGTGACTGCACCAAAATATCGGCAAAGGGAAGCTAACAGCGCGGAAGCTGACAGACCCCAGTCACAAAACTGACCTGGCTCTCCAGGTATCCTGGGTACTTATTATCCCAAATATGCGGGTGTAGGTTTTCGGGTTTATAGCCCAGATAATAAGCCTACTTATCACCTACTTGGTGTACGGGCCACAGGGGGCCGTGCGGGTTCGCGCACGGTTCAATGTCTAGAAAAGATGCGTTTAAACCCGCGCCTGCCAGTGTGTTCACATATTTGGAGGATTTGAGGACGTAAATCGTGACCCAAGAACAAGGGATAAAGCTACTTGGAAAATTACAATACAAACACCTAAACCTTGAAACACAACAGAAAAATTATCACATCATTTCTTTCAGAAGGCCGATGAACCCAGAATCGCAAAACGTTGTAATGCCCAGCATGTTGTACAAAGAGGCCAAAACGCTGCAAAATGCCAGTGTCTTGCACATGGACGCAAAATGAACGACGTTCTTATAACCCCCCCTCCACCCCCGCCGCTCCCCGCCCTTTAAACACAACAAAACGCCCTAAAAGCAAAGAAAACTGCGCGGTCTTCTGCGGCCCGTACGCCACCTACTTAGAGGACTTAATTAGGGGCTTCTAGGTACCAGTCACCTGGGGTTCTAAGTACCCGCGAACCGCCAAGTGGGGTGTATAGCATGCATGTACGGGTTTATGTTGGGGTTGCGTCCAGGAAGAGAAGAATGTACTCTATGACACTGGCACCTCTTTTCCTACTTTAAACAGGACCCTGGCACCTCTTTTCCTACTCGAAACCCTGAACCCTAAACCCTGAACCTGAATTCCTTCTTGCCCCTTTTGAGAAAGATGTTCAGGATTTCCGGAGCGGAATCTACTGGCGGAATGGCGAGTTCCAGGCCCCGTGTCGACATGTCCCCAGTCTGCGGGGGTTGGCGTTTAGCGTCCAAGGAGGGTTTAGGGTTTATTCCAGGTGACTTTCTTGCCGGCCCGTGATGGCCAGTGATATGAGGGCAGCTGTGGTTGAAAGTCGAATGTGCACGTTTGTTGTACATACATATTTATGTTTTCCAAACCTGCACTTCTGTTGCTACCAAGGTCTGCACATACAAGGGCCTTAGTGCGCGGTGTGAAGGGGCTCCATGCTAGAGAAGTTACAAACTTCATGCTCTCACCGGGGTGCACTACTTGGCACATAAGTGCAGTTTGTTCGAGATTCTGAGGGTAGCTTCATGGGCCCTTAACATGGTCCCTAACCTCCTTTGACGAGTTCCGATGTATGGGCCCTTGGTTTGTATAGGCCAAGCTTTAAGGGACATTGTATCTACCATAAGAGAGCCTCACCCGCACCCGAAGCCATAGAGCAGTAGAAGGTGATGATGTATGTGAAGCAGCTCTTCGTGTGGCTGCTGATTGTGAGCTTCATGAAGCTTGCCATGGCAGCTTGCCGGCAATTTCTCACTGGTGCCCTGGGGGGGGCGTGGGCTTGTGCATACACGATTCGGAAACTCACACCCTAAACCCTACACCAGCTGTAAGGAAGTCGCTGTAATAGTGGGCCCTTCATCCGGAGCACAGTCTGTCGGTGGCTTTCAAGCACGAGGTAGTATGAAACGTCGCAATGGCCCCCAAACCTCTACAGTCTACAGTCGTCCAGTTTCCTCTTAGTAGGGAATTACATCACGTAGCGGCGTACCCCTCATCCTAGAACGCGACCCTAGTCATAGTTCCTCTTCTAGGACGCCCGATTCTAGCTGCCCGTTCCTTGCAACCCCCCAAACCCTAAACCCTAAACCCTAAACCCTAAACCCTAAACCCTAAACCCTAAACCCTGCCTTGTGCGAGTGTGAGAGCCTTCGGCCCTAAACCCCAGAGGTGGTGCTGATGATAAACCCTAAACCCTAAACCCTAAACCCTATAAACCCTAAACCCTAAACCCTAAACCCTAAACCCAGAGGTGGTGCTGATGATCCTGCTGGCCAAGCCGCTCACCATGGCCGCGCACGCCGTGCTGAACCCCTTCCTGGAGAAGCCGATGTCCCGGGCCCCAGACCCGTGCCTCCTCCGGTTTAGGGTTTAGGGTTTAGGGTTCAGGGTTTAGGGTTTGGGGTTTGGGGTTTAGGGTTTGGGGTTGAAAAAGGCTCCCCCCCCTTCTTCAGTGACCCTGAGAGCCCTTGTTGGTTTCGGATTTAGGGGCTTGTTTCGGTTTAGGGTTTAGGGTTTGTAGGGTTTACTTCTTGAGAGCTTTAACCAAGTGCTGTTGCTCGAAGTCGTTTCGGGCACGAGCGCACCTCATTGGGTGCTTGGTGAGCGGCCTTTACCTGGCAGCCCCACCAGGACCAGGAGCAAACAAGGGTTTACACGGTTTAGGGTTTAGGGGAGGGTTCAAGGAGGGTTATGGGTCAACGTGTCTTACAGCGTCAATAAGGTGTACAGGTTTCGGAGTTATTGCAGGAATTGTTGGGCGTGTAGGTTGATGCTTTCTTTTGGTTGGTACTTAGGGTTTAGGGTTTACGGTTTAGGGCCTAGGGTTTAGGGTTGACCTTTATCCAGGCAGTGTCGAGCAAAAAGGCAGAACCTTCAGGATTTTTGGGCCATCCTCCCAAATGAGAAGTGACCACAAGGCCGGCAGTGCTAGCCGCAAAGCCTAAACCCTAAACCCTGAACCCTCTTGCCATCTTCATTCCTTATGAGACCCATGGATGGGGACTTCTGTCCGATGAAGGCGTGGATCCGTGTAGTCATGTGGATATAGCTCGCTCATGCAGAGGTTATCATTCTTAAGAACCCCCCCTTAGCCCGCAGTAGTGGTGTAGGGGACACCAGTAGATTCCACATGCGGCCAAAACTCCAAATTTAAATGCTAGCTTCTGCAGTGTGGCTGGCTACTTGGCGGATGGCGAAGACCCCCCCCCCCTCCTAATCCTAAGCCTTCTTAAAACGCAAAAAACGCAAAAAAAAAAAAAAAAGCTTTAAGACCGTAAACCCTATAAACCACAAAACAAAAACCTCAACCCGCAAGACGAAGGAGCGCCTGACCCAAGAAACCCTCCCTGAGGTTGAAGCTGCTCGTCGTGATGATCGCCACTCCGGTACCTCCACCTCAGTTTGAGGGTTTGCGTTTGTTTTTTTAAAGAGGTTTTTGGCACATAGGAATTTTGGTGTTTCAGGGGCTTATGGCTTTTCAGGGTTCATGGCTTTAGGGGTTTAGATTTACGGTGACGTTTTTTAAATAAGTGGAGGGCGGCCAACCAGCAACGGCCAGGGGGGTAGTATAAAAGACCAGTTTAAATCCGCATGTTTTCGTGTTTATGCACTCGCCCCCTCCAGCCAAGCCCCCCTCCAGCCCCCCCTCCAGCCAAACCCAACCCTTCCTCCACCTCCAGGCTCCACAAACCCCCTCTCCAGCCCCTCCAGCCAACACCCCACCCCCTCCAAGCCCCCCTCCAGCCAACCGCCCACCCCCTCTCCAGCCAACCCCTCCAGCCAAGCCCGTCAACCACCCACTCCAGCCCTTCCTAAGCACCCCCCCCTCCAAACAAACCGCCCCCTTCCACCCCCCTCCAACCCATCTCCAGCCAACCCACCCCCCCTCCCTCCAGCCAAAACACCCCCCCCCCCCCCAACCCCCCCTCCAGCATTCCAAATCCCCCCTCCACCTCCCCTTCTCTCCCCAGCAAACCCCTCCAGCACCCCCCCCCCTCCAGCCAACCCCCCCTCCAGCCCACACCCCTCCACCACCTTTTTCCAGCCCCGGCCAACCCCCTCCCCACCTTCCTCACCCTTCCTCTCCCCAGCCAACCCCCCTCCAGCACCCCTCCAGCCAACAACCGCCAACCCCCCTCCAGCCAAACCCGACCCCCTCCAGCACCCCTCCCCCCTCCAGCCAACCTCCAGCCAACACCCCCCCACCCTTCCTGTTTTCGGGCTTGAGGTTCTGGAAAGTTTATGCAATTCAGTGTTTTTAATTCAGTGTTGAATATTCTTAAGGGCCTTCCTGGAAAAGGATGCGCCCTGGCCTTCTCCAAGTCCGTGTTCCAGGCCACTTGTCCGTAACCTCCAGCCCCCACAACGCCCACCGCCCGAAACCTTTGGCCTCGATGCGAAGCGTGCTTCGTGGCAGCGAACTCTTCTGGTGGAGGAGGAGACTGGGGTTGTGCAGACGTTTTGGGGGGCTGAGGGGGGAGGGGGTGTTGGCTGGAGGCGGTTGGCTGGAGGGGGTTGGCTGGTGGAAACTGGCTGGGGTTGGAGGGGTGCTGGGTGGAGGTTGGCTGCCTGGAGGGGGTGTTGGCTGGAGGGGGCTTTGGCTGGAGGGTGTTTTGGGGGGTGTTGGCTGGATGGGGGCGGTTGGCTGTGGAGGGGGGCTTGGCTAGGCGTTTGGGGGGGCTGGGGGGGGGAGGGGGTGTTGGCTGGAGGCTTGGGGGTTGGAGGGGTGCTGGGTGGAGGTTGGCTGGCTGGAGGGGGGGGGTGTTGGCTGGAGGGTATAAATTTCATTTCGAAAAACAACTTTACCAAGTTTTGGCTGGATGGGGGCGGTTGGCTGTGGAGGGGGGCTTGGCTAGGCGGGTGTTTTGGGGGGGCTGGGGGGGGAGGGGGTGTTGGCTGGAGGATGTAGGGTTTGGCTGGAGGGGCTGGAGGGGTGGTTAGGGTGTTTGGCTGGGGGCTGGGGGGGGGGGTGTTGGCTGGAGGGGGGGGTGTTGGCTGGAGGGGGGCTTGGCGCGGGAAGGTTTGCTGGAGGGTCTATTTCCGGATGTTTAAAACGCTGGGCGGCCTGACGCCGCGCTCCACGGAGGTAGTATGAAATACCTGTTTGACTGTTTAGATGCCCGGGTATTTAAAAACAGGCACCGTATGATTTACGGCTTTATGGCTTTAAGGGTGCTTGTTAGCATTTGGGGCTTGGGGACTCTGACCCGCGCCAGATTCTCATGAACGCCTTCCAGTTCTGGGTGACCGACAATTTCATCAAGAAGCCTGAGGGAGAAGAAGCAGGACCGCACCCTCAACCTGCACCCTGACCCCTATAAGCCCTAAACCCTGAAACCCTGCACCCGGAAAGCCAAGACTCCTGGGTTTTGAAAGCACATCGCCTGAGGGCAAAGTAAAGCAGCTGGGTCGAGCCTCAGGGACCTTGTACCTGAATGTTTAGCCCTTGAAAAGGTACTGAAAAGGTAACATGCTATGCTGCTCGGGGTCGGGTGGAGAGACATCCAGGGTTTAGGGGTTCGGGTTTAGGGTTGAGGGTTGAGGGTTTTGGGTGTAGGGTTTATACATATATATATATACATATACAGGGGTTTCGGGTTTAGGGTAGGACTCGTACCCCTAAGGTTCCCCTCAATATACTCCTTATGGCCCTTATACTACGTACCTTAAGGGTCTTTGATAAGGGCCCTCCCCCCCCCCCAAAAAAAAAAAATAAATAAATAAATAAATATATATATAATAAACATAAGGCCCAACCTTCAGGGTCCGAGGTAAAACCCCGCGACTTCCGAGGAGCTTTCGCTGCCCCAATGCTTGGAGCAGGAGGCCTGCGGGGTTTAGGGTTTAGGGGTTTAGGATTTAGGGCTTAGGGTTTAGGGTTCTAGAGTCTAGAGTTCAGGAGGAGGGCGTCTCGGCACAATTCCTCACTAAGGGTTCCAGAGTATAGGGCTTTAGTTTAGGGCTTCTGGTTTACCTGTTGGTTGTCTTTATGGAAATCTCGCGGCTATGGAAGTTCATTTAGCCTCGTGGTTACTAATCCTTTCTAAGCCCTATTAACCCCTGAACCCTGACCCCTAACCCTTAACCCCTAAACCCTAAACCCTAAACCCTAAACCCTAAACCCTAAACCCTGACCCCTAACCCCTAAACCCTAAACCCTAAACCCTAAACCCTATCGGAACCACCCCAAACGAAGCCCCTCAGGCTCGAGAGTTTCAAGGCTTGCGGCTTCGGGCGTTGTGGGTCCAGTTGATCAAGGGCCTCTTATGCACGGGAGCCCCAAATCCCGAAGCTTGGGATTTAGGGTTTAGGGTTTAGGGTTTAGGGTTTAGGGTTTAGGGTTTAGGGTTTAGGGTTTAGGGTTTAGGGTTTAGGGTTTAGGGCTAGGCTATGAAGGCCGGAAGCCCCCAAGGCTCCCTCAGCCCTGGGCCCAAAGAAGCCTTCAAAGCCCTGAACTTGTGAGGCCTGCAAACCCTAAACCCTAAACCCTAAACCCTAAACCCTAAACCCTAAACCCTAAACCCTAAACCCCCGACTTCCTAAACCCTAAATCCCAAACCCTAAACCCCTCATCCCTGAAACCCTTTTAGCCCTATAAGCCCTATAAGCCCTAACCCAATAAAAAATACCCTATAAATACCCCACAGATACCTTAGAAATAATTACCCTAGAAATACCCTAGAAATACCCGATAAACCCCAGAAACAACAAATTCAAACCCTAAGCCGCCCCCGAACCCTAAACCCTAAACCCTAAACCCTAAACCCTAAACCCTAAACCCTAAACCCTAAACCCCTGAAAGCCCTCAGAGGAACTTCCAGCGCAAGGCATCCAGGCCAAGCATCCAGCAATGAGCGCCGGCCTCAGGGAGGTTGTGGAGCATGGGGTTGAGGGTTTAGGGTTTAGGGTTTGGGGTTATAGAGTTCAGGGTTTAGGGTTTGGGGTTGTAGGGTTTAGGGTGTAGAGTTCAGGGTTTCGGGTTCAGGGTTTCGGGTTTGGGGTTTGAGAGTTTAGGGTTCGTGTTGGGGTTTCGGGAGTGCTTCCTCGCTGGCATGGCTCTCAGAAGGGGCTTAGAAGCGTTTAGGTTTCTCTCCTTGGGTCTTGTGAGCTTTTTGGGTTGGGTTCAGGGGCTCAGGGGTCGAGGGTTTAGGGCTACAGCTTAGGGTTTAGGGTTTAGGGTTTAGGGTTTAGGGTTTAGGGTTTAGGGTTTAGGGTTTAGGGTTTAGGGTTTAGGGTTTAGGGTTTAGGGTTTAGGGTGTAATAGCTGCCAAGAACTCACCAACATCCTCCAAAAGCTAACTAAACCCTAAACACTGAACTTCTAAACCCTAAACCCCCATGGCCAGCGAATCACGAGCATCAGCTGCGAAGGCCCTTCACAGAGCAGGCGCACCCCAGCGAGCATCATGAGCATCAGCTGCGAAGGCCCTTCACAGAGCAGGCACACCCCAGCGAGCATCATGAGCATCAGCTGCGAAGGCCCTTCACAGAGCAGGCACACCCCAGCGAGCAACATGAGCATCAGCTGCGAAGGCCCTTCACAGAGCAGGCGCCCCCCAGCGAGCATCATGAGCATCAGCTGCGAAGGCCCTTCACAGAGCTGGCACACCCCAGCGAGCATCATGCGCATCAGCTGCGAAGGCCCTTCCCAGAGCAGGCGCCCCGCAGCGAGCATCATGAGCATCAGCTGCGAAGGCCCTTCACAGAGCAGGCGCCCCCCAGCGTGCATCATGAGCATCAGCTGCGAAGGCCCTTCCTTCACAGAGCAGGCACACCCCAGCGAGCATCATGAGCATCAGCTGCGAAGGCCCTTCCCAGAGCAGGCGCCCCGCAGCGAGCATCATGAGCATCAGCTGCGAAGGCCCTTCACAGAGCAGGCGCCCCCCAGCGTGCATCATGAGCATCAGCTGCGAAGGCCCTTCCTTCACAGAGCCGGCACACCCCAGCGAGCATCATGAGCATCATCACAGAGAGGGCGCCCGCCAGCGAGCATCATGAGCATCAGCTGCGAAGGCCCTTCACAGAGCAGGCACACCCCAGCGAGCATCATGAGCATCAGTTGCGAAGGCCCTTCACAGAGCACGCGCCCCCCAGCGAGCATCATGAGCATCAGCTGCGAAGGCCCTTCACAGAGCAGGCGCCCCCCAGCGAGCATCATGAGCATCAGCTGCGAAGGCCCTTCACATGCATCATCATGAGCAAGCAAGGCACACACCCCAGCGTGCATCATGAGCATCAGCTGCGAAGGCCCTTCACAGAGCAGGCGTCCCCCACCGAGCATCATGAGCATCAGCTGCGAGGGCCCTTCACAGAGCAGGCGCACCCCAGCGAGCATCATGAGCATCAGCTGCGAAGGCCCTTCACAGAGCATGCGCCCCCCAGCGAGCATCATGAGCATCAGCTGCGAAGGCCCTTCACAGCAGAGCAGGCGCCCCCCCAGCGAGCATCATGAGCATCAGCTGCGAGGGCCCTTCACGGAGCAGGCGCCCCCCAGCGTGCATCATGAGCATCAGCTGCGAAGGCCCTTCCTTCACGGAGCAGGCACACCCCAGCGTGCATCATGAGCATCAGCTGCGAAGGCCCTTCACAGAGCAGGCGTCCCCCACCGAGCATCATGAGCATCAGCTGCGAGGGCCCTTCACGGAGCAGGCGTCCCCAGCGTGCATCATGAGCATCAGCTGCGAAGGCCCTTCACAGAGCATGCGCCCCCAGCGAGCATCATGAGCATCAGCTGCGAAGGCCCTTCACAGAGCAGGCGCCCCACAGCGAGCATCATGAGCATCAGCTGCGAAGGCCCTCACAGAGCAGGCGCCCCCCCCAGCGAGCATCATGAGCATCAGCTGCGAAGGCCCTTCACAGAGCAGGCACCCCACAGCGAGCATCATGAGCATCAGCTGCGAAGGCCCTTCACAGAGCAGGCGCCCCACAGCGAGCATCATGAGCATCAGCTGCGAAGGCCCTTCACGGAGCAGGCGCACCACAGCGAGCATCCTGAGCATCAGCTGCGAAGGCCCTTCACAGAGCAGGCGCCCCCCAGCGAGCATCATGAGCATCAGCTGCGAAGGCCCTTCACAGAGCAGGCGCCCCACAGCGAGCATCATGAGCATCAGCTGCGAAGGCCCTTCACAGATCAGGCGCCCCACAGCGAGCATCATGAGCATCAGCTGCTCAGCTGTGAAGGCCCTTCACGGAGCCTGCCCCCCTCATCAGCTCCCTCAAGGTGGTTCATGGTTGCTTCTGCCCACCAAAATACTTCTAACCTATACTTAGGGGGTTATTAGTACGGTGAACCTCCAAGTAGAAAGCCGCAAAACCCTAAACCCCAAACCCTCAAAAAACACGAAACCTCTAAACCCGAAGCCCCAAACCCCAAAAGCCCTAAACCCTAAACCCCAAACCCTAAATACGAAACCCCTAAACCCTAAACCCTAAATCCTAAACCCTAAACCCTAAACCCTAAACCCTAAACCATCCTAAACCCTAAACCCCCTAAGCCACTGCAAAAAACCAACCCCAGGCTTGAGCACCTCATGGGCGATGCGGCCGAGGCGCCTGTGTCCTTGAACTGGCGGGTGGTGAGGGGTTGCATAGGGTTTCAGGGGTCTTTATCGTTTCTTCTCTTTTTTTTTGTGTGTGTGTGTGTGTGTGTGTCTTTTTGTGCTTTTTTTGTGTGTGTGTTTTTGTGTTTATATAATAATCGGTGTTTTAGGGTCTCTGGGTCTATATTTCGGGGTTATAGAGGTTTTGAGGGTTCATACCTGGTTCAGAGGGTTTGTCTGGGTGGATCCTAAGTATCCTGACGGGGTTTGCGCATTACGCGGTTTGCGGATTAGAACATTACTGATTACAACGGTTTGCGATTCGAGGCTTCATGAGTCGGCTGCCAGGTAGTTGGAAAAAGAAAAGGTGCTTGTTTTTTTCGCTTTGAAAGAGATCCCGGAGTCCAAAACCCACACTGTTTGGTGTTTTGTGCTAGTTTGATAGGCAGTTTTTGTTTAATGGGTGTTTATTGGGTTTTATATAGAGTTTAGAGGGTTTATGGGATGTTTGGGGTCTGTGGGGTTTCGGGGCCGGCGGGGGGGGGGGGGGGGTATGAGTTGGAGAGGCCAGGACTCCTTCGCGCACCTGCCAGTGCCAGATGTCCTGTTGTGCTCGGGGCCAGGCCGCGCTTGTGAGCTCCTTGAACCCTAAACCCTAAACCCTAAACCCTAAACCCTTTTTTTCCCTCCAGGCTCGCCCGCACTGCCTGCCCCGCGTCGCACTGGACGTCGTAGTCATCAACGCTTTTGCCAATTGTCTTCGAGCACCAGGGCGGTACTACCAAGGGCGCCATCGGGGCGGGCGTGGTAAATATGGAGGCGTGGGGGACCGCGGAAGTACGCGAGGAGATGTTGCCAGAATCGCGGTTGTGCTGGCGTGCACCCGCTTGATGGAGCGGTGCTGGCTTGACTCGCGGTGTGAGCCGGGAGCGCGATTGTCACACATACCAGGACGGGCTATTATACCCTGTAACCCCTTAAGAAGGCCCTTTCGTAGGATTGACTATGGGGATGATAGGGCCGAATAATAGCCCATCCTGGTAGAAGGCGGTCCTCCCTCCTCTCCTCCCCTGCAGATGTCGTTGCTTCAAGCCTCCGGTTCTTTCCTTCAGGGTGTAGGGTTTAGGGTTTAGGGTTTAGGGTTTAGGGTTTAGGGTTTAGGGCTTAGGGTTTAGGGCTTAGGGCTTAGGGTTTAGGGTTTAGGGTTTAGGGTTTAGGGTTTAGGGCTTAGGGTTTAGGGCTTAGGGCTTAGGGTTTAGGGTTTAGGGTTTAGGCCTTTTTGGGTTGCGGCCCCTCCTTTCTCTGCTCCCCTTCGGGCCTCGGGCGCTTTCCGTTCAGGTTCCAGTCTAATACTATTCTTACTTCGCCTTTAGTTGAACTTTAAACTTTTTGGGTTTCCTTTTTTAGTAGGAATATTAAAGTTTAACCTTTTTTCCCCTTGGTTATTGGAGAAGTAAGTATTTAGTTTCTTAATCGTTTTACCAATGTTGTTTAAATAGTTTTATAGTTTGGTTCAGGGGGTTCCGGTTCGGGTCGGAGGATTCTGGTGTGTTTTTTTGAGTCTTGTTTAGCTTCTTTTCTCTGCGTTCGGGGACGAGAAGCTTATTGGGCACAGGTTTGAGGCATTTGTGGCTTCAGAGTGTCTTTTTGGGGCTTAGGACTTTGGCATTCTGCTATCGGTTCATTGTGTGAGCAGGAAGGTCGCAGCAAACAAGTTCTGCTGTGCGCTGCGATGGTGAGGAGAAGTTTAGAGGTCATCGGATCTTGAACAATCATTGGGCTCAGGATGCCACCCCCTCGGAACCCTCAAACCCTCAAACCCTAAACCCTGAACCCCCTAAACCCCTCAACGCTCAAACCCCCTAAACTCCCTAAACCCCCTAAACCCCCCAAGACCTCCTAAAAACCCATAACACCCCCTAATCTCCCTAAACCCCCTAACCCCCCTATACTCAAACCCTCAAGCCCCCTAAACCCCCTAAAGCCCCCTTAACCTCAACCCCCTAAAGCCCCCTAAACCCCCTGACGCCCCAAGCCCTCTATAAGACCGAAGCCCTGTCGGGTTTCGGTTTAGGTTTAGGGTTCAGGGTTTCGGGTTTCGGGTTTAGGGCGTTTGGGGGGAGGGGGGGGGGGGCTCTCGCATGGCTACTTAAAGTCCATGCTGAAGTTTTGTATATGAACCCTATTTTAGGGCCTCCAGCTCGAAACCGTAAACCCTGAACCCTGAACCCGAAACCCTAAACCCTAACCCCTAAGCCCTAAACCCTAAACCCGAAACCCTAAACCCTCCACCCTAAACCCCAAACCCTAAACCCTAAATCCCAAACCCTTTGAGGTCCGACTTCTTCCCACGGAGAAGCAGTCAAATTTGAGGGGTTTTGACGGGTATGAGACCGATCGAAGGCGGGGACGGCCGGTGGCGCCGCGCCAGGTGCCGGGCCTCGCGGACTTCAATACTCTTACTTGGAGGTTTAGGGTTTAGTGTTTAGGGTTTAGGGTTTAGGGTTTAGGGTTTAGGGTTTAATTAGGGTTTAGGGTTGAGGGTTATCGGTTTAATTTCATGCTCTTAGTAGCTGAAGGAATACACTGTCCACTTCTTGGGACACTCTAGTCCCCTATAGAACTGAAAGGTACACTTTAATTACACTTCTTGGGATGCTATACTCCATACAGAACTGAAAGTGTACACTTTTGTTGGGGGGCTTCTGAACTCAGCAACTTTGTGCTTGCTTTTAGAGACTGGGCTTGCGCTTACTCTTGCAGGATTTGGGTTGTTTAGGGTTTGCGCGTTCTGTGTCTTTGGGGTAGCAGCTTTGGGCGCGAAAGGTTTGAAACACGCAGCGCCACAGGGTGTCCAGTTTAGGCGACACCAGTTTGGGACTTTCCGGGTGATCCTGGGCTTAGAAATTCTCTGATCTTGCTAGAGATCTTGGGTTCAAGTTGTGTTGAGGGCCTCTAGTCACATTATGTGGCTGACGGAGTTAGTTCCTGCGTTTGTGTCCTAGCAGGGGTTGATTCAATGCTTACCGTTATAAAGTACCACTTTAAAACGTAGAGCCTGTCTTCTAGAGTCAAAATTCAGCAAAGTCTAGCTTGCCGGTTGTCACGCTAGAAACTTGGCAAGAGGTTTGATTCTAGTAAGGGTGCGCAATGCCACCAGCGGAACCGACAGTCACAGCCCCAACCCTAAACCCCAAACCCTAAACCCTAGACTCAGAGCCTCACGGAAAGACGCGTTTGAGAATCCTTGCCCTGGATTGCGCAGAAGAGTCCCCTAAACCCGAAAGGCCCTAAACCCCGAACTTCGAACGGTAGGAGGCCGAACCAAACATAGTCGACGCCTCCGACTTGGGGGACGACATGACGTTTGCATGAGTAGCAACATTGAATTTATTTCGACCTCCCCCAAACCCTAAAGCCGTTGACCTGACTCCTTCAACTCTAAGCCCTAAACCCTAAACCCTAAACCCCCTACCCCCTTAAACCCGGAACCGAGGACGGCACCGGATGGCATCGGCAAGCCCGCGTGAGAGAAAAGAAGCCATGTTCTTCTTTGACCTTTTTTGTCTTGCGTAGATTTTTTGGGCTCAGAGCTGCGTAGGGTTCTGGGGTGTGGGTGCTCAGCAATTCATACCACAGATTTCAGGAGCAGGTCTTTACTGTGCGTGTACAGTGGGCAAGTAAGAGACCTCCCACCCCTGCATAGGTTCATTCAACCCGAGAGACCGATCCAAGAATGCACTTTAGGGTTTAGGGTTTTAGGGTTTTAGGGTTTTAGGGTTTTAGGGTTTTAGGGTTTTAGGGTTTTAGGGTTTTAGGGTTTAGGGTTTAGGGTTTAGGGTCCATAACATCCCTTTCACAAAAGTTTATCTCTGTGTTAACCTAGCCTTCAACCCTGAAGAAGTCTCCCCGTTGCAGATGCATCAGTATACAAGAAGTTCCAAGCAGAGACCGACACCGAAACATGCTACCCTAAACCCTAAACCCTAAACCCTAAACCCTAAACCCTAAACCCTAAACCCTAAACCCTAAACCCTAAACCCTAAACCCTAAACCCTAAACCCTAAACCCTAAACCCTAAACCTTGCTTTCCTTCAGGCACCCTGCGCCATCGGCCCTAAGAGCTGCTTGATGTGAGTTTCTGGCTGCTTTGAAAAGGGTTTAGGGTTTAGGGTTTAGGGTTTAGGGTTTAGGGTTTAGGGTTTAGGGCTTAGGGTTTAGGGTTTAGGGCTTAGGGTTTAGGGTTTAGGGTTTAGGGTCTTTTCTAATTACAAAGCGTGGCTTTGTTGAGGCCTTTTGCATCTTCGAGTCTGGGGCTAATACGGGGCGAACCCTAAACCCCGACTCGCGGCAGCGTGGGCACAAAGCCAGGGAACATGGAACAATGTGGCCCTAACACCTATATCCCCCTTGGGAATTATTGTTTTTTGTTCATATGAACCCCAGAGGGGATTTAAAACATTTTTTTTCAAGGTTCTAAGGAGAATATAGAACACAGGCACGCAGCCCAAATTTGGACACTTTTTCTCAGACAACATGCCCCCATCTTCGCCTACACCTGAGCCCGAAACCCTACGAGTCCCGACATGTCCAGAAGCTCTCCTGACTCCTGACTCACCTAAATCAGTGTTAGGGATCCTTTTTACTTTTTGGGTTATGGGCTTTCTTATAGATTAAGTCACAATGATGTAGGTTTCTGGGCTTAGGGATCTGATCCATATCATCAAGGCCCATCGGGCACCACGAAGACAAACTTCGTTTTAGAATGAAGTGGAGATCCCTGATAAAAGGCCAGTTGTTGGCATCAACCAATATCCCCTGCGCTTGATGGCCTCACGTCGCAAGCATGGATTCTGGCAGAGAAGAGGCAGGGAGACTCACGTACGACATGATGACCGGCTCATTGCTTCTTCCCCCTGTGCGCAAGAAGTCTCTTTAGAAGGGCCAGAAGGACCAGATTACGATGATTAGGTGCTGTTAAGCCATAACCCTAGACCCCTAGACCTTAAACCTTGAACATCAGGTCTGGGGTGTAAAGAGATGAGGGCGCCGTCTTGAAGCCACTTGTCCAGTAAAATTCGGGCTGCCCAGAGATTTCGCAATCTGAAGCAGTTGGCTTGACACACTAAGCTCTTCAAAGCTTGCAGCCCTAATTAAACCCCATAAAGTTGATGTCTATATCATTCCTGAACCCTAAACATCCCAAAGCCCTCCGTCCTGAACCCGTAAACCCTAGAAGGGCTAGCGCGCTTCTGGTCCAAGCGCATCTTCGCAGACCGGTGCTTGCGTCGGCTTGCCAGCAGATGCTGCAGAGGTTAGAGGCCAAGCATTGGTTAACTGGGGATGAAGAAATGGAGCATGCCTATATATGCCTATAGTTTTCCTTTCAACTTTCAGGTCTTAAAGATTCCAAACTGAAAGAAGGGCCGATGGCCTCAAACGGATAAAGATGGCCCGTTGCCTCTTTGCGCTGGGCGCTCTTTGTGCGGCTTCTTCGGCCGAGGATTTGAGCAGCGCGTGCCTGTCTTCCATCAGGGTCCGAGACGGCTTTATTTCGGAAACAGAGGCGGCCTCCTTGCTGAGGGATTTCGAGGGGACAGACTGTCCACAAGTGCTTCGGGGCCATGCAAACGTCCAACTCCGCCTGAAGGAAGCATTGGCTGGTGAGCCGAAGATCAATCCCTTGTTCAACTTCATCCCAGGCGTCCGCAAGAGCGGGAATAGGGTCATGCACCAGGACCACGGCGAGTTGGGTGGCCTGCGGGGCAGCCAATACGGCAAGGTGAATGGAACTTCAGCCACATTATACTTGGAATCAGCACCAGACAGAAGCAGCCTTGGCTGGATGACTTTCATGGCGCCGGGCGGTAGCAGCGTGAAGCAGGTGGAGGCACGTCTCACCTTCCCCCCCCTAAGCCCCTAAGCCCCGTGCTGCACACAGCTTCATTCCCTGTAGGCTTTTGCCGGGCGGTTCCTTTCTTGGGACAACCGCTTCTGCCTCCACGGCTTCATTGCTCGCGGTGACGGCCACCGGCGCCTCCTAGGTCCCATGGCACTGGATGCGGACGGTGAGCTTGTGGGTGTGGCCGGTGAGTCTGATTTAGAAGTTACACCTGACACAACCACTCCGCGCCCGTCGCCTGAGCCAAAGAGCTGCAAGCCTTGGTGTTTCCTGTTGAAGCCGAAACTCAAGCTTTGGGCCATCATCCCGGATTGCCAGGGGCCTCAGCAAGCGATGTTGTTTTCTTAAGCATGTGAGTGAATGAGTGTATATGTAGGTTTTTGTTTTGAGAGTGTGTGCGTGTGTTGTTTTTGGTGTGTGTGTGTATGTGTATGTGTATGAGTGTGTGATATGCGCTTGCATTTTCATCTGCGACAAAGGCCAGAAGTGCATACCCGGCCATCACGGACATCACGGAAAAGACGGTCACAGCACGCCTGCAGTTCACCTCGCCCAGAAGAAGGAGCAACCGATCCGTCCAGCTGCCTCCGAAAACGTTGACTCGGTGCACTTGCTGCAAGTCACACGGGGCAGTGGGGAGCTCTAGAAGCTTTGTAGACGGGCGGCTTCTCTGCTAGGATGCAAAAGCTGGCCACAAAGCAACGACCAGTGATGTTGGCAGCATCGCAGTTCCCAGAATTTCAAGGAACGTGTTTTTGGAAGCTCTGGGTCTAAGCATTCAGAGGTTCACATCTGTTGCAGAGTTGTACAAGCGTGCCATGCTTCCATGCCCGGGAAAACAGCGGCCACTGTGTCGGCAGTCATGCTGTCCTCGTTTCTGAGCAGGGCAGGACCCACCGTGGAGGCAAGCTCGTGTATTCTATTAAGTGACACTTTCAGAATTTTCCCTTGTGATTTGGTTGGCTCCCTGAAGACTCAGATTCCGTCCTCGGCTGATTGGCCAGACTCAGCCCACTGTGGGGGGGGGGGGGGGGGGGGCATCTAGACTAGAGTCATGTTCGAACTGAAAGTCCCGTGGAAACCATAGGCCTTACGCGGCAGGCCCAGCTGCACCGAAAGGGGTGCAAGACATACTGCCTTGCGGACAAACGGTACAGGGGGGCCAGGTGCCCGGGCCCAGACTTTGCTCCTGAGAGCCGCAACTCATACTGTACTCCTTAGCCGGCTCACGACCGCGCAGACGCAAGGTTCGGGAATGCACCATGAGGCTTCAAAGGCATCTTAGGCTCTATCCTCAGGCGCACTATTGGCACGCGCGCTCATTAAATTGAGTGACGCCCTGCAAGGTTGGACAAGCAGTTGCAGATAGTCAATTTCCTAGCCTCCCAGGACCCCAACCATGACAAATACTAGTCAACTTAGTTGTTTCCGGGTCACTTCGCTGTCATTGACTTTCCTGGTCCTCCGCTGCCCACCATCGCTGATACTCAGGAACCTCTCTATACAGTTCAATGTGGATCCCTAAGCCCTACCTAAACCCTGGAGGTTGCTGGGCTGGTGGCACTAGCGTGAAGCCTGCTGCTACAGAGAGTGCTTGCAGAAACCCTAAAGCCCTAAACCCCGAGGAGTGAAAGCTTCCTTGCGGACTTACATCCCTGAACGATCAACTCCCACTTCTGGGGGGGGGGGGAGAAGTACTGTATATGGTCACTTCTCTAACATATGGTTCCGTTTGGGGTTGCCAATATAAGAGCGGCCCCCAAGATCTGGGGCACCCAAAAAGGGACCATAATTTCGTCAACTCACCATATCCCATGATCCACAGTACAGAGAACCTGCCCAAAGCACCCATGCAATTCAACAATCTGTGCTGCCGTCGATAGCTGCAGTGTTCAGCAGCTTTCCGCGCACAGATGGAGCCCCAAACATTCCGGGTTTCCGCCAATCCCCAAAGCCATCAGCCAACCGTCACAAGTCGACTCAGTGGCGTCCTTAGCAAGACGGTCCTCAACCTTAAAGGCACTTCTTAACCAATTGTAACTCTACTTATAACCGAAATTATAAACATATTAGGGCACTTAAGGGGGCTTATAAGTGGGTTGTCGGTACAGCTATCATTGGTTGGTAAGTACCCTGAACCTCCAAGGAAAGAGTCAGAGGTAAAACCCTAAACCCCAAACCCTAAACCCTAAATCCTAAACCCTAAACCCCCCAAGCCCCGCAACAGGCGTCGGTGAGTGTGATCAACTTCAAGTCGCAGGGCAGCCGGAAAACCTACAAGTTCCAGCGATCTCTTCAGTTTGAGGACCATGGTTTTTTCAGGCCTCGATTTTGGGTTTAGGGTTTAGGGTTTCGGGTTTCGGGTTTAGGGTCTGAGGATGAGGGAGCGCTAGCCATCTACAGGCACCCAACACCTGAGGGCAATCAGCCGCAGCTATGCTGGTTCTAATCGCAAACCCAGGGAACCCGCATGAAGCCTCGAAGCCCAAAGCCCTCAGGCGTCTAGCCGCACGTTGAGACTCAGAGTGCTTAAGCAGGATACCTGAAGCTCTAACCCCCTAAACCCCTTAGACCCTAACACTTGGGATGTCCCCTCTTATACTAACAGTTCTGAATAGAGATCATAGTAGGGGGCGTACTATAATCCCTACTAAGGACTGTTAGTATAAGGGTGAGCATCCCAACCTAAAGCCTCTAAACAAGCAAGGATAGATGCCTGAAGCTCTAAACCCCTAAAACCCCCTAGCCCTAAACCCTAAACCCCCCCAAACCCCCAAAACCCTTGAAACAAGCAAGGAGGCCCCGCAAATCCCGAGAAGCCCCCTGAGAGGGGATGACCACATGACGGCAGGAGTCGGAGGACGAAGAGGAGCCAAGCGAAGCGGCCCTGGTGGAGCCCTGTTGGGTAAATAGGGTTGAGGGTTTAGGGTTTAGGGTTTAGGGTTGAGGGTCTCGGGTTTAGGGGGTGGTGGAGCCCTGATGGGTTTAGGGTTGAGGGTTCAGGGTTTAGTACTTTAGGCTTTAGGACTTAAAGTTTAGGGTTTAAGGTTCAAGAACTTACGGTTTAGGGGTTTAAGGTCTAGAAATTTAGGCTTCAGGGTTCAGGGTATAGGCTTGAGGGTTTAGGGTTTAGGGTTTAGTGTTTAGGGTTTAGGGTTAGGGTTTAGGGTTTAGGGTTGAGGGTCTAGGGTTTAGGGTAGACAAAACACTTCCAGCACTTTTCCCCAAGTTTGGGCCAAGGCATGTCGAGCTCCCGGCTGCAAGTTCAAGGGCCTTAGGGAGTTTCGGGGTTAAGGTCAAGGAAATCCCGGAAATTTGTTTTTTTTTAGGGTTTAGGGTTTAGGGTTTAGGGTCTAGGGTCTAGGGTCTAGGGTCTAGGGTCTAGGGTCTATTTGCTTAAGAACTCCCCCCCCCCCCCCCCCCAAAAGAAAGAAGAGAATCGTCCCTAGAATCCTTGTAAGGAAGAACCCTTTTTTGTGGGCTCTTAAAAGCAAATCGCAGTCTAGGGCGAGAAAGTAAGAAACAATCCCTGTATAAACCTTACAAGGAAGAATGTGTTTTTACTTTTTTAGGGGCTCTTAAGCAAAGAGTAGTTTAGGGTTTCAGGTTTAGGGTTTAGGGGTGAGAAAGGAGAGGCACCGGCGCCTCAGCTGGATTGTGCAGCGGTCGGACAGCCGATGGCGGCAGCTTTGGACATTGCTGATACTGCTGCACCTGGGCGTGGGGTTTGGGGTTTAGGGTTTAGGGTTTAGGGCTTAGGGTTTAGGGTTTAGGGCTTAGGGTTTAGGGCTTAGGGTTTAGGGTTTTAGGGTTTTAGGGTTTTAGGGTGTTAGGGTTAAGGGTTAAGGGTTAAGGGTTTAGGGTTTAGGGTTTAGGGTTTAGGGTTTAGGGTTTAGGGTTTAGGGCTCAGGAAGAATTGCCAAACCCTAAACTCTGAACCCTACACCCTCCCCACCCCTCCCCAAACTCTCAAAGCCCTACGACGCCCTAACATCCTCAACCCTAAAGGCCAAGGCAGGGACCCAAAGGCCCACGTCAGTCTTTTCTAGCTTGGGTATAGGGTTTAGGGCTCTAAGCCCTAGACCCCGAAACCCTAAACCCTAAACTAAGCCCCGCGGAGAGAACAAGCCCTAATGCCCTAAGCCCGAAGTGGGTCGTACGCGGTCGGTCTTCAAACTTGATTCCTTGTCAGGGTTGAGGGTTTCGGGTTGAGGGGGGTTAGGGTTTAGAGTCGCAGCCAGGAGTTGTTGGCGAGCACCACCCCCCACTCCAATACCAAGACCCCTACCTCTAATGCGCTATCATGGCAGAAGTATGCAAACCTTAAACCCTAAACCCTGAACCCCTGCAGTAATTGTGTTCGAGGGGGAAGGGAAGGAGGAGGCTTTCGTGCTGAGGTTCGGAGGGGTTGGGAAGGTCACTGCCACTAAGGCGGTCGGTGGCTCAGAAATTGGGGTGCTGGGGTTTAGGGTTTAGGGTTCAGGGTTCAGGGTTTAGGGTTTAGGCTTTAGGCTTTAGGGTTGAAAATGGGAGTCGGAGGCTTCTGATGTACACCGGCACCATCTTCCTCTACCGGATGCGTGGCTTCAATTGTCTTGCGAGCCCGGAGCCCCTTTCAAGGACCTCATGGCGCCTAACTACGCACCAAGAACCCTTGTGCATCCGGGCTTCGGAAGTCGGCCGGGGAAAGTCATACTTCTCCGAACCCTAAACCCTAAACCCTATGTGTAGGGTTAGGGCCGGCTAGGGTGGTGTCCTGCAGCAAGTGCTCCGAAGGCGCCTGTAGGTACAGAGATGGGAGTTTACGAAAATAAGGGACCCCCAAATATAGACCGCCCCATATACTAGGATTCCCTTGTAATCAGGACCCCAATAATAAGGTACACCCCCTAATTTCGGCACCCTAAACCCTAAACCCTAAACCCTAATGTACAGAGACTTCTTGTTGACGATTTTTTGGGGCCCCCCAAAAGGAGGAACGCCATGAAGTCGCACTGATTCCAGCATCAACAACCAAGAGCCTGATGGAGCCAAACCCTAAACCCTAAACCCTAAACCCTAAACCCTAAACCCTAAACCCTAAACCCTAATCAAACCCTACACCCTTCACAATGGATCCGAGGATGACGTTCATCCGCAGCCATGCTCGGGGAACGCTGTCTGAGCCAGAGTTCTGGTCCTTCTTTGACAGGTTCGTGGATGTGGTGTGCCGCGGTTCAACTGGAATAGGGTTTAGGGTTTAGGGTTTAGGATGCGTAGCGACGTAGCGTGGATAGCAATGCCACACGGGTATGCATGCACGTGTTCATTCACGTATGTTGGTCACAAAGCCGATGCTGTTTCTACAGACGTAGCTGAGTATGGAACCTTTAACCTTTTTGGTGTATATATATATATATGTATATCTATACATTTTATTTGTATATGTATATGTATATGCATATGTATATGTATATGTGTGTATATATATACACTATATCATATCACATCCTGCCATCATTTATATTTGAATAGTTAAGATTTGAGCCCAGAGTACTCAGCAACTAGGGACATGCACGCGCCCGTGGAAGGTTTGTGGTTGATGTGGTGATGCCCTTCTTCTTCTCCTACGTCAGCTCGGATGGCAAAGAGGTCGTGTCCTTGCGGCGCATTGCCGCTTCCTCAGGGTTTAGGGTCTCGGGTTTAGGGTTTAGAGAACTCTATCTGTGCATGCCCTAAAACGGGAGCCCCATACACCCCTCAACAAAGAAGCCACTCTTCCTTATAAGGGAAGCATAGGGCCATTAGTATTTTGTGAGGTTTATGGGGCGGGGGGGGGGGGGGGAGGTTCTCAAACAGCAGTAGTCTGTATATATATATATATGTACAGATACAGATACACGTATATCATATATCATATATCATATTATATATATTTTTTTTCCAGAAGCCTACGGGGTCAACCTGGCCGCCTAGCCCCGAAACCCTAAACCTCAAAAGCCCTAAACCCTGAAAACCCTGAACCCTGGACGCTCAATCCTGCATGCACGAGAAGCCCCCTAAATTCCTAAACCCGAAAGCTTAAACCCTAAACCCTAAACCCTAACCCTAAACCCTAGCCCTAAACCCTAAACCCCTAAACCCCTAGACCCTAAAAGCAAAGAGAGCCCAGGCCAGGAGATACATCCTTGGAAACTTCACCATCAACTTGATCTCCAGCCTCCCGGAGCCTTTTGTGGAAGCCGTCGTCTCCTTTGCATTGGCGGAGGAGGGATTTGGGAGTTGGCTGTTTTGCTGTTTGGGGTTCAGGGTTTAGGATTTAGGGTTTAGGGCTAGGGTTTAGGGTTTGGGTTTAGGGCCTAGGGTTTGGGGGTTTTGGGTTTCGGGAGCCCGAAAGATTCTAGAGAACCCCCCTCCAAATCCGGAAGTTGCAAGCCACTGAACCCTAAGCGCGTTTTAACAAGCAGAAAAAGTATCTTCTGGAATCTGAAGAGTCCAAAGGACCTGAATAATCCCTAAACCCTAAACCCTAAATCGTGATCCCAGAGGGGTTTGCTAGGCGGGTGGCAAAAAAACCCTAAACCCTAACCCCTAAACCCTAAACCCTAAACCGAATCGCAGACTTGGCACAGGACATCAACTCCAACCAGGCCAACCGTGCACTCCGCATTATCCGAATGCAGCAGCGTCCTGGAGAGATGGAGTTTGGGTCTAGTCTGGGCCCGAGAAGCCCTATGAGCCCTAACCGGGTTGAGGGTTTAGGGTTTAGGGTTTAGGGTGAGATCCTGAACCTGGAGCTCTTGTATGCACCGAAGCAGCACAGCTGAGGATGACAAAGCTGCTCAAGTATCTGCGAGTGGTAAAGCTGATTCAGCTCGTTGAGGCTAGGCTGATGTTTAGGGTTTAGGGTTTAGGGTTTAGGGTTTAGGGTTTAGGGTTTAGGGTTTAGGGTTTAGGGTTTAGGGTTTAGGGTTTAGGGTTTAGGGTTTAGGGTTTAGGCTAGGCCGATCTTGAAACATATTTTTTTAGTTTTTTGTTGGCGTGAGGACTGGCTCATCTTGGGCACCGTTGTTGTTTGCTTTTCAGGGCTCAGGGCGAGGACATTCTGCAATCTGCCAGCCTGCTGCAAAAGGGTTAGGGTTTATAAAGTTTAGGGTTTAGGGTTTAGGGTTTAGGGTTTAGGGTTTAGGGCTTAGGGCTTAGGGCTTAGGGCTTAGGGCTTAGGGTTCAATTTGGTGCCTCTCTTGATGAGGGCTTTTTTTGATGTCTATCAAGAGCCAAGGAGTGGGTCAAGCACTACAAGTTCGTGGCCGTGCTGAATCTTCTCTTGGGCCTAATCTGGCTGGTTCACGTCTTGGCATGCGGGTGGCATCTCGGATGCTTAATTGGAGATCTTATCTTGCTGGTGCCCCGCGTGCGAATGAAGCTCACCCAAAAGCCAAAGAGATGCGCTACCTAGGCAATCGAGGCCCTATTGCGAACTTTTAACCCTTAACCCGAAACCCTGTACCCTCATCCCCGAAACCCGTTGCCCTGAACTCAAAACTCAAGACATAACAATCACCCGACCCACCATAACCGTCACACCGCACGAATTCCTGGCTGCCAGAGAATACCCAGGTATCTTTGCGCATCCCTTCACGATGACCACATGGAGACATGGCTGGCGTTCCGGCTCGTCAACCAAGACCAAGACATGCAGCGAGGATGCAGATTGAGATTGGCGAGCGTCAGGTACACCCCCGCAAGCCTCGGCCAAGATCGAAAGCCCAAAACATTCCCGGTGCTTCTTGGTATAGCTGCACCCTACAACCGAAACCCTACACCCTAGGGTTTAGGGTTTAGGGTTTAGGGTTTAGGGTTTAAGTCCCTATAAACCCTAAACCCCGAAGATCATTGCCAGGCTACTCTACAGACCGCCAGTGGAGCAGTGGATACATGCAGTCTACTTTGTGTTCACCGTCTTCACCACAGCCACTGGAATGCTGAGCCCAAGGGTGGTCGGGTTTAGGGTTTAGGGTTTAGGGTTTAGGGTTTGGGGTTTAGAGTTTAGGGTTTAGGGGGTTCGGGTCATATTCCAGGCTGACTTTTGTCATACTTGCTTACAGGTTCGGATGCGGGTTCCCTAACGCAACGTAATGTACTGCAACGTTAGAAATCTTACATATGGGGTTGGTCGAAACTATAGTTAGCCCATTTTGGGGTTCCCTGGCTACATATAATGCTCCGTATCATGATCCGGACGCCCCACAAGGACAATGCTTTTGTGTAACTGCCCACATACTCGTTTCATACGTGTTTTAAGGGGTTTGGGGTTTGCTAGCCGTTGATGATGGGACGTTTGCGAGTTGTTATGATTTGAAACGGCTCCTCCTCCTCCTCCTCCTCCTCCTCCGGTGGGGCGGGACATTTTGAGGGTATCCGGGACCCTAACCCCTAGACCCTTGACGGAGAAGCGGTCAGGTCGTACAGGTGTGGGTTTTTCGGGTTTTGTTTTTTTTTGTTTTTTGGTTTGAATACCTGCAATTAAGAACAATAGACCCCTGGGAGAACAAGAGCACCTTCTTTTTTTGGCAAGGGCAGGGTTCGGGTTTACTGCTTAGGGCTCAGGGCTTTCGAACCCATGGGGTGTGTGAGCATTTCGGGGCTAGGATCCGAAAAACTTCCTGTGAGAAAGGTCGGTTTCGGCGACTTCTCCGTCAAGACACTGCCGGAAGTCTTGTACGTCTGCTTCACCATGCTAATAGGCCAGCGGTTTTTGGGGGCGTATATCAAGTCCAGGGACCTAGAGGAGGGACCCTTGTAGGGGACCAGTGGGGATAGTTGGGGGTTATTTTGGGGCTACTTTATAGGTATATAGGGACTTTCTAAGGGATCCCGATCCCTCTTGGGATGTTCCCCCATATACTAGAGTCCTCAATTGGGATTCTTGTACCCCCTAGTATAATCCCGATTAAGGACCGAATCCCTTCCCCCTAATTCAAAATCCCCCCCCCCCCCCCCGCCCAAAACTGAAATTCGCCTGGGCCCGAAAAATTTTGAAAATTAGGGGGGGCCTGAACCCTAAAACCTGAATTCCGAAGCCTAATAAAACCCCGAAGCCTTAAACCCTCTAAGCCCTGAGCCCTGAATCCTAATCCTGCCAGCCTTCAGCCCTCAGCCCTAAAAACTCAATGGCTCAACTCAAGGGCGAAGGCCCTGAACCCCTCCCCCCCCCCCCCCTAATTCTCAAACAGGTTTAGTATTGGGCTGGGTGCCGGCAGGGTCCGGGAAAAATAGTATTTAAGTTTTTTTTTTTTTTTTTGGGGGGGGGGGGGGGGGTTAGTATTGGGGGGAAGGGATTAAACCCTAAACGGCTTATATACAGGCACCGTGATGCACAGCGTCATCATCGGCAAGGTCATTTCGGAGGTGTCGCAGGACACTTCTCGGAGTGCCCCCCCCCCCCCCTCCCAGACTCCGTTAAGGTGTTGGGGTTTAGGGTTTAGGGTTCAGGGTTCAGGGTTCAGGGTTTAGGGTTTATATAGGGTTTAGGGTGGAAGTGGCAGATTCATTCTGGGGGTGATGCACTTTTTTTTCGCGGTTACGCACCTACCATCTTGGAGGGTTTGGGAGCTACAGGCCTCAGGTAGTCCCCAAAGGCCTTATGTTTCTTCCGTCTTTTTAGGATATACTCCCTAAACCCTAAACCCTTCTTCTTGTTCTCTGTGTTGGGAGTTTTGCCGCCAGGCTCACAAAAAAAACGACCCTAAACCCTAAACCCTAAACCCTAAACCCTATACCCGACAAAGCGGGCACCAGTTTGGCCTAAACCCTTAGGCCCTAAACCTTATAAACAGTGCTACCAGTTGAACTGCAGGGTTGGCTCAGGGGTCAGGATTTCGTACGAGGGTTCTTGAGGGAAGGGGGGGTTTAGGGTTTAGGGTTTAGGGTTTAGGGTTTAGGGTTTAGGGTTTAGGGTTTGGGGGAATTAGGTGCCTAGGAAACCTTAGGGAGTAGTACGGAGCATTGGGGAAGCATGGAGTTTAGGTCATTAGGGTGGCCACATGGGAAACGTGATGTTACGCTGAGAACGCCCCTTTCAGGGTAGAGAGAGATTGGATTCTAGGGGTGGGGGTGGGGGCTTACAGCAACCCATCCTCAACCTGCATATCGCACCCCAAACCCCATGTGAGACAACCAATGGTTGAGCTGGTAAGCTTTCTGAGTGCCGTTTTTGGGGGGAAAACCCAAGCTTAACTTTGCAATTCGACGCTCGTTGGAGAAAGTGAGCTCTGAACCAGTGAGAGTCGAAGCTTCGTTGTGTTCGGCAAGGCTCTAAGCTAAACTCTGCACGTTGCAAACCCCTAAACCCTAAACCCTAAACCCTAAACCCCAAACCCCAAACCCTAAACCCTAAACCCTAAGCCCTAAACCCTAAACCCTAAACCCTATAGACCCTAAACCCCCAAACTCGCCACGCAGGACACCGAGTTGAAAACCCTGGCGCAGCATCGGCAGCGGCTGGTGGCCGGATTTATGCAGCACGCGCGACTCCGTGGTGCTCCGAATGTACCATTTAGGGTTTAGGGTTTAGGGTTTAAGGTTTAGGGTTTAGGGTTTGGAGTTCAGGAAAGGGCTTGGAGTTTTGAGTTGAGAGTCTAGGGTCTTAATGTGATGGCTTACCCGGCAAGGGCGCGCTGCAAGGGGTTTAGGGTTTAGGGTTTAGGGTCTAGGGTTTAAACCCTGAACCCTAAACCCTAAACCCTAAACCCTCAGTTCAGGCTCTAGGCCTCTAGGGTTGCTAGGCAAAAACAGGCCCCCAGGCACATGATTCTTTTCCCCTAGAGCCTTGAAAGCTCCTTGAGTTCCTGGTTGAAGCCCCAGACGCCGAAAGACAGCAAGCAGTTTAGGGAAAAAAGGGCTTCAGGGTTTACAGGTTTCACAGTGTTCATAGGATTTATAGGGTTTATGCGGCTTGTTAAAGGTTCAAAGGTTCATAACGTTCATCGGGTTCATAGGCTGTATTGGGTTTACCGGCTTTACAGGGTTCATAATCAAGGGATGAAGACTCGTACCCCTGAGGTTGTACCCCTAAAGGTTCCCCATAATACACTACTAATATGGCCCTTATACTCCCTTAGGGATCCTTAAAAAGGGACCCCAAAACCCAAGGGTACAACCTTAGGGGTCCAAGGTAGAACCCCTAGATCATAGACCCCTAAACCTTAGTCTCGAGCATCCTCGCCCGCATCTGCCAGTGTAAGAGTGGGAGCACTCTCTAATCACCCTCAACACCCGAAGCCCCAAAAAGAACCGAAGCCCGCCCAAACTCTAAACTCTAAACCCCAAAACCCTAAGCCTTAAACCCTAAACCCTAAACCTTAAACCCGGAACACCCTAAACCCTAAACCCTAGACCCTAACTAGGTGGTGTCGCAAAGTCTCTGCAGAACTGGGCCTTGCCCCAAGCACGGGGTGCGTAAATAGGGTTTTGGGGTTTAGGGCTAGGGTTTAGGGTTTAGGGTTTAGGGTCTCACAGAGTCTAGGGTAGGGCTTGACGCCGTTGTAGGCCATTACGGGTTCGGGATCTGGGGTTTGAGGGCTTCCTGAGGAGTTTAGGGTTTTGCAGAGCCGGCCTATAGAAGGATGGGTGTGGTTTAGAGTTGATAAACCCTGGGCGCCGAGTTTTTTGATTTGTCTACTCATTCCCCCTTTTTTGTTGCAGCTCGTTTCTGGAAGAACCTTACTTTAGGCTCTCAGGCCGAATTTGGGTTTAGGGTTTAGGGTTTGGGGTTTGGGGTTTGGGGTTTGGGGTTTTGGGTATTTCGGGTTTAGGTTGGGATGTTTCCCTGATGCGCCCAGTCCTAAGTAGGGATTGCAGTACCCCCTAGTAGCCCCAGTATCATCCCGAAAAGGACTGTTAGGAACTGCTCGTTTAAGGGGTGAACATCCCAAGTTCAGGGGTACTTGTAACGACAATTGTAATTCTGCTTATATCATGTCGGGGACTTAGGGTTTAGGGTTTAGGGTTTAGGGTTTGGGGTTTGGGGTTTGGGGTTTAGGGTTTAGACTTCGGGGCTTATAAGTAGAGTCATAAGTTGGGTTCTTACTGGCCCTGAATCTCCAAGTAACGTACTTGGGTGATGGTGATCCGCTTAAATGAACTCGCCAATACGGAGCCTGTGTGTCAACTGTTGCAACGTCTTTTGTAGTCTCTTGCCCAATAGGTTGAGCTCTGCTGTAGAACCATATTCAAGATATTACCCTAAACCCTGAACCCTAAACCTTAACCCCTTGGTGGCATTGGTGTTTTTTGTTGGTGGTTTTGTTTTCGCGGGTTATTGAAGAGATGGAAGGACAGCCGACAACGCATTTATCCCAAAGTATCATGTGACGTGCAGATGCATTTTCCGGGGATGCTGGATAAGATTCTCCTTTCTTTCCCTCAGAACAGTACCAGCTACCCCGCCTGCGGTTCGGCCCGACTATGCGGGAGCGAAGAAACCCGAAACCCGAACGTTCCTGCCGAGGTGCGGCACGGGCTTAGGGACGTGCCTCGACAGCACGACCTCGATGAGATGCAGCGACTGGACAGCCTTTGGGGGCAGGAGGGGGGCGGGGTTTAGGGTTTAGGGTTTAGGGTTTAGGGTTTAGGGTTTAGGGTTTAGGGTTTAGGGTTTAGGGTTTAGGGTTTAGGGTTTAGGGTTTAGGGTTTAGGGTTTAGGGTTTAGGGTTTAGTAGGGTTTGAAGATTAGGGTTTAGCGTTTAGGGCTTGGAGATTAGGGTTTGTAGTTTAGGGTTTAGGGTTTGGCATGCCCCTCGGCGTGGATGAGGCCGGTGCTGCAGTTTGCGGGTGTGTGAAGTGGGGTTTCTTTTCTGGCAGTCACCAAGTCCCAGTTGCAAAAAGGGTTTGGACATTAGGGTTTAGCGTTTAGGGCTTGGAGATTAGGGTTTGGAGTTTAGGGTTGAGGGTGCAGGATTTTACTGCTGTCTGGGTGGGGTGGGAGGGGGGCTCAGAGCAGGGTCTAGTGTTCCGGGTTTAGGGCGTAGGGTTTTGGGGAGTTCCCCCTTTTTCTAGCAGTCCTGAATAGGGATCATAATATGGGGTACTATAATCCCTATTCAGGACTGGTAGTACAAGGGGCAATGCCCTCGTGCAGATTGCCGAGACGAACAGCTCTCGCTGGCTTTCGTGGTGATTCATGGAGCTGTGTAGTGAGTAGTCGATTGTATGATCCGTTTCTTCCGCGCCAAGCCTCATGGTAGTAGCATGTGTGGAATTGTGGTTGTTGTGGTGGGAGACGGCTTCTCCAGCTACAGTGGTGCCGGTTGAATCTTCCACCAGGCGGAGTGTGGGATGTCATTCTTTTATTCCCAACTCGCACTTGCTTGATGCCTGAGCACATCAAGGAGTTTCAAGCTGTTGCGATAGTCAGCTATTCAGCTAGTCCATACTGTTTCTTCAGAGTTCTTGTCAGCTCCGCAGCGACAGAGCAATCGCTCCACCTTTTTGCAGCTGAATCACGGCTGCGACATCACTCGCCAACTGTAAACGAGGTTACCAGAAAACCAAATTGTCAATAATCCCTAGGGCTTCGGGCTTTAGGACTTTCAGGGTTTAGGGTTTTCGAGTCCGGGGCCGGTTGTGGGGTTTAGGGGGCTTCGGCGCTAGTTTTCTTGATTTGAGGGTAGGGGACTCAAGGAAAAGGCAGACCAAACCTAAGTCACATGGCCCCAACGCTCTTACAACCTAAGCCTGAACCCTTTGCCCCGAAATCCACCGCATTAAGCCGAACCCTAAATTTCTTTACGTGTTAGGGTGTAGGCTTCAGGGGTTCTGATGCATCGTCTGAAGTGCCATACCGCTCTCTCATTCAAAAACTAGTCCCTTCCAACGTTTTCTACCGCACCAGGGCATACTCATTCTTGGGCGGTCTAGGCCACATTATGTATGAACAAATGGCTGGTTGAAGGTTCATATGGTGCTTATTAACCAAGTATAACTGCACTTATAACCCAAATTATCACCATGTTAGGGCACTTTAGGGCCTTATAAGTGGGTTATAAGTACAGTTATAGTTATGATTGGTTAATAAGTACCCTGAACCTCCAAGTAGAGTTTTCGGGGAAGCTTTGGGACTTTGCCGCCCTGTGGGCGCCGAGGCAGCTGATCGTCACGGACATGCCGCTGAATTTGGCCAGCGTCGGGCTCAGCTTCAATGTGCCGGCAAAGCGTTGGCGTGGTGGTAAGAAGGTGGTCAGGTGGTTTAAACCCTAAACCCTAAACCCTAAACCCTAAACCCTAAACCCTAAACCCTAAACCCTAAACCCTAAACCCTAAACCGCGCAGTGCGGGTGGCGAAACCCTAAACCGTCATGACCCAGGAGAGCTTCACGGCAGCCTGTTCGATGGCGAGCTGGCGCGAAACAACTTCCTGAAGCACCCCTCCTTTCCTGGCATACCGGCTCGTTTGCCGCTGCTGCTGTCGGTGGTGCTGGTGCCCAAGCTTTACGAAGCGCGGCTTTCTTGGACCATTTGTTCTTTTGAATTCGTTGTTTTTTTAAAAAAACCATTTCCTGGTCGACATCATTATTAACTTATCCATATTTTTGCAGGTGTTGTCAATATTTCTGTTATCAATCCATTCGAAATCAAAATACAATCAAATTTGAATCATTTTTGTGAACAATATGTACATTATTTCCTTTTAACCTTGAATCTAGGAGCCCTAAACCCTAAACCCTAACTCCCAAACCCCTAAACCCCTAAACCCCTAAACCCCTAAACCCTTAACCCTAAACCCCTAAACCCTAAACCCTAAACCCTAAACCCTAAACCCTAAACCCTAAAGAAACAAGATGGGAGTTGGGAGTTCCTCCCGAAACCTATACAACCCCAAACCCCGCGCATCCGTCAAGGAGGGGGCACAGATCGTCTACCAGCCTCCCGACAAAGAATGGGGGCTGGGGTTCAGGGTTTAAGGTTTAGGGGGCTTAGAATTCAGGGTGTAGGGTTAAGGGTTCAGGGTTTAGGGTTTAGGGTTCAGGGCAGGCAGTGCAGCAGTCCTAGCCGTCAAAAAGGGTTCAAGGTCTAGGGTTTAGTGGGGTTTAGGGTTTAGGGTTTCGGGCCCCTAGAAGAAAAAAGGGCCACTAGAAGGGACCTTGAGTCTTATTCCCCTATACTATATAACCCCTACATGACCTTCTTGCAGTCCCTATATACCTATGAAGCCCCCGAATCTAAATAGCCCCTAAGCTCCCTTATAGACCTATACTATATAACTTATATAACCCCTACATGACCTTTTTGCAGTCCCTATATACTTAAGAAGCCCCCGAATCTAAATAGCCTCCAAGTTCCCTTAGAAGGGTCCTTCACAGATTCAAGAGACCTTGAGCCTCCAGAGGCCTTCAACCGCTAATTCTTGCCCCTGAAGCTAACAGCCCAACACCAACACCCCAAAAGCCCCCTAAACCCCGAAGGCCCCTAAACCCCAATCCTTGAACCCTAAACCCCTAAGCCCCGAAGCCCCGAAGCCCCTAAACCCCTAAACCCCTAAACCCCTAAGCCCCTAAACCCCTAAGCCCCTAAACCCCTAAACCCTAAACCACCCTAAACCCTAAACCACCCTAAACCCTAAACCACCCTAAACCACCCTAAACCCTAAACCCTAAACTCGAACCCTAAAGCCTAAACCCTATACCCCTAAATGCTGAGGAAGGGCGATCCTGCCTTCCACATGTACCTTATACTGCGAGGTGCTGTGGGGGGGTTCAGGGTTTAGGGTTTAGGGTTTAGGGGTTAGGGCTTAGGGCTTAGGGTTTAGGGTTTAGGGTTCAGGGTTCAGGGTTCAGGGTTTAGGGTTTAGGGTTTAGGGTTTAGGGGTGCTTGAGGGTTTGGAGTGTTCTGGATGAGAGATTGAGGTACCCTATATCCCGCCTAGATATTCCCAACCCCTAAGTTCAGCAAAGCTCAGCAAAGCCCCCCCACCAGTTACACCAAACACCCCCTTTGTTCTTCGTAGGGAAGGGGGAATGAGGGTACCTATCGAATCCCTTAAAAGGGGACCTTGGGGTTTTTGAGTGGGGGGGGGGGGGGGGGGGGGGGGAATTTTCGGCTTGGGCTTTGGAGGGCTGAGTGCCTTGGCAGTTCGTATGATTTTGTTTAGGTTATTTCTTATTGTTACTGTCTTTTTTTTTGGGGGGTTGGGGGGGGTGGGGGGGGGGGGTGGGGGCGAGGGTTTAAGGTTTCAGGTTTAGGGCTTAGGGCGTACATGGTAGGGTTTTAGGGTTTGGGCGGGGGGGGGGAGGGGTTGAGATTCAAGGGGTGCAAAATTACGGGTTCAACCCTACCCCCTAAAACAACTTAGAGATGTAGAAAACCCGAACTCCTACTGCCCAGGGCGAGGCGTGGAGCTCTTATTATCCTCTAGAAGCCCCACACTTGGTGTTCAGACTCTTCCTTGGCTTGTTTGGTTAATGTGTTGTTCCGTTTTCTGTTTGCAGATTTAAGTTGGGATCTTCCCCCTTCTACGAACAGTCCCGAATGGGGACTACAATAGGGGGTACTATACCCTAGACCCTGTTCCCTAAATCCCTAGTAAGGACTGTTAGTAGAAGGGGGAACAACCCCAAGGTTTAGGGGCTTCCAAGAAAAAGTTAAGCTCTTGGAGGTTGTGGAGGAGGCCCCCGATGCCCCCTCTGCAACCTTACTTTAGGGTTTAGGGTTTAGGGTTTAGGGTTTAGGGTTTAGGGTTTAGGGTTTAGGGTTTAGGGTTTAGGGTTTAGGGTTTAGGGTTTAGGGTTTAACCTTAGACCCTAAACCTTAAACCCTACACCCTTGCGGGAGCGAAAAAATCCTAAACCCGAACCCTAAACCCCGTGTGTTGTGCCCTGGCAAAAAAGCAAGTCATAACCTTAGCCCTAAACCCTAAACCCTAATCCCTAAACCCCAACTTTGCAATGGGAGGCACCTTCGCCTTCGTGGCGGCGCCCGTGCGGGACCACCACAAAAGGAGGTCCCAGCGAGGAAGCCGCCTGGAGCTTGGCGTGCTTTGCTTGGGGTTTAGGGTTTATAGGGTTTATAGGGTTTAGAGGGTTTATAGGGTCTATAGGGTTTATAGGGTTTATGGGGTTTATGGGGTTTATAGGGTTTATAGGGTTTATGGGGTTTATAGGGTTTAGGGTGTAGGGTTTGGGGCTTAGGGTTTAGGGCTTAGGGTTTAGGGTTCAGGGCTTCGGGTACCCGCAGTCCTAAACTCTGTAGGTTTAGAATTGCAAGAAGGCCGGCTGTGTGGCCAAAGACAACTCTCTGCCACGGATTGCTGTAGAGTGAAGTGGATTGCGAGCTGTGTGTGGTGTCCTTATTCAACTGGTTGCATAGAGTTTGGGCGCGCATGGGCTTGTAACTGCGGGAGAAACGACGACGCAGCGGAACGCACGACTGGATGAATAGCCGGTCGGGCGTGGGCATGAGATTGGCCGGGGTGGCACGTCGTCGGGTTTTCCCGGCGCCATAACTTCCTGAAAGCCGGCATGCCCCCCCAAGTCTCCATAGAGGCCGAGGCACCCTTGAAAAGGGGGGATTTCTGGTTTAGGGTTTTGGGTTTAGGGTCAGTCCCAAAGGGTCCTAAGTACCTTCATAGTAGAAAGTAGGGTTTCTATATTAGGAATTACCATTATGGTTTGGGCAAGTGACCCCCATATAGGTACTTAGGATTCTTTGGGAGTGGTACAAGGCCCCCACTGCAAGGAGTCACGAGTCCAAAGACGGCTCGACTCGGGAGCTTCCGCTCACAAAGGGGAACCGACATCACATTCTGGGACAGTGAATATCTAACTATAGTGATATAAACATATGGTGCTACAACGAGAAAGAAATATTGCACTATAGTACTATACAAATATAAGACTTTGATAATACAAGATGAGGTTTGCGTAGGGTTATGCAAACCCTTAGCTAGGATTGCATGCACAGCCTAGAATTAGAACTACCCATGAAACTTCAAGCGCGATGAAGTTTAGCATTGATCGGGTGAGGTTCCGCGCTTCCCAGACTCGAAGTCACGAAATGTACATGGCCCTTGCAAAGGTTATCAGTCCTTTACAATCCCCCTTACCAACCCTATAAAGGGGCTTTCTAAGGGGCTTTCTAGGGTATGATGGTCATGCAGGTTGCACAGGAAGAGGGCACGAAAGTCTTTGGCGTCACTTTAGTCCGGCCCAGCTGAGGTCACAGTGATGGCATCCAGAGTCCTTACCAACTCTTTTCCTTCCACGCCTACTTCGGGGATTTGGAGTTTTGGCTGCTTGAGTGGTCACAACAGCAGGGCATATGTGGAGTTTTCTCCGACTCAAGAGTAGTTCGCGGGATTGGGGGTTCGCGCTGGTGGCCGTTCCGTGTGGGAGGGGTGCTGTGGACAACCTAAACCCTAAACCCTGTACTGTTCTTAAACCTGGCCGGGAGCGGTGGGGGGGGGGGGGGGGGGGGGGCTTGGTGCGGGCCTGTCCTTTCTAGCTGCAGTGCTCCGGGCTAACGTGCTTCACTTTCACCGTCGACCTGCTACTCGTTGCCTCACCACGCATGCCATTGTGAGAGTCGAAACCCTAAACCCCAAAGCCACAAACCCCTACACAAAGTAAGTTAGCACCATGGTTATTTGACCACTGTGAAAGTCAGTCTTGTATCATAGGTAATGAATCCGAAAAAACACGTTGCAGTTTATTATGCCCCCGCCCCCCCCCCCCCCCCCCTATATTAGGATGCCCAGTGAACTCCCATCTTCCCTTCTGAGATCCTGTAAAGGCAGGACTCTCTTTTGTTGCCTAGCTTCCAGACAACCCCAGACACTAACCTGGCTCATCCCTGCCCCCGCCAATCCACTAGCGCAGTCGTTGAAGATGTTGCGCTTTCGCGGGTGATGTTGAAACATATCCCGTGTTGGGGTTTGAGGATCCGGGATGAGGTTTGACACAAACAAGCCACGCAGGAGGAAGAGCGGTTCCCACATCCAGCAACAAAGCAGGCCAACCACCTCGGTTCAAATACGTTTCAACTTCCCGAACAGACCTGCAACGGCATAAGAGGTCGAGGGGCCCCCAGGGCCCAGCCCCCTAAACCCTAAACCCCAGGCCGCCTTTGCCCTAAACCCTAAGCCCTACCCCTATGTCTCTGCAAGCCCCGACAACGCTGAACACACAGGAGAATCCGGTTCCCTGTAAGGAGTTCCCAGGTAAGCCCTTAAACACTAAAACCCTAACACCCAAAGAGCTTCAGTCTGAGCATATCAGCCCTAAACCCCAAACCCCAAACCCCAAACCCCAAACCCTAAACCCTAAACCCTAAACCCTAAACCCAAACTGCCCAAGGAGCTTCAGTCTGAGTATACTCTTCATCGGCCGGGGACGGTGCGTTGCGAGCTGGCCGGGGAGACCCTGCGCTTGCCGAAAGGCCGGCGGGCGCGCTCCCGACACTCCCGTCCACACGTTTAGGGTTTAGGGTTTAGGGTTTAAGGTTTAGGGTTCAGGGTTTAGGGCTTGAAGGCTCAGGGTTTAGGGGGTTTAGGGCTTAGGGTACCCAAAGGAAACTGCCCGAAATTGCAACATCTTGACCCGGAATATGAAGATGTCATTTGAAACATGTACCACCTCCCGACCTGAAGATGAAGATAAGCTGCGGTTGTGTAAAGTGAATCGCCGCTTGTTCGATTCAAGGGCATGCAGAACAAAAGGCATGCAAGCGTGGCATCACAAGGCAGGATGCAGCAAAGGTGCACTCCCAAGCCGTATGCCGTAAGCAGTGCAGAGGCCGAAGTTCTTTGCTTGTGGAAAAAATTCGAAGTGTGTAAGCCCGTGGCCCCATGGATCCCATTGCATAGCGCAAATCCTTTGACATCACGTTGTTCAGAACGAGAAGGTCACGGCAGCACATCATCAGTGAAGCACAACAGGTTATGTCCGCCCAACGTGCTACTGCGCAGCTCCTAGAAGGTGAAGATGCAGGACCTACGTATGGTGCTGCAGTAGCCGGAAGTGAAACGGCAACAAGACAGCATGTGGTGCAAGACCATGGACTGCGAGCCAGAGAAGTGAGGGAGCAGCCCTTGGAGGGAGGCTCGGACTCTTCGCTGGCTGCACCCCTTGGTTTGGAGATGAGCGGCTTTCAATCTGGTGTGTTCCAAGCAGACGATGGTGGCAGGACCTTGGAAGGCCCTACACCACCTGAAGGAGGCCATCAGAGCGGAAGCGTGGAACAGTTTGTGGAGCAGTCCTTGGGGCACTCGCAGTGGCCTCCGGGGACTCCAACGCGGCAAGTGCGGATGGAGTATACCATGGCTACAGCTGGCACTGGAGCGAATCGACAGGCGATGGTGAGTTGGGTTGCAAGGCTGACAGATTTTCTGAGGACGTCTGCGACTACTGTTGGCGAAGTTCAAGGTCGGGTGTTAGATGGTTTAGGTTGGGCAGCATCACCAGGGCACCAGCCAACACCACCACATGGACACCTGTCGCCAGCAGCAGCAGAGCAGAACCCAAGGAGAATAACTGGTCATCAGAGGGCTCTTGACTTTTCACCGCCAGAAGAACTTCCAGGTGCTGATTGGAGGACCATGACTCCTCCTCCTCCGCTGGCGTCAAGGCCAGAAGGACCAGGGCCGCTGTTCACGCCAGATCAGGTGCAGAGGATGCGAGCGATGGAGCGCGAAGCTCCACTGTTGCATACGCCAGGGGCCCCATCTTCTACGTCATCGGAGGAGATCCAAGCGGAGGTGCAGCGTCAGCTTCGGGCCCTCATGGCGGAGCAACACGAAGAGACAAGGGCGCTACGAGATCAAGTTGAGACTTTGAGGAGGGAAAGGGATGTGCTCGAAGCAGAACGCCGCGAGCGTCAAGGTGATCGGGCTTCGCAGCAATCACAAGCGCTACCTCAAGGTGATCGGGCTTCGCAGCAATCACAAGCGCTACCTCAAGGTGATCGGGCTTCGCAGCAATCACGAGCGCTACCTCAAGGTGATCGGGCTTCGCAGCAATCACGAGCGCTACCTCAAGGTGATCGGGCTTCGCAGCAATCACGAGCGCTACCTCAGGGTGATCGGGCTTCGCAGCAATCACATGTCCTACCTCAAGGTGATCGGGCTTCGCAGCAATCACATGTCCTACCTCAAGGTGATCGGGCTTCGCAGCAATCACATGTCCTACCTCAAGGCGATCGGGCTCGGGGTCAAAATCCACGCTCGTATGCACCAGGTGAACCTCAAGGAGTACCAGCAGCGGCCGGTCGCTCACATGAAGCAGCACAAGCCCTAAGAGAAGAGATTGAGGCGCTAAAAAGGGAGAAGGCAGTGATCATCGAGGATGCCGCCGGAACCCAGGGCCCTTCTGCGTCGACTCCTGATCTGGATGGCGTCATGCCTGAATCGGGTGGAGAAGCCCGGCCGGAAGAAGGAGAGAGCACACCAACGGCGATGGATCTTCTGGGAGTTATCAAGGTGGTGAAGCCGGGAGTGGCCTCACTACCGGAGCTGAAGGCTCCGTCCTCCGAAACCGCGCCTGTGGATCTTCAAGACTGGCTGCAGCTGACACAGGCCCCGATGAGTGATTTGAGCGATCGCAGCGAGGAATGGTGGGCAAGAGTGCAGGAGGAGGCGCAGAGATGTTACAAAGAGTGGTCAAAGGCCACCCCGCTGGAGAGATTGAATCTCAGAGGCCCCAGACTCAAGGAGCTCGAGGAAGGGAAGTTCAGCCGCGTCAACGCGCGAGCAGCATCGATGGTGCTGCAGTCCCTAGACCCTTCAGTGAGGTCGGATCTAGTGTCGCGAAGGTTGATTCTAACGCTGTATCAACCTGGAGGAGAAGGTGAAAAACGGCTAGTTCTGGAGCAGTTGCAAAATCCGTCGCGTTGCACGGAAGCAGGGAAGGCAGCGGAAGCTTTGAGGCAGTGGGAGCGGTGGCATAGCAGGGCCAAAGCGGCGGGCGTGTCGGTACCAGATCCGACGGTGCTCGCCAGGGCGTTGACAACCATCACTCAGCCGATCCTCGAGAAGAATGCTGAGGCCGCTTTCCGTACCTCGTTGCTGAGGAATACTCTCCAGATAGACACATTCCCCACGACAGACAACGTCCTGGCCTTACATCGGCACCTACTCGCAGAAGCTGAAGGCCTGGCAGCGGGAACAAAGAAGAGCTCTTCTACGACTGCGGCAATGGAGGCAGCGTCTCGAGCCGGAGGAGGAGAGCAGCAGCCGAAGGCCAAGGGCCTACATCAAGCTGGTGAGGAAAGGAAGCCGAGCCAGCCCGCAGCTTCGTCGAGCACGGCGAAACCATGCCGGTGGTTCGCGAAAACAGAGGAGGGATGCAGAAGGGGAGCGGATTGTGCCTTCCAGCATGATTGGGGTGGAGTTTCCAAGGCTGGTCGCTTACTATATGCTCAGGCACCGGACACCAGAAGAAGGATTGCAAGGCAGGGAAGAAGGGCCTAGCTACGCCGTCTTCAAGTCCCAACCCAAGAGCCAAGGCAAAACCAGACCTCCCTCAGCAACCACCTCCATCGACCAAGGCGCTTGCGGCAGAGCTGGCAGAGAATGATCAGCCAGCAGCAGAACCATCACCTACGACGAGTCCCACCTCTGAAGCCACGAAGACCACCAAGAGTTCTGAGCAGGAAGACCTAAAGAAGATGCTAGCGGAGGCCTCAAGCATGCTGAAGTCCATGATGGCATCCGCCGCATCCTCATCAAGTACCTCAACTGCTCCATCGAGTATCCCCACGTACGAGTCGATTCAGCGCCAGTTGGACGAGATGAGACTCAAGGCGCTGAAGGTGGAAGAGGAGCAAGACGAAGGGGGTGTAAGATTGGAGCCGCAGAGTGTTGGGGCAGCCATCAAGAAGGTGGAAGAGGAGCATGGGGAGAGAGGGGTCTTGTTGGACTCAGGTTCAACTCATGTTCTGAGACCTGCAAAAGGAGATCAGGAGCTGAAAGACAGCACGGAGGTTGCCGTCGTGTTGGCTAGCGAGGAGAGGCGCCTTCTGAACCAAACGCCCGAAGGGAGCATCCTGGTGGGAAAAACAGGAGACGCTGAGACGGTTCAGTCAATCATCCCGTTTGGCAAGGTCATCGAAGTTCTTGGCTGCACGTTGAAGTGGACGAAGGCGGGTTTCCATCTATTCCACCCAAGGCACGGCCGCATACGAACTCGGGTACGCGCAGGTTGTCCTGAGATCACAGATGAGGGTCAAGCTGCAGCAATCATTGCGGAGCTGGAAATGAAAAAGGTGGAGGAGTTGAAGGAAAGAACCGCAGCCCTCCGAGAGCAGCTGACAGCCCTTTGCATGTTGGAAACGACGCAAAGGGATTGGAGACTGAGGCTCACCGAGTACGTCAAGACTGGTATCCCAACCAATGGCCTCCTCGCCCTCTACCAGTCCCCAATCTTCGCGGAAGTGCCGGAGGGAGTGAGAAGAAGACTGGTGCCAGAGATGGAGCTCACGGACAAGGCTGGTTGGGAGCTCCTCAAGACCCTTCCCTTACCAAGGGGAGCTCGCAAACGACTGTACAAATCAAGACATTGGATGCTGAACCTGTACAGCGGAAGTTCAAACTCCGGAGACCCCATACAACAGCTGACGGGCATGAAGGATGTCAACGGGAACGAAGTCGTCGTCATCAATGTGGATGTCTTGTCGTCCGAAACTTGGAACATGAACGGCGAGGTCTACAAGGTGTTTCTTTGGGCAGCAATGGATGGAAGGGTCAAGGGTGTCCTGGGTGGCCCGCCGTGCAGGACCTTTAGTGCGATGAGACACAACCGGGCTCCAGGAAAGCCCGAACCAGTGAGATCAGCGGAACACCTGTGGGGCCTGCCGGGGCTGTCGGCAGCTCAGCGCTCTTATGTGGACAAGGACACGGAGTTGATAGCAAGGCAGCTATTCCTGTACATGGATCAAGAAGTTGGCTTTGTGATGGAGCACCCCGCAGATCCGAACGGCTTCTTGGAGGGCAATGGTTATCCGAGCGTGTGGAACACCAGCATGATCACAGAGTTCCTGACGGAAGGGGAGCGCCGTGGACTTTGCAAACGGACGTTCGACCAGGGAGCCCTAGGCCATCCATGCAGGAAACCAACAACGGTGGTGGAGAACCTTGGAATGGAGGAGCTGGACAACCTGAAGGACAAGAGGGAGTCGGCGACCTCTTCATTCGATGCCCCGGCCAGTGTGGTAGCTTCATGGGCCCCAGGTCTGCGGCGAGCTATTGCACAAGGCCTGAAGCGATGTGGGGGTATGTGCTCTGGAAGTGAAGAGGCAGTGACACCGGTGTTGGCCAAGCTTTCCAAGGAGCAGGGCTGGAAGCTGCACCTCCGACGGGACCACATCCCGTACAGGAGGGACTGCGCGGTCTGCGTGTCAGCATTGGGGACTGGACGGCCCCATCGTAGGGTCCAGCACAAGTCGGCCTATGTGATGTCGATAGACATCGGAGGACCGATGCGTGTAGCTTCTAGAGATGCTGCAGGACGAGACTATCGATACTTCCTCGCTGTGGCCTACACGTTCCCGAGGTATGTGGATGTGAAGCCGCCCCCGGAGCCAAGTGAAAGAGACCTAGCCTCCGAAGAGTACGCCTTCGAGAACCTGTCGTTCGAGGATGAGATCGCCGAGGTGAACCAAGAGCTGGAAGATCTTCCATACGAGCCCACCGACAGCGAGGATGAAGAACATCGTGAGCTGGTAGAAGAGTTGGAGGAGCAGCTGAAGGACCTCGAAGGGGTTTCAAGTCCGGAGGTGAAGGTAGCGGCAGCAAGCGAGTCAAAAATGAGTTTGCGAGGTGATGAAGAACATCCCGAACTACAAGAAGACAACCAGGGCCCTAAAGCCGAAGGGGAAACCGAGGTGGAGCTTGATGTCCTGTACTACATGAAGCCGCTGAAAAGGAAGACATCAAAGGCCATTTTCAGAGCAATTCAAGAGGTCTATCTGCAGATTCGGAATGAGAACCTGCCAGTGGTGAGACTTCACTCTGATCGTGCTCATGAATTCCAGTCTGAGCAGCTAAAGGAGTGGGCTTTAGATCACGACATCATGTTGACCAGGACCGAAGGGCAAGCACCACCGAGCAACGGCACTGCGGAGCGAGCGGTCCGCTACCTCAAGGGTCAAGCGCGCCTTCTACTGCGTTCGTCGGGGCTGGGAACAGAAAACTGGGCTACGGCTATGACGACGGCAGCCCACAGACAAAGGGAGAGAAGACACCATGTCAGTACGGCGCAAAGGTGGCCATCAAGCGGAAGATCTACGGCGAAGGAGGACGCCACGATTTGCGGTTGAAGTGGACCACCGGAAGGTACATGGGGCCAGTGTGCGGATGTGACCAAGGGGCAGGCGATTCTTCAAGATGAAAACAACCGCTTTACGGTATCAACCCACATGCGACCCCACTTGAAGGAGCCGGAGCCTGCAGCTGTCGAGCCAGAAATGGAGGTGGAGTTTCAGGATCCGGTGTATCGGCTGAGGAGAAAAACAACGTTGGAAGCACCGGGAATGAGGGCCCTGAAGAAAGATGAAGTTCAGCAAGATTTGTGGACAAGGAAGAAGCGAAAAGAGATGGTGGGCGCTTTGATGAATGCGGAGGTGATCAAGGGGACAAGTCCGATAAGGAGGGTGAAGCTAAAAGAGCAAGGGGAGCATGGACCCGAGAGTAAGTACGTCACGTTTGGGGCGTTCCAGCATGGAGGAGTGATTGGAACCACCGCGGCAACGAAGGAGAATGTGAATGACACGAAGGCCCTCGTAGAGCTGGTGAAACGAGACTTCCCGGGGGAATGCTTCACGTCGATCACCCTGGTGAGGAACGCAGCGCTACCTCCGCACAAGGACAAGTTCAACGCAAAGGGAAGTTGGAACTTACTTTCGCCAATGGTGATCCCGGATGGAGGAGGCGTTTGGGAGGAATTGAAGCCAGGAGATGTGTTTACGGGAACATACAAAGAGATGATGGTGAACGAAGAAAGACTACCTGGCCAGTTCCACAACCTCAAGGACCCCCAGAAGGTGAACCCCCATCGCCTACATGCACCAGTTCAAGGAGCGGAAGGAGAAAGGATAGTCCTCGCAGGGCACACCGTCAGCGCATGGAAAAAGCTAAGCATGGAAAAGAGGCAGGAGCTAGAAGCCTTGGGCTTCCCTGTGCCAGAGGACATGGAGCTGGTGAGTGGATATGATCCATCCCGAGGAAGTGATGAACCACCTGTTCAGTGCAAGGTGCACGTTGCGGAAGAGAACTTCATCGAGAACTACCCAGTTGACGACTTGGTGGAACGAATGGAAGATGAGGTGAGAATAGCAAAGGCAGCGAGTGAGGGCCTGTACACCTCGAACATCGAAGAGCTGCTGGCGACTATGGAGGGAGATCTGAGGGTCGTGCATACCGTCAAGCAGTCGGAGGTGGAGCCGAATTTGAGTGAATGGAAGGAGGCCCTCCAAGCAGAAATGGACGCGCTGGTGAACATGGGCGCGATTGAAAAACTACGAGGAACCAAGGCGAAGGCACTCTTGAACCGGCCCGACGTGACCATCGTTCCTGGAAAAGGAGTCTACACGGTGAAGCCACCGCAAAAGGCGGGGCGAAAGTTCCGCAGAAAAGTCCGTATTGTATCGTGCGGGAATTATGTCGAAAAGTCTTCAGATGAGCACAACTACTCTGGAGGCGCGGACGCGGAGTCAGTCCGCTTGGCAATCGCAGAGTCGGCAAGAAGGAGGTGGAACATCGGCGCGGGGGACATCAAGAACGCTTTCTTGCGGGCCCCGGTGCCGGATGGAGTGATCCTCGTCTTGCGTCCCCCAGCAATCCTAGTGAGAGCGGGGCTCGCAACCCCAGATGAACTGTGGCAGTGCCACACTGCGATGTATGGATACAGGTCCAGTCCAAGGTGGTGGTCGGATTACCGCAACGGAAAGATGAAGACCGCCGTGACCACCATGAACAGAAGATTCCACCAGGGAGAAGTGGACAAGAATGTTTGGCAAATCCGGGAGGTGGATGGGACCTTGTGCGGTTACATCATCGTTTACGTTGATGACGTGATGATCACGGGAAGCGTGGCAACGATCAAGGACGCCTACAAGTGGATTGAGGAAACATGGGAGGCAACCCGTTGGAGCTCGCCTCGGAGGAATCTGCGGTGAGGTTCTTGGGAATGGAAATCAAGCAGGAGAAGAATGAGGAGGGGGAAGTCACGGGATATAGGGTGGATCAAGAAGGCTACATCCGGGAGATCCTACGACACCGAAAGGTTGAACCAACCCAAAGAGGCCTCATACCTGCACCAAAAGAATGGATGTCCTTGAACCAAGACCTCTTCCCAAAGACCGTCGATGAGCATCATGTCAAGGAAGCTCAGTCAAGGACAGGCGAGCTCCTCTGGCTAGCACAGAGAAGCAGGCCAGACTTATCGTATGTCACAAGCATCATGGGAAGCCTTACAAGCAAGGACCCGGAGAGAGCCAACCGCATCGGCAAGCGTGTCTTGATGTACATCAACGCGACGCAGGACATGGCCCTTCACTATGCAAGCGATGGCGAAAGGCTTCTCAACACCTACACGGATGCGTCCTACGCACCAGAAGGTGATCGAAGCCACGCGGGCATGATCACTTTTTGGTCGAATTCGCCAATCTCATGGCGGAGCAATCGACAATCGCTGGTTACAACCAGCTCAGCCGAAGCAGAGCTCCTAGCAGCCAGTGAAGGGGCGAAGATGTTGGAGTCGATCGAGGCCCTGTTGGGGGACTTTGGTGTCGTGGCAGAAAGAAAAACTCTGCTCGTGGACAACCGCGCTGCGATCACGATCGCCACGAGCGAAGGAGGATCGTGGAGGTCAAGACACCTGAAAGTCCGCCACAAAGCCTTGCGTCATGAAGTTGAAGAAGGCCTGCTGAAGATCGAATATTGCCCAGGCGAAGCCCAGCTCGCCGACGGCTTAACCAAAATGTTGCCGTCGCAGCGGATGCTTATGCTCACGCGATTCTGGGGTCTATATGGCAGCCAAGATGAGGAGGGGTCAAGAGCGATGATGAAGGCCATCAAGAATGACGAAGAGAACGAAGCCTCCGGTCACCCTCGCTGCAAGCAGACCAGCAAAGGTGACAACGCAGCAGCCGCAGCAACCCACAAGCAACAAGGTGTCATGGGGTGCTGTCTAGGGTTGCTAGTGTTTCTTCAGGGTTTGGTTGCTGGAGAAGGGAGACCTGTTGCAGATGATGAAGAAGGCGAAGGACCCATGGCAGTGGATTCATCGCTGGAGTTCTACGCAATGGTGCTCATGGTCATTATATGCGCTGTGGCCTTATGGGAAGGTGCAAAAGCGGTTAGCAGATCCGCTGCACAAGCCGTAAGGTTGAGGGCGCTCGCCTCCGACCAGCAAGAGCCGAGCCTGGACAAGCAGGATTTAAGAAGGCTCAACAGACTGCTAAAGCGAGGCCCGGAAAACCTGAGCAGTGAGGAGAAGCGAGAGCTGATCTCCTTGGCAGATGGGGCAGGCGTAGACATCTCTGGTGTCGTGCTGAGCGCCGAAAGGGCGGTAAGACCGCCGTCGCCAAGGCAACCTCCTCCAGTTCAAGTTCCCACGCTGGACGATGAACTGGAAAGAATGTGGTTCGGTCAGCGGGCAGCGTCATCGAGTTCAAGACAACCACCGTCAGCAGAAAGACCACCTCCGCCGCCAATTGGTTCGATCCGCCACGAGTGTGGACACCAGAGGGACAAAGAGGTGCAAGTGAACCTGCTGAGGGAGATGCCGAAGAAGGTTTTCATCACGCCGAGTGGAGGGTGCATCCACTCAACCAGGGATTGTTCAACCCTGGCAAAGTCCGTGAAGTACATTGAGAAGGAGGTGTGTATGAAGTGCATGCCAGGCCAAGCCGAGATCACCGAGCGACCCGTTTAGAGGCCGGAAGGTGATGAAATTCGAAGGTGGTGAAGCCTTGCGGCGACACCAAGGAGGGGTGAAGATGTCATTTGAAACATGTACCACCTCCCGACCTGAAGATGAAGATAAGCTGCGGTTGTGTAAAGTGAATCGCCGCTTGTTCGATTCAAGGGCATGCAGAACAAAAGGCATGCAAGCGTGGCATCACAAGGCAGGATGCAGCAAAGGTGCACAAGCCGTATGCCGTAAGCAGTGCAGAGGCCGAAGTTCTTTGCTTGTGGGAAAAATTCGAAGTGTGTAAGCCCGTGGCCCCATGGATCCCATTGCATAGCGCAAATCCTTTGACATCACGTTGTTCAGAACGAGAAGGTCACGGCAGCACATCATCAGTGAAGCACAACAGAATATGATTTTGCTTACGGCGTAGATCAAGTGGGGTTTCAGGATTCGGATAATTACCTGGAGGTTCATGGGTACTTACAACCCCAAAATGTAGATCTACGTTGAACCTACATAGAGGACTGGGATCTTATAAGTACAGTTATGGTTGGGGTTAAAAGTACCCTGAACCCACAAGCCGCAACCCCTACCCTAAAAGAAAGTCCTCGTAACTTCCCTGGACCTAAACCCTTAATCATTTCAGCAAACCCTAAATCCTAAAGCCCCCAAACCCTAAACCCCTACGAGCCCCCACACCCGGGGCCGGTACCTGCACCAGCTCAGCAAGAGAATCCTTTTCAAAGGAATCCAACCCTCAAGAAGCTGCTCAGCTTCTACCCCCCAAGGAGATACCAATTTTTCCCCGGTTTCCTTCCTTGCAAGTCTTAAAAGGTTCTCTTTACAAATCCCTAAACCATAAACCCTAAACCCCAAACCCCAAACCCTAAACCCCAAAATCAGGAGGACCCACCACAACAGGGCTCAGGGTATAGATGATATGGGGCTGAGTGCGACGAGGCCCTCTAATCGGAGCCTCCAAGCGGGAGGGGGGTGGGGGAGCGGGAAAGGGGCAATCGTTTCAAAGCCTCTAAGCCCTAAGCCTTAAAGCCCTTTGGTCTAGCGCAGGTGAGTACACGACCTTGTGCCGTGACTTTCCGCAATATGCCTCCTTCTGGCGCACCTACTCCTTACGCCGGGAGTCGCGCCGACAGCGGCTGCGACAACATCACAGCACCTTGGGAGCAGCGCCTGCTTCATGCAGCTTCAAATAGGGCAGGCTCGAGGGTTCAAAGGTTCAAGAGGTTTAGGGAAGCTCTCTCTCCCCCCCTTTCTCTCTCTCTCTCTCTATCTCTCTCTCTCTCTCTCTCTTCTCTCTCTCTCTCTCTCTCTCTCTCTCTCTCTCTCTCTCTCTCTCTCTCTCTCTGTCTCTCTCTCTCTCTCTCTCTCTCTCTCTCTCTAATTTGTTCGACCCTTCTGGGGTAACTCATTAGCTTACTGGGTGTATATGTATGTATGTATGTATGTATGTATGTATGTATGTATGTATGTATGTATGTATGTATGTATACATACGTACATATGTGTATATGTCTACACACGTATGTATAGTTAGATGTGCATGTGTATATATAACATAATATAATATAATATAATATAATATAATATAATATAATATAATATAATATATGTACATATATATATAAATTTATTTATTCTTATTTCTTTATTCATATTTCTGACCCGTATTCTACCAGGTACCAAAGGGACCTAGTTTAGGAAACCGACCGCCTAGCTGCGGGTTCGGCATCCAACCTCCATAACTCGAGATGACCCTTTCTCGCCCCTTGCGCACTTCACCTCACAAGCCTGGTTTCGGGGTTTAGGGATTTGGGTTTAGGGTTTAGGGCTTGGGGTGCTTAATTTGTGTCGACCCCCCAGTATGGTGTCGTTTGCTCCCAAGCCCAAGCGGGCATGCACAAAGGTTTAGGGGTTTAAGGTTTGGGGTCCGTGGTACCGTCATTCACAATTTCCGGGGGGCTGTCTTTTTATGGGTTGCAAGTTGAAAGATCCCTTATCGAGTAAGTAACCTTTCACTGCTGTAAGCGGTTTAACAGTCTACACCCCTTATACTTCTGGACCACTAACCCCGGACAAGTAGGTTATTCGCGCCAGCTAGCGGCGAGGGCGGTCTAGGCGTGATCCGATCGCAACAAGGTCTCTCACTGAGCTACGACCACTGGGCGGCTACGCAGATTCAGCGATTCTTTCGCAACGTCAAGGAGGGGGTTCGGATACCTGCCTCCTGTTTTGGGGGTTGTGGGGGTTGGGGGTTGTTGAGGTGCCAGCTGTGATTGTCATACAACCAAGGAAGTGCAGCAAGCTGTCCGCGAGCCACGCGGCGCGCTCGCACAGCGGAGATCTCAACGAATTGTTGCTGTCACCGCGGGGGCGCCGGAACTCTAGCAGCACCCCGACGAAGAAAAGCAAGTTCAATGCCAGGGAAGGTCGACCAAAACCCTTAGTTCCTTAACCCACATCCGCAAAGCGCAACGACAAGCCCCGCAACACAAGAAAGGAACCCAGGAGCAGGATGTGGTACCAAAGGATACTGGTTCTCAGGGTTTAGGGTTCAGGGTATACCCTAAACCCTAAACCCTAAACCCCAAACCCTAAACCCCAGGCCCCAAACAAGTCCAGGAGTCGCCCCCGAAAGCCTGACAAACTCTTCACCGAGAAGTGGGGCGTTTAGTAGTTTAGGGTTTAGGGTTTAGCGTTTATGGTTTAGGGTTTAGGGAAACCCTCAGCCAGCCTCGACCGCAAGATCCCAAAGGTTACCAGGTTACCTGGACTTCGTATTCATAACCTGCTAGGTTTTGTGCTTTTCTGGGTTTAGGATTTAGGGGGTCTCTTAAGTGAAGGTATTTCTTTGGTCCTGAATTCCTCAGTTGAGCACTTGGGGCGGGGGGGCGGGGCTGAGTCCTACACAGCCGAAATCCTAATTCTCCATCCTGTGATACCTTGTGGCAGTTTCGGGGGGGGGGGGGGGGGGGGGGAGTTCGCGTTTCGAGATGTTACCCTGTACTGCTCGATTCCCGCTTAAAGTATCTCCGTTAGCCCCCAACCCCCCAAGAAGCTCTTCTGGCGTTGAAGACCCCAAACCCTAGACTCCCTCGTGAAAGATTGGGGGGGGGGGGGGCCCTGACAGGAGCCCAAAGGTGAGGAGTTTAGGGTTGAGGGGTTTAGGGTTTAGGGTTTAGGGTTTAGGGTTTAGGGGGCTACCTTGGAGGTTCGTGGTACCTATAACCCCAACTATAGGTCTACTTAGAGCAGAACCTACTTAGGGGACTTAGGGAGCTTAGAAGTGTACCCATGCATCTCCAAGTAGGGTTGAGGGCTTAGGGTTAGGGGGAGACCTGGTTCAAGAACAGGATGGGTTTCGCCAGGGGGTCTTGGTTCAACAAGGTCCAGGGTTTCGGGGAGACCTACGCAAGCCTGATGCAAAACAAGGGGTTTTGAGATGTGAGATGGTCCCTAAGTATGGGCCCTTGAAGGGTACCCCTTATGTACCTCCTGCATACCCTATACAAACAAAGGGCCCATACATCAGAACCCTTTAAAGGAGGTTAGGGACCATATTAAGGGCCCATGAAACTACCCTTCGACTACCTCAAACCCCAAAACTCGAGAGAACCCTAAACCCCAAACCCCAAACCCCAAACGCCAACCCCAAACCCTAAACCCTGATCCCTAGACCCTAAACCCTAAACCCTAAACCCTAAACCCTAAACCCTAAACCCTAAACCCTAAACCCTATAAACCCTAAACCCGAGAAAGTAGAAGCCCCTGAAGGCATGGTTTCACAGTGGGGGTCGACGGCTTCAGCGTTGGAGCTGGCGACCCTGCGCGCAGAGATGGGCCAGGCGAAGGCCTCTTGGCGGGGTGGTGTTTAGGGTTCATGGTATCCCTAAACCCTAAACCCTAAACCCTGAAAAAGAGGGCCCTGAAGTCACGAAAAGTTCCTAGAATGTGGCTCAAAGGGCCACTCCTCATTTCAGCCTACTTAGAATTGGGGTTAGACGTAACCATGAACCTCCAAGCAAACCTGCTTCAGGTCCTAAACCCTAAACGCCTAAACCCTAAACCCCCTCTGGGATCATTCCCTGCGGAGTGATCCCAGAGGGGGTCTGCTAGGCGGGTGGGGAAGAGACCCAGGATTCAGGACCTGGCCTCGACCTACTAGTAGAATTTGGGCCGTAAAGTATCTCCTCCTCGGATGAACTTCAAAGCCTTGTTCGACCCCTTACCCCGGAAGTCCTGAAGCCCGATCCCTCAAAGCCCTAAGGCCTAGCCCTAAACCCTAAACCCTAAGCCCTAAACCCTAAACCCTAAACCCTAGCCCTAAACCCCAAACCCAAAGCCCCACAAAGACAAAAGCCCTAAGCCCCCCAAAACCCTCAAAACGAAAATCTAAGCACTCGGTTCAGAAGGCCGAGACCCCCAGAAACTCCTCAAACTCTAAACTGTCACATACCATACAACTTAGTAGCTGAGTGAGTACACTTTACACTTTTTGGGATACTATAACCCCCCCAATAGAACTGAAAGTGTACATTTTTTGGGGGCTGATGAACTCAGCAACTAAGTACCATATCTGCCCTCTAACCCTTTAACCCCTTTTTCTTCCTCTACTTAGCCGATAAACCCGAAACTCTATATACCGTTAAACCAAAAGCCTATATGACGTTGCACCCGAAACCATATATGACCTTTTTCATACTCCATAAACCCTACACGCCCCCCAAAAACTATATACCCCATAAACCCTATATACCCTAAAAGCCCGAAACCATATGTACCTTGGCATGTTCCCCCTTGTGCTAACAGCCCTTAATCGGGATTCTAGTACCCCGTACTAAATTCCCTATTAAGGAGCTGTTAGTATAAGGGGAACATCCCAATACATACCCTATGACCCTAAACCCTAAACCCGAAACCCTAAACCCTAAACCCTAAACCTTACTTACACCCCGAAGTCGCAGACCGAGGCACGGGAGCAGCAGACGCAGAAGCGCCATGAGGAGCTCATGACCGGCATGAGGATACTGCAAGGCATGTGCCTTTGAAGCACTATACGTTGGGTTTTTCGGTTTAGTGTTTTGGGGTTTAGGGTTTAGGGTTTGCCTTTGAAGCACTATATGGTTGCTCCGAATTTGGGGTACCTTGTTGAGGTCCTTATTTGAAGGGCACCCTGCTATTTAGGGGTCTATTCTAGGGGTCCCCTATTTTCGTAAACCCCCATATGTGTATGTGGTGGTTTCCGAAAATGGGGGTACCCTGTTTTGGGGGTCCCCTTTCTAATTGGGGTACAAAAGGGGTATCCCTATTTGGGGAAATACCCATATATACAGACATATATATATATATAAATGTGTATATACATATAATTATTTTATTTGTGTATTTATTATGTTTTTTTTTTTGCGGGGGGGGGGGGGGGTTTTGTGTTTTGGGGTCTTGGGGTCTTGGGGTCTTGGGGTTTTGGGGTTTTGGGGTTTTGGGGTTTTGGGGTTTTGGGGTTTTGGGGTTTGGGGTTTTGGGGTTTTGGGGGTTTGGGGGTTTGGGGTTTTGGGGTTTTGTGGTTTTGGGTTTGGGGCTTTATGGTTTTGGAGGGGGGGGCTTAGAGGTTTTGGGAGGGGGGCGGGGGTACTTTAATCCCTGTTAAGGATTGCTAGTATTAGGGGGAACATCCCAACCTGTCACCCCGCTAAGCCCTAAGCACTAGGCTGGAGCGGTTTGGCGGGCCAGCGGCCGCGGTGCAACCATCTGACATCGCGCTCCAAATGGCCGATGGCAAGACATGCCTTTAGGGCATGACGTGCAATGTAGGAGCCTCTTTGTTTTTGCAAGTTGGGGTTTAGGGTGTTGGGTTCAGGGTTCAGGATTTAGGGTTTTGTTTTTTTTCGGTTATCAGGGACCCTATTGAGGAGCCTCTTTCTCTCAATGTAATGTGTCATATTGAGCCATTGGTCTCATGCTCTATCGGGATCATGTGAACGCCCCCTGCAGTAGGTCTAGGAGTGCGCCCCGTCGAGATTTTTGGCGGCAGCTGCGTCATGGTGCTAGCTTCAGGAGGATTTAGGGTTCAGGGTTTAGGGTTTAGGGTTTAGGGTTTATTGTTAGGGCTTTGGCGGCGATTGTAAATGTGGGCAGGCCTCTGGATTGTGGTTCCCTCCTGGGTGCCTTTCATGACATGGGCCTGTCTCGTAGGGATTAGTAGAGGTACCCCGAGAGGGCCTCTAGTTTTGATCAGCCCCCATGTGTAGTCTTCCCGATAAGCCATTCGTTGAACTTTACGTTTGTTGGGCTTGCCAGGGTTTCCTAGTGAGGTCAACCAGTTTCCTGCCCAGCCGCTGGAGAGGTTGGGACAAGGCATACAATGGTTACAGCTGCTACCAATGGTCCCTGTACAGCATTGTGGTCCTTGCAAGACTCGGGCGTATGCGGCAGGTGCTGCTGAAGTGGCAGCGCCTTAACTTGCCGATAGCGCAATCACGCACACGCGCGCAAGGCTTGCCTGGAGGACGGTCTGGGGCGGAGAGCTGAAACTTGCGCTGCCATAAAACACCTCAACACCCAAAGCACTAAACTCTACAGTAAGCCCCATATACTATATACTTAACAAGCTTGAGCCCTGCAAATCACACGCAGCTCGGCTCGATGTGCCTCATCGAAAGACTTCGCGGCTCAATTCAAGAAAAATCCGGGGGTGAACCCGCAACTGCATGTTCAGAATTGAACCTCGGGGCCCGAATCCCGCACCTCAAGCTCTAAACCCCCATACCCCTAAACCCACGAGAGCCGGATGGAGTTTCAACCCTAGCCGCGCAGCGCTTTGGCTTGGAATTCTGCAGAGGCCTTGAGGTTATAGCGTTTAGAGTTCATCGCAGGTCTTGTGTGGGTTTTGTTGGAAGGCCTGACGGCCCAAGAACCATGCCATGCGCACCTGCCCTGCTGCATCCATTCTGCCACCTTAAGACGAGTCCAAGCGTTGCCCTAAACCCGAAACCCTAAACCCTAAGCCCTATAAGCCCTCTGAGCCCTATAAGCCCTCTGAGCCCTATAAGCCCTATGAGCCCTATAAGCCTTATAAGCCCTATAAGCCCTATAAGCCCTATAAGCCCGTTGGCGTTTAGAGCTCAAGGGGGCCCGGAGGCTATTGTGTAGTGCGTAGAACTCAACACCGGTCCTCTTAGAAAGCCCTCCCGGTGGCTTCAGCTGTTCCAGCCATGGCCAACAGCCACTTGACTTTTCTTGGGCTTAAGGGTTTAGGGTTTAGGGCTTAGGGTTTAGGGTGTAGGGTTTAGGGTTTAGGGGTTTAGTGTTTAGGGGTTTAGGGTTTAGGGGTTTTTCAGGTTTCAAGGAGCTGTTGCAGTTCATGACCAAGCCACTGGTGTTTGGGGAGTCGGAGTATCCCTTGTTAAACATCGTGCTCCCTGTTGTTTTGTAAGTGCACCTTCACCCGAAACCTCAACCATAGCCTTTTTTGCTCAAGCGACGCGTCTTGAGGATTTAGGGTTTAGGGATGAACGCTTAGCGTGTAAGCCTCCTTTTCGCTAACCACACGAGCACGCGCACCGCTCCGTTTCTATTTCACGGACATCTGCACATACGATCCTAGGTAGGATAAGGGGGGCCCTTAAAAGGGAACCCTTCTTAACCCTCTTCTGGCTCTCTTAAACAGGGACCTTATTCAGAGTGTCTATTTCCACAAGGGTCCCCCTAATCCTATCTCCTAGTTTCCAACCCGTTTTTGTGCCCGGAGTAACACACTTGGTACTGATAACCCCAAGTATAACTGCACCTAAGTCCTCTAAGTGGGTTAAAGTAGACGTTTAATCGGGGGCAAAACGCCTATAAACCCTAAACCCTAAACCCTAAACCCAGACCCTAACTTCTTGTGTTTATGGCTGTGCACTACTTGTCTGCTCCCTTTAAAGGCACGGACGATGCACCGCCAATTTTGCCAGAGGTAATGCCCCGCAGCGCATCCCAAAGTCCCAAAGTCGGCCTGAAAACAATAACAACAAGGCCAAGTGGCCTTGATTCGTTGTGGGGGAAACCCTAAACCCTAAACCCTAAACCCTAAACCCTAAACCCTAAACCCTAAACCCTAAACCGAGAACAGCTCAGCCAGGTGATCTCGCAGTTCCCATGAAGTTGGCGTCCATGACTTTCTTGTTGGGCCTGGGCTGTGGGACTGCCCTCGGCTGGCAACGTGGCGCAAGCAAGCTGACAGGGGTTGCTCTTGGCTTCCCTAAACCCTAAACCCTAAACCCTAAACCCTAAACCCTCAACCCTCAACCCTCAACCCTCAACCCTCAACCCTAAACCCTAAACCCTAAACCCTAAACCCTAAACCCTAAACCCTAAACCCTAAACCCTAAACCCTAAACCCTAAACCCTAACCCTAAACCCTAAACCCTATTCACAGTGTTTTAAGGGCCACCCTAGTAGAAATGTTAACAGAGCTTTGGGGCGTTGAAGGCTGCGGCTCTAAAGGGCATCTCAGGGAAGTTTAGGGCTCGGGGCATCTTAGGGTTTAGGAGTTTAGGGTTGAGGGGTTTCGGGGTCTAGGGGTTTAGGGTTTAGGGGTTAGGGGTTTAGGGTTTAGGGTTTAGGGTTTAGGGCTGTGAGATCGTGGGCTTTCGGGCGTCGGGGCGTGGGCTTCAGCCATGTGGGCCAGCGAAGCCGTGGTTGAAGCGGATTGCAAGGGCAAGCCCTGAAGCCCCAAACCCCCCTCTTGCCACTAAGCCCTCACCCTAAACCCTAAACCCTAAACCCTAAACCCTATATAAATAGGTGTCAATCTCTTTTTGTCTGGGGGGTCTGTAGGCGGAGCGCAAGGTTTTCGGGCGGGTTTGGGTTCTGAGCCTTTCGGGTTTAAAGAACCCCTCAACCCTCAACACCTTCTTGGGATGCTTCTGTTGGGCATCTTCCTTGGTGTGTTGGCATCTGGGCACAGGGCCAACTCGACCTTTTTTGTTCAAAACGGGAAACTTAAATCTCCTCAACCCTCAACCCTCAACCCTCAACCCTCAACCCTCAACCCTCAACCCTAAACCCTAAACCCTAAACCCTAAACCCTAACCCTAACCCTAAACTCTAAACCCTAAACCCTACCAACCCAAACACGGAAGCCCATTCTAAAGCCTAGCAGCACGGCGCGTGTCTTAGGGATGACGGGAGGCTCCCAGGGTTGGTGGGGTCTGGGGTTTAGGGTTTAGGGTTTAGGGTTTTGGGTTTAGGGTTTAGGGTTTAGGGTTCAGGGTTCAGGGTTTAGGGTTTAGGGGGGTTAGGGGGGGTGGGGAGGGGGGGGGTGGGGAGGGGGTGGGGAGGGGGTGGGGAGGGGGGGGGTGGGGAGGGGGCGGGGCCGGAATGGGGTGGGGAGGGGTTCTGAGCTCCGTTCTCTGAGGCAATCCGCCTGCTACTTGTATCGATCCGAGGCCCGTCATTGCTTGAATCGAAGGGCTGAGGGTTTAGGTTTAGGGTTTAATTAGGGTTTAGGGTTTAGGGTTTAGGGTTTAGGGTTTAGGGTTTAGGGTTTAGGGCCTTGGGGTGGGAGACAAGCCTACTTGTGCAGGGGTTCAGGGTTGAGGGTTCACGGTTTAGGGCAAGCCCAGCTGCAAAAGGGTTTAGGGTTTGGGGTTTGGGGTTTTGGGTCTATAGGGTTTAGGGTTTAGGCTTTAGGGTTTAGGGTTTAGGGTTTAGGATTTAGGGCTTAAGGTTTAGAGCCACTTGCCTCCTTACGTCGGATCTCGTTTAGGAGGCCTTCTTCAGCTTTCTAGGGGCATGAGGCCATCTGGGTTGAGTTCACAAAGCTCTATCCTAGTAGTAGAGTAGGTAACCTTTAGCCTTTTTTGGGTTTAGGGTTTAGGGTTTAGGGTTTAGGGTTTAGGGCCCCTTATTATCCTAAAGATTTGACCTGTAATTCCCCCCAGGTCAGTGGACAGCTAGGCTATGAAGGAATCTGGGATACTGCGCCCCTGGGTTTAGGCATAGGGCTTGCGGTGACAACGCTAGTAACCGGTGGGGGGAGGCGGGTTTAGGGTTTAGGGTTTTGGGTACACAAGCGCAGTCTGAGGTAGTCTGAGGCACCCGTTTTTCTCCCGCATGTTTGGGCTACGGATGCTTCAATGTTCGGTTTGATTCTGTTTGGAGTTGTTTGGAGTCAGAGGGCGGGTTGGTGGCGACATAGCGCTGGATTTGCTGGAGGGCTAAGGAGGGGTGGGGGGGAATTCGGAGGGTTTTAGGGTTGGAGAGGCGTGTGGGGAAGAGGGTTGGGGAGCTTGAGGTTTGCGGGTTTTTAAAGCAGCCTGGGTCAGGATTGAATCTTCGTTGGAGGGATAATGCAGTTCGCCCCCTCCACCCCACTCCCCCTCACAATTCTGAGCCAGGGTCTCTTCGTATTTTGCGTAGAATCCCACACACAGAGCACACAAGCGAAGCTTGGGAGGATGAGCGGAAGGCCGTACGGGCAAAGGTCGGCATGTACCTGCCACTGGGGCGTTACGAAGACTGCTGCGGGTTCGGTGTTGCGGTGTTTGGACGTGGTGTGTAGCCAGAGACTCCAAAGCCCTGAATTAAGGAGATATACCTTAGATCAGATAGGGTTCCTATCATAATTTAAGGGATATTCCTGAATCAAGGGGTTTTGGAGTCTCTGGGTGTAGGGGGACTTCGGGATACTTGGGGCCTACTTACGGGGCCGGGCTACCTGAGCAAGAATCATGTGATTCCAATCCGGCATCATTCCTTTGGCTTCGAGTTGGGATGTTCCCCCCTTGTCCTCAATAGGGATTATAGTACCCCCTATTCTATTCGGACCTGTAGGTTGGGATGTTCCCCCCTATACTACTAAATCAGGGTTAGGGATCCTTTTTTACTTTTTGGGTTATGGGCTTTCTTATATATATATATAAACGAAAAGGATCCTTTTTTCTTCCTAGGGGGAACAGGGATTAAGACTAGGGAGTATAGTACCCCCAAGTATAATCCCTATTAAGGCCTGTTAGTCTAAGGGAGAACATCCCAAGCTTCGACTATCAAGGGCGCTCTTCGCTGCGGGTGGAGTCGTGGCGGTCGTGTCCATCGGCCGCGAACTGCTGAAGTAGAGGGTTTAGGGTTTAGGGGTTAGGGTTTAGGGTTTAGGGTTTAGGGTTCGTCCACGCGCACAGAGTCCACGCAGAACACCTGTGCTTGGAGCATTGATTTAGCAAGAGGTCTTATGCCGCTTGATGGCCAGAGAAAAGGAGTGAAAATGCGTCCAGACAGTATGCAGAAACAAGGAGGTTCCTGAGCTCCCGTCAAGATGGTTGAAGGCTCGATCACATGTAGTTCGCAATGTGCATGTTGTTTCGCAACGTGGGCCCGCACGTTTAGGACAACCCGGAACTTGAAACCTGTGTCAAGCTGTTGTGGCGATCCTTTGTCGACCGTGAACTTTTTAGTTTGAAACCTGCACAGTGAGAGTCAAAGCCACCATGTCCCCAGCCTGCTTTTTGGGAAACCCTAAACCCTGAACAACTGCTTGACATGCCTGCCTTGTGCGAGAGTGAGCGACTGAACCCTGAACCCTAAACCCTAGACCGTAGTTAACCCCCTAAACCCCAAACCCCAAACCCCAAACCCCAAACCCCAAACCCCAAACCCTAAACCCTAAACCCTAAACCCTAAACCCTAAACCCTAAACCCTAAACCCTAAACCCTAAACCCACCCATGCTCCATGCCGACCTTGCAACAACCCAGCCACAACACCTACACCGACTTCTCGGGCGCGCGTCTGCGCGGATGGGTTGCCTGCTTGGAGGTTCAGGGTACTTCTTAACCAATTGTATTAGGGTTTAGGGTTTAGGGTTTAGGGTTTAGGGTTTAGGGTTTAGGGTTTAGGGTTTAGGGTTTAGGGTTTAGGCCCACATAAGCCCCTTTATCAAGTGCCCTAATATGGTTACAATTTGGGTTATAAGTACAGTTAATACCTGGTTAAGAAGTACCATGATCCTTCAAGGGTGCAACATGCTGAAGCCGTGCCCTGTTTATAACGTGTCTAGGGTAACAGGGTTTAGGGTTTAGGGTTTAGGGTTTAGGGTTTGGGGCTTATAGAGCTTCGGATTTGAGGGATATCGGCTTTTAGGAATGCGAGCATCCAACACAGCCAATCCAACCAAAACCTATCCGACCAATCGGAAGCAGCTATGATCGAATGGCTGCCTGAAGAAACCTACACGCCGAACCCTAAACCCTAAACCCTAAACCCTAAACCCTAAACCCTAAACCCTAAACCCTAAACCCTAAACCCTAAACCCTAAACCCTAAACCCTAAGCCGCGCTACCTGAAAGCCAGACGTTCAACCGCAGTTAAGGATTCATGCTTTAGGGTGTAAGGTCTGTTGTGGCCCTACCCTTCAGTTAAAGGGTTTCGAGACCTTGTCGCCTACGAGTAGCCCGAATACCATGCGAAACCCTACTGTTGATAGCACACCCCAAGCCCTAAACCCTGCATCTGCAAAATTTGTGGCTCCCCTAAACCCTAAAGCCTAAACCCTAAAACATAACCCTAACCCTAAACCCTAAACCCTAAACCCTACATCTGCAAACTTTGTGGCTCCCACACACGCAGTGTTTTATCGGCTCAACGAGTGCGCCTTCAGCCTCAGCACTGCCCTTAGACGTCGGGGGTTTAGGGTTTAGGGTTTAAGGTTTAGGGTTTAGGGTTTAGGGTTTAGGGTTTAGGGTTTAGGTTTTGGGTTTGGGTTGAGGGGTTCTAGATTAGAGACAGGGATGAGGGTGCATCGGAATGCTGCGCTTGAACCCTAAACGCCGTAAGCCAAGCAGCCCCTCGATGAACCCCCAAACCCTAAACCCTCAATAAACTTTTGAGGGTTTAGGGTTTAGGGTTTAGGGTTTAGGGTTTAGGGTTTAGGGTTTTGGAAACAAACCGGAAGCCTACACGGACAGAAACCTGCAAGCGGAGTCCCTCGCAAGCCCTTCGCAGCTCTCAGTGGGGTTACTGCCAAGATAGTAGGCTGGGTCTTGGAGTACTATACTTTAATACTTTTTTGGTTCTGGGTTCCTATAATAGCTACTTATACCTAAAAAGTATATACTTTTTTCCAGGGTCTACTCCAAAGCTAAGTAGGGGATGCTTACGACTTAGAGCTCGTTTAGCGCTTAGGCAAAGGCAGGGCGTCGGACTGAGGATTTTATCAGGACATCGTGAGAAGTGCCAGGGCCTCTGCTTGTGGGTGTCGGTGATGGGCGCCAAAGTGCAATCCAGTTTTCAGGTGTACGTAGGGTTTAGGGAAACCCTAAACCCTAAACCCTAAAAGCTAAACCCTTAGATTGCAGGCTGTACTCAAACCTCTGAGGCAAGGAGCCACAGCTTGAATCCAAGGACAAGAAGTAGAACCCCTCCCCCCCAAAAGAGATATTATCGATTCCCTTCTAAGCGTTATACAGGGAATCGGTGTTTTGAGGGTTCAGGGTGTAGGGTTAGGGTTTTGAGGGGTTCTTCAGCAAAGAGTAATTCTCCAGGCCGTCAGCGATGCAGACGATTGGGCTGCTGCTGCGTGCAGCGCTTTTGGTCACCTTGGTTTCCAGCGGCTTGTCTCAAGTGAGGTCAGGTTGAAGGATGCCCAATTCCTACTTGGAGGTTCAGGGTACTAACAGAACGCCAATTACAACTGCACGGATGAGCTCCCTAAACCTCCCTAAGCAGGTGAAAAGTATAGACTAAGATTTGGGGTTATAAGTCCCCATGAACCCTCGAAGTAGGGCCCAGAATACGGCCTTGTTCCCTTTCTTTTCTGGTTTAGGTTCCCTTGTACCCCCCTTTAAGCCGAACTTTTCATTCCTGGGGGCACTCCTGGCTTGGGTCTGGGGCCTTATTTAAAGATCCTCTGAGGCAATATAAGAGCCGTACTCAGAGACACCAAGGGAACCTCTTAGGGGTACGGACCCTAGGGCCCTATTTCCGAGTATGACTAGTGACTCCCTTGCGAGCAACACCGTCTTTGGGAGCTTATAATGGAAGAAAGGTATCGGGTTCCACTTAATTCAGGAATATTCCTTCAACTATCATAGGGTCCCTTGTAATTATGCTTTAAGGAATATGGCCTTCATGAACGGGCATTGGAGTCTCTGCATGGGTATCGGGTTTCCTACTGCTTACGTGCTAAACCCTGAAATCTCTAAACCCTAAACCCTAAACCCTAAACTCTCCAGGTCATGAACGCCTGGCTGCGCGGCGGCTTCAGGCATTGTCCGCGCCACGGTCGGATTTAAGGGTTTAGGGTTTAGGGTTTAGGGTTCGGTCGGGTTTCAGGGTTTGGGGGCTCTTGGTTTGAGGTTTTAGGGGTTTAGGGTCGGGGTTCTCGGTTTTAGGCGATAAGGGTTTAGGGCGTCGTTTTTTTTGGGGTTTGGGGGATTTATATAGGGGTTCAGGGTGTATGGTTTGGGGTTTTCGGGCTGGTTTCAAGGCTTTGGGGCTTTACGACTTTCGGGTATTAGCTTCAGGGCTTTGGGGGTATTAGGACATTCGTAGCTCAAGGTTTTTAGGGTTTTGGGGCTTAGGGCTTTTGGATTGAGGGCGTTCGGATTCTTAGAGCTTGGGGATCTGCAGGGTTTCGTGGCTTAAGGGTTTTAGGGGCTTTCTACTTCTCCCACAGCTGAACTTAAAACTTTTTTGGGTTTCCTTATTTCGTAGGAACAATAAAGTTTAACCCGTTTTTGCCTTGGGTTATTGGAGAAGTAAGTCTAGGGGTTGGGGACAAGCTTGGGGCTTCAAATTTACAGGGTTAGGGCTTAGGGTTTAGGGTCTTGGGTTTAGGGTTTAGGGTTCTTCAGGATTTGGGGATGTTGAATGTTTACTTGGGGGTTCAGGGTACTTATTAACCAAGTAGAACTGTACTTACAACCCACTTATAAGCCCCTTAAGCGTCCTAATATGGACATAACGTGGGTTAAAAGTACAAATCCCTAAACCCTAAACCCTAAACCATTGGTTCATAAGGTTGTATTTGGTCAATGAGTACCATGGACCTCCAAGCAGGCTTTCGGCCACTGAAAGTGCTGGATTTCAGGGCTTTGAGTTTTTTTGGGCCGGGGGGGGGGGGGGGCTCATCTTTGGGGTTGAAGGGGGGTTTAGGGGTTTAGGGTTTAGGGTTTAGGGTCTGGGGGACACCAGGGTTTGGGGGGTTCATGGGCGGTAGGTACCTTAGGGTTTGAGGGAAGATTGGGTGATATACCCCCCTTGAACCCCCCCCTCCCCCTTAAGAACCTTCGAATTGAGGGTTGTTTTGGGGTTGGCTTCGGCCTCAGCGGGGCGCATTCAGCCTTCTCAGCTTTGCGGCCTTCAGGATCTGGGGTCTTCCGAACGTAGGGGTACCCTTTTTGAGATTTCTGTAAGCGGATTATATAGTATGTTGGGGTATATAGGGGGGCTTGGGACATATCCTCAGCCCTACACCTTAAACTTCACCAGAAGACCTGAATGAACCAGCCGGCCTGCACCGAACCCAATTCGAGGTGTAGGGCTTCGAGTTGAGTTTCGAGGCATTTGCGAGACTTTGGAAGATGCTTGCCGTGTTCTACACCCTAAACCCTAAACCCTAAACCCTAAACCCTAAACCCTAAACCCTAAACCCTAAATCCTATTGGAGGCTGGCACTTCGATGCCAAACACAGGGAACTGACCAGCGCATGGCAGGAGCGTCAGCGCGCAAAGAGGTCTCACGGCCCGAAGCACGCAGAAGGTGGCTATGGCGCTTGCCAGTGAAGATGCGTCCCCTTTTTGAGCCGCGTTGCGGAAAGCGCACTCGAGGTACAGGGTATCTAGGGGGATATGAGGTGGCGAAGTCTCGGTGTAGTAAGGTGGCTGGTCGGTAGGGGAGGGGTACTGGGAGGTCCAGGGTACTTCTACCCCTAATCAGGTTAAGTCCTCCAAGTAGGTTTTTAAGTAGGCTTATAGTTGGGCTTAAAGGACGAATGAACCTCGAAGTAGTACAGGATCCGAAAAGTTGTAGCGCTTTGGACGACGACTGAGGGCTCAAAAAGGCTGGTTTAGGGCTGAGGGCAGAGGTTTCATTGGTGTTTCAAGTGACGTGCTACTTGACGGCTACCCAAAACCCTAAACCATAAACGCTAAACCCTAAGCCCTGAGCCCTAAACCCTAAACCCTAAACCCTAAACCCTAAACCCTAAACCCTAAACCCTGAACCAAACATCCAAGGGTGCCTTGCAGACGCCCTTCCCAGCCACTTGGACCCTTTAAATGTGCCTCTGAGACCGAAGAGCCCGAGACTTTTGAGTCCCAGGCCTTACGAAGGTTTAGGGTTTAGGGTTTAGGGTTTAGGGTTTAGGGTTTAGGGTTTAGGGTTTAGGGTTTAGGGTTTAGGTAAAAGCCTGGCTAGACTTCGAGTCCAGTAGCAAAAAGGGTTTAGGGTGTGGATCCCCGAGCCCTTGTCAGGGTTTGTCGGGATTTGCCGAGCTTGGTAATCAGTTTGCGTGCAACTTCTGGGCGGTCACTTCTGGGTACTCCAAGCGTAGGTTTTAAGGTTTAGGGTTCAGGGTTTAGGGTTTAGGGTTTTTGGAGGCTAAGACCTAAACCCTGAACCCTGGGAAGGCTTTGAGCAAGGCTTTCAGGCTTCTGGAGTGCAGGATCTCAAGGACAGCCCTCAGCTGAAGCCCGGTAGCCCCTTGCGACCCCGAAGCCCCTTTCAAGCCAGAAACGCATATGGGCATTTCCTGAAAATTGGGTTACCTGAGCCCTAAACCCTAAACCCTAAACCCTAAGCCCGAATATATAAGTCCCTTGGCACCAGCCTCTTGACGCCCTTGGAGACTTACTGCTTTTGAACTGTTGTCGCGCAGGGCTTAGGTTCTCGGGTTCAGGTTTTTGGGGTTGAAGGTTCGGGGTTTGGCTGAGTAGCCCTAAACCCTGAACCCTAAACCCTAAGGCCCAAGGCCTAAGGCCCTACACCCTAAACCCTAAACCCTATAGTTATAGTTATATGATATATGGATCTCCGAACTGCGTGGGGCTCTGGGAAAGACCTTCCCTACGGTGCTTCAGAAGAACCACGACAAACGCATTCCTGTAGGCGCCAAGCTCAAAGGCTGGAGTACTAAGGAAACCCAAAGCAACTTGAAGGTGTAGGGTTTAGGGTTTAGGGTTTAGGGTTTAGGGTTTAGGGTTCAGCAACTTGAACGCCAAAAACAGTGCAGGCCGACTTTGTCTAGGGTGTGCTGGTTTAGGGTGCCTACTTGGAGGTTCAGGGCACTTATTAACCAACCATAACTGTACTCATAACCTAAACTAGCCATATTAGGGCACTTGAGGGGCTCAAAAGTGGGTTTTGTTGTACAGTTCTCATCGGTTAATAAGCACCCCCTGAACCTCCAAGTAGTATGGGCTGCAAGTGTGAGCCTCAGAAACCTTGGACCCTGCACCCTGAGCCTTACCAGCACAAAGCCCCCTGACCCTAAACCCTAAACCCTAAACCCTAAACCCTAAACCCTAAACCCTAAACCCTAAACCCTAAACCCTAAACCCTCAACCCTCAACCCTCAACCCTCAACCCTCAACCCTCAACCCTCAACTCAACAAGTTTGCCAAGGTATCCTGCCTGGAGGTATGTCCAGAGCTTGGACTGGTGAATGGCTCAATTGCAGAGATTTATGCCCCTGGGCGCAAGGTTTACTTGAAGTTTTAGGGTTTGGGGTGTGGGGTTTGGGGTTTAGGGTTTAGGGCTCTGGCAGCTCTTCCGTGCACAACTGAACCCCAGTTACCCTTAAAGCCCCACTCAAAAGCCACGATGAACAAGTTGCCCTAACCCCTAAGCCCTAGACGGGTGTCCCCTTTCCCTGCCTTGACTACATAACAGCATTCGTGTGCATGGCGTTTTGGAACAAAAACAATGGCGAAGCCTGGCCAAAGAATGAAATCCAGCAGCCCTAAGCCACCGAATACCCCTCAAAATCGATCACCTCCAGCATTTTTTGTTTTTAAATTGTTTCCTGGTGGTTTGCGGTTTGTGCAGGACGGTCTGCGCATCCCCCCCCCCCCCTCCCCCGCGCCCCACCCCCCAGCCCATCCTACACCTACACCTCCCCCATCCCTCCCCCAAGAAGCCTGAGAAAGCCACGAGAGACTCAACCCTAAACCCAAACCTCCAAACCCAAACAACCCTGAAGCCTATAAACCCTCAACCCTGAACCCTAAACCCTATACCCTATAAACCCTATAAACCCTAAACCCTAAAAAGCCTATAAACCCGTAACCCTGAACCCTAAACCTTAACCCTAAACCCTAAACCCTATAAACCCTAAACCCTAAAAAACCTAAACACCACGGCAAAGCTCCCCCTGCGCTGTGCTGCAGGGCGGTTTGGGCAGCGCCATGCGGCTCAAGACCGACCAGACTCGTGGCCTTTTTAGAGTTTGGGGGTTTAGGGTTTAGGGTTTGGGGTTTGGGGTTTAGGGTTTGGGGTTTAGACTTTGGGGTTTAGGGTTTGGGGTTGAGGGTTTGGGGTTTAGGGTTAGGGTTTTGAATTTTGGGTTTGGGGTTTAGGGTTTGCCGTTGAGGGCTTGGGGTTTAGGTTCAGGGGGCAGTGACCAAGACACCAAGACTCTAAACTTTGGCTGTAGCCCTTGTGCAAGGTGTGGAGGGTCCGGTGCTGCCGTCACTCTTCAAACCTACAAGTGGGGTTGTGGTGGCGAGCTTGCGGCATAGGGGTTGCAGCAAAGATTTAGGGTGTGGTTTTGGGGCATTCCTGCGCGCTGAACCGAAAGCCCCAGTCTGCATCATCTCAAGGTACATTGCCTCGGTCACCACCTTCGTACTCTGGCGGCATTGCTTGTGGGTTTTGGGCGCATTTCGGGCTTGACAAGTCGGAGGTCGACAGTTTTGAGTTTGGGGACTTAGGGTTGAAAAAAATCCTCATGAATGTTTGTGATATTAGGGGTACGTACCTTCTTAAAGCCTTGGTTTTGGGGGCTTAGGGCGTAGGATATAGGGCCACCCTAAACCTTACACCCTAAACCGATGGCAAGGGTTTTGGCGCTTTCCTTTGCGAATTCCCGGCTTCTGGCGCCTGGGGAGTCTGGGAGGGGTTTCGAAACTGCAAGCTAAACCCTCAACCCTCAACCCTCAACCCTAAACCCTAAACCCTAATCTTAAAGCTGAGGTGTCCAACTTCTCCGCGCTTTTCTGCCGCCACAGGCGGGGCGGGGGCAAGCCTGTCGGTTCACTCCAGAGCGTCGGTTTATAAGGTTTTAGGGTTTAGGCCCCCCCCCCCCCCCCCTAGATTCTCCCCCATACTTGAGGCTATTTAGGGATTTTAAAAGCCTACTTGAAGGTTACTTAAGGGGGGGGCAGTATAGAGGAGGGTAGTAGCCATGATGAGGAGGTCTGGGCTTCGGTGTATGTGCATGAGGTTGGGTGTTTTCTCCATCTGGGAGGCCACGGGACCCTCTCGAACCTTTGGTTCCTGGAGAAGGTTTAGGGTTTAGGGTTTAGGGTTTAGGGTTTAGGGTTTAGGGTTTAGGGTTTAGGGTTTAGGGTTTAGGATTTGGGGTTTAGGGTTTAGGGTTTAGGGTTTAGGGTTTAGGGTTTAGCACTGGAAGCCTGTGCTTTGGGCAGTTTCTGGCAGCACCCACGGGAGTCCGGATGTCAAAAGAGTTTACGGCTAGGCCCTGAAAAGGCCATTGTACAGGCCCTAAAGCCTTCGAAGTCTGGAAGTATGTTGCGTTCTCGTGATGTGAACTGCAGCAGCAGCTCTGCTTTGAGAAGCCTCAGCAGTAGACTAGGTAGCCTTTAACCTTTTTTTGTATTATAACCCCTATAAAATCCCCAAAAATTCTCCTTTAGTTCATTTAGTTCCCCTATGTTTCTGGACAACTAAAAAAGCACGTGAAGGGCCATGGCACCGACTCGGGTTACACCCAAGAAGGACGGAACACTGTTGAGCCCGGAACCCCAAACCCCAAACCCCTCAATTGAATCGATGAGTACTTGGGATCTATCCCTAAAACCCTACACCAAGAACCCTAAACCCCGGTGTTTCCGAGAGATTTCTGGCAGGCAGCTGGCCAGCTGCATCGCAGCCAACCCGGTGTCTTGGAGCCCTCAACCCTAAACCTTAAACCCTAAACCCTAAACCCCTACTTACAAAGACCGTGGCACTTTGGGTTTGCTTGCGGTTCCATGATACTTTTCTTATGAGACGAAGAAAAGCACGAAACTCAAAGCCCTAGAGCGGGAGCACCAGTCTTGCGGTGAGGATGTGTGGTTTCAGGTGTGGCGTTTTAAGTTCTAGGGTTTGTAGGGTTTAGGGTTTACGGTTTAGGGTTACGGGGTTCAGGGTGTTCAGGGTGTTCAGGGCGTAGTAAACGCTATGGTGGGGGGGTCCCTGTAAACTTAAGAGGATTTATAGTAGCACAGGGTACATGACCCCCTAAACCCTAAACCCTAAACCCTAAACCCTAAACCCTAAACCCTAAACCGGGCTCATTTGGTCCCCAGGGCGGTGGGGAGAGGAACCCAGAGTTGGTCAGGGCAGCCCTGCCTGTAACGTACCCTGAAGCCCTCAACCCCTATCGTACCTTAAAGCCCGAAAACCCCAAAACCCTCAACGCCGAAAACCTCTAAACCCCCCAAATCCCCGAAGCCCCTGAACCCTAAACCCTTACGCCCTAAGCCATCGAGTTCAGGACGATGCCTCGTCCCCTGAATGTGCGCACTGGCGCAGCCAGATTAACCCGCACGAAATCCTTTCTGTGGCCCTAAACACCCTTAACACCCCAAACACCCTAAACACCCTAAGGGTTTAGGGTTTAGGGTTTTAGGGTTTTAGGGTTTTAGGGTTTTAGGGTTTTAGGGTTTTAGGGTTTTAGGGTTTTAGGGTTTTAGGGTTTTAGGGTTTTAGGGTTTTAGGGTTTAGGGTTCCCTACACCCCAAACCATGCCCAATTTCGGCCCCACGCCGTCTCTCAAAAACTCGACACACGGAGACCTTCAGTCCTCTCCCACTTATGTCTGTGTCTATATACACATGCGGACAGAGATATTCCGATATTCCACTGTGATCTATTTCATCTTGTTGCTGGGGCCCTCAACCCCAATAGAACCTTGGCCATGAACCCCAAACCCGACCCGAAATCCTAAACCCTAAGCCCCAAACCCCAAAATAGCCCAAATCCTAAACCCTAAACCCTAAACACCCCACTCTAAGCTTCCCACGTCGGCGTTTCACTGCTGCCCAGGCCGCCTGCGACGCTTCCGCGGGGGCGAAGAGACGCCTGGAGGTCCATATGGGTTTGGGCTTCAGACTTTGGGGGTTTTGGGGTTAGGGTTTGGGGTTTTGGGGTTAGGGTTTAGGGTTTAGGGTTTAGGGTTTAGGGTTTAGGGTTTAGGGCTTACCGATGTACCCTAGATTGCTTCCTTGCCATATCTTCAAGTTCACAGCATGGATCTTAGTAGCGCCGCCCTGGCACTCATGGGGCGGCAAGGGGTCATCCCTCTGAGGAGACGCAGGTCTGAGATACCGGAGCCTCAGTTTAGGGTTTAGGGTTTAGGGTTTAGGGTTTAGGGTTTAGGGTTTAGGGTTTAGCTCACCTTACCCCAATGGAGAAGCGGCACCTTGCTGTCCGCATTTGGTCGGATCGAGGCAGCCAAAGTCTCCTTGGCATCCTTGACCCCGCCTGGGGAAACCCGGCCTGGCTGCTTGCGGAAAGTTCTGCCTGCCTGCAAGAGCGGCGAACGGCGGCCGAGCATGAAGTTCTGGCGGAGGGTTTCGGGTTTAGGATTTATAGGGTTTAGGGTTTAAACCCTAAACGTTTAGGGTTGCATGAAGCTCTGGCGGAGTGGTTCAAGAGCAACGCCCAGAACCAGCCGCCCGTAAGAAGCTCAGCCCGGGTTCACAAGGGTTTCGGGTTTCGAGTTCAGATCGGTCCCCCGATCTCCTTGCGGGGTATAAGGAGGGACCCCTAGAAGGGACCCTTCATCTTATTTCCCGATTTAACCTATATATACATATGTATATGTATTCATTTTTGGTTTACATGTTTTTTTTACACCTTATTTATGTAAGTCCCTACATACCTAAGTAGCCTAAATAGGCCCCAAAGAACCCCCAAGGTCCTTTAGAAGGGTCCCCCCTTTAGATCCTTGAATCTAGTCACGAGCTGACGCAGGCCTTAGTCTACTTTGTGCTTAAGAACCGCCAAATCAGAGCTGATACTACTCCCTGTCTTGCCCTTACACCCGAAACCCTAAACCCGAATAGATTGCTATTTCTTTAGAGTTTCTAAGTCGTAGTAGCAAATTCAAGCTCTAAGCCGGCGTGTACATTCGGAGTCCCACAGCCCCAGTGACCTCAAAGGATCAAACGCTTGAAGGCTAATGGGTAGGGTTTAGGGTTTAGGGTGTAGGTTTCGGGTACCTACTAACCAATTGTAACTGTACTTATAACCCAAAATATATCCATATCAGGGCACTTACGGGGCCTAGAAGCGGGGTTGTAAGTACAGCTATCATTGGTTCAGAGGTACCCCTAAACCCTAAGGCCCAAACCTTCAACCCTAAACCCTCGAAAAATTCAAGTAGAGGCTTTATCCTTCAACCCTACATATTGCATCCCAGCAGTGGGGCTGCGAGCAGGTAGCAAACCCCCCCCCCCCCCCCCCAAATCTTGAAATCTTGAATTAGAAAGCTAAACCCTAAACGCTAAACCCTAGACCCTTTGCGGTCTTTTGCCGCCCGCACGGCGGCTCCCGAAGTACCTCCGTAAACGGTTTCGGGATGATAAGCAGGGTTTAGAGTTTAGGGTTTAGGATTTTGATTAAAATGATTTGGGGTTCCTTGAGAACGCTCTGATGGGTACAGGGTCGTGTTTAGAGGGCATGAACCTCAGTTGATTTCTGGGAGTGTTTTTGTTTTTGTGGGGGGGGGGGGGGTGCTACCTTCTAGGGTTAACCCTAGACCCTAAATCCTGAAAGGTTGTGTTCATTGACACGTGGCGCCTGTTCCTCCCTGCTCTTGGGCTTCAACTACGTACTGCAATCATCACACCGGCCAGCTCAGCCAGGGCAGTTCCACCAACGACACGTACGACAACAGCACTGGTAACTCCACCGGCGATCAGGCCTGTGAGCTGAAAACCGGAGTCAAGCTGCAGCAGAGCCACTACGAGATTTCTTCCGGTTTTAAGCCATTCTGCTCTTGTTTGGGTTCGAAACCGGTTTTAAGCTGACCGGTCGTATTGTCCCGTGGAAGGTTCAAAACCGGTTCCAACCCCATAGAAGAGCAAACCAACCTCAGGATTGGGTTCAAGCGGTTTTAACCCAAACCTAATTCTTGCACGGGACATTTCGAGATGCGTTGCCGAGGGCAGGGTAGTGCAGGGTCTTCGTCCGTATGATGGAGTCATAAGGATTCGAGGGTGTGGGTTTCCATGGTCGGGGGAGCGGAGACGCAGGACAGTACACAAAACATGTTTCATGAATTCAGAAATTGAGGCTTTGACTGGGGTCCCGGATACCGAAAGTACAAATTTCGAAGTCTTCCTAACCCCAAACCCTAAACCCTAAATCCCAACCCTAAACCCTAAACCCCTAAACCCCCCCTAGACTTGGGGTTTCGGGTCTAGCCAAAGAGCATGAACGATTGGACCGAACCTCCCGTCCCGTACCCGACACCCCGTCACCTGAAGCCACTAGCTCAAACCTCTGCTCGAATCTGCCAAGGCTTAGACAAGCTTGCGGGCTTTCAGCCGGACATTTACCGTACATTCCATTATAGTAACCTAATGGTTCTGAGAGGAATAACCTTCTCTTGTTTACAAGCCCGCAAGAAAGTGCTCCACTCCAATCTTTTGCAGCCTCTTTCTTCGTAAGTTTCATCTTTTTTGCGCCCCATCTTCAGGCCAACCCTAAACCCATCCAAGAGTCAGGATTTGGGGGGGGGGGGGGGGGGGGGGGAAGAAGATGAAAAAAACAGAAAAGAAGAATGAAACTTCTGAGAATAAATCAGAATTACCTGCCCAGATTAGTCAAATAATGTAGGGTTTGGAACCGTACTTTTCGCATGACCTCCTGCGGTTTTGCTCACCCAACGGTCTTCGTGGCATGGCCCATCATAGTCGGGCGCTTCATCCGGGTTTAGGGTTTAGGGTTTAGGGTTTAGGGTTTAGGGTTTAGGGTTTAGGGTTTAGGGTTTAGGGTTTAGGGTTTAGGGTTTAGGGCGAAGAGAAGTGCTTAGCTAAGCCCAGCAAAGCCAGGACAACATGACGTCTGAGGACAACATGACGTATGGCAACAACACGGATAACTATACCAGCTCGAATGGCAGCTGGTACGACAACTCTAGCGACCAGAAGGCGCATGTGGGCTCAGGGTTTAGGGTTTTTAGGGTTTAGGGTTTAGGGTTTATAGGGTTTAGGATTTTGGGGTTTAAGGCTCTGTCAAAGGCCAGGTCTTATTTGCACAGCGATGAGGTTTCCAGGGCTCGGGGTGCACATAAATCCTTAAAGGCCTTCATAGACTCCCCCACCTAGCGCACCAATAACCCTCAATCCCGAACCCTAAACACTTCTCAGGAAGCTGTCTCTCCACTGTAGGGTTCTCAAGAAAGCCAAGCCCAAAAGCAGGGTCTGGGGTGTTAGCTAAAGCCGCGCCGAAACCTTAAACCCGAAGGCCCCTATAAGCCCTACACCAGAACCCCCTAAACCCCAATTCCTTTTGAGCCGATTCTTAGCGCCTAGCTGAGCCCAGCAAAGCCAGGACAACATGACGTATGACGACGGCAACATGTCGGGTTCTTACGGCAACAACACGGATAACTATACCAGCTCGAATGGCAGCTGGTACGACAACTCCAGCGACCAGAAGGCACATTTGGGCTTAGGGTTTAGGGTTTAGGGCTTAGGGTTTATAGGGCTTATAAGGTTTAGGATTTAGGGTGCAGGGTTTAAGGCTTTGTCAAAAGCCAGGTCTTATTTGCACAACGATGAGGCTCCCAGTGCTCGGGGTGCACGTGAATCCTCAAAGACCCTCCTCGGCTCCCAACTAGCGCACCAATACCTAAACCCCGAACCCTAAACACTTCTCAGGAAGCTGTCTCTCCACTGTAGGGTTCTCAAGAAAGCCAAGCCCAAAGCAGGGTCTGGGGTGTTAGCTAAAGCCGCGCCGAAACCTTAAACCCGAAGGCCCCTAAGCCCTACACCAGAACCCCCTAAACCCCAATTCCTTTTGAGCCGATTCTTAGCGCCTAGCTGAGCCCAGCAAAGCCAGGACAACATGACGTATGACGACGGCAACATGTCGGGTTCTTACGGCAACAACACGGATAACTATACCAGCTCGAATGGCAGCTGGTACGACAACTCCAGCGACCAGAAGGCACATTTGGGCTTAGGGTTTAGGGTTTAGGGCTTAGGGTTTATAGGGCTTATAAGGTTTAGGATTTAGGGTGCAGGGTTTAAGGCTTTGTCAAAAGCCAGGTCTTATTTGCACAACGATGAGGCTCCCAGTGCTCGGGGTGCACGTGAATCCTCAAAGACCCTCCTCGGCTCCCAACTAGCGCACCAATACCTAAACCCCGAACCCTAAACACTTCTCAGGAAGCTGTCTCTCCACTGTAGGGTTCTCAAGAAAGCCAAGCCCAAAGCAGGGTCTGGGGTGTTAGCTAAAGCCGCGCCGAAACCTTAAACCCGAAGGCCCCTAAGCCCTACACCAGAACCCCCTAAACCCCAATTCCTTTTGAGCCGATTCTTAGCGCCTAGCTGAGCCCAGCAAAGCCAGGACAACATGACGTATGACGACGACAACATGTCGAGTTCTTACGGCAACAACACGGATAACTATACCTGGTACGACAACTCCGGCGACCAGAAGGCGTAGTGGCGCAGGATGTGTTGATTCGTGTTGATCTGACTCTTGAAAACCCTGGCCTTATTTGCATATTTGCATAGCGATGAGGTTTCCAGGGCTCCGGGGTGCACTTAAATCCTTAAAGGCTTTCCTAGACCCCCCCCCCCCAACTAGCGCACCAATAACCCTAAGCTACACTCGCTCAACCCCGAAACCTAAACCCACCCCAAACCCTGTCTCTCGCGGTAGGGTTCTCAAGAAAGCCGCGCCCAACAGCAGGGTCTGGGGTCTCAGTTGCCACTCCCAAAACCCTAAACCCTGAAACCCTGACACCCCTAAGCCCTGAACCTTAAACCCTAATCCCTTTGAGCTGATTCTTGCCTGGGCCTCTTCATCACATCAGTGTCCCTGGGCCGCTGGAAATCAGACCTGCTGTTTAGGGTTTAGGGTTTGATCTGAAAGCCTACCGATCTTCATACCCGTCACCCTAAATCCTAGACTTCACAATCCCAGCACGCTTTCGAGTGCCACAGGTACCTTGTTGGCGTGGGTTGTTGTGATTTAGGGTTGAAGGCTGTTTTCGGGTGAGGTCTCGGGTTCATGTGCCTGGGGTTTAGGCATCTCAGGGCTTCAGGAGAAACACCCCAGAAGCGACCCGCAACCCCCAAGCTCTTCCCGCGAAACGCGCGCTCGCGATCTGGCGGACAGGGCTGCGATCTGGCCGTGCTGGAGACGTGTCGCTTTGCTCGGGGTCGGGGCTGCGCATATGCGTCTTTCAGGCTTTAAAGGGATGGCTCCTTTCGGTTTCTTGGTGGCCTTGTACACCCAACCTACCTGGCTCACTCAAGAACCCTATCGTCTGCGTGCTAGTCTGTGATAAGGACCCCTGAGTCGTCCCTAAACCCTAGACAATTTCATGTCCAGTCCCTTCAATTCAATGCCTCAAACCCGACTGTTAACATATCTATAGTGTAGTAGTAGTCTATAGCAAGAGTAGGTGTGTGGAGGTTCTTGAAGCAGGGCTTGCCTGGTGCTGGGGGTTTACAAAAACTTGGTTGTGGGGTTTTTTGTGGTACCTTCAACCTTCACGGGGCTACCCAGGCAATGCCTCCGTGCACAATGTCAGCGCCTACGTGTCTCGGCTCTGTTCTCCAATACGCCTCGTTCGTGCTAAGGCCCCGTATAGGGTTTTGTGTAGGAAGTGCCACACCGACCCAAAGAATCCTAAGCACCTATATGGGGGTCACTTGCCCAAACCATAATGGTAATTCCTATTACAGAAACCCTACTTTCTACGATGCAGGTACTTAGGACCCTTTGGGCGAGATGCACGAGGTTTCAGGTTCAGAGGTCAGGGTTCGGGTATCTGATGAAAAGAGATCAAATGCAGAGGCTCCGGACAGTAAACCCTAAACCCTAATTGAGCAGGACCCTAACGAGGCACGAGCTCACTGCATCCCGATATGGGGGTTTACGAAAATAGGGGACCCGAAATAGACTCCCAAGTAGTAGGATTCCTTCATCAAAAGGACCCAACAGGGTACACCGAATATCGGAAGCTCCTGTATAGCCAAAAGGTGAGCTCCGTCAACATCAGCGCCATCAATGGCACGGAGGCGTACGACATGTGCATGGCCACTCGCCCCCGACATTGGATTCTGATAAAAACCCTTGACACCATAAGGGGCTGTAATGCTAGGGTTTAAGGTTTAGGGTTATACCGAACGGCAGGTTCAGTGAAGATTAGGGTTGGCTTGTTTGGTTTTGAGCTATGAGTGTTTATGTACAGCAATTAGTTCAAGCCCCTGTGGTTTTAGAGTTTCAGTGCTCAGGGGGCATCTCCACAGGAAGTGTTGACCATTTCCATTGTCCAACCATACACCACTCCAAGCTCAGGGGGTGGACGGCGGGCGAGGAGGGAGGGGGGAGGGAGGGAGGGCGGGGGGGGACCGAGGGGGAGGGGAGGGCGGGGAGGGGGCGGTGGGAGAACAAACTGGTTTTTCAGCTTCCTCCTGTGCGTCATGGGAACGGGGGTGGGGGGGGGAGGGATTGTACTTGACCAGCTTCTTGACGCCGACACAGGGGGTCGGCGGATTATAGTATGGTTACTGGGTTGCTAACTTACAATAGCCTCACGAACGATTTGAAAATAAAACGGTGGCGCGTGAAGGGAGTGTGGGCGTCCGAAAACTAAGCGCTGCAGATCTAACGCCCGCACATGCTGTATCATCAAGTGCTTTATCTCTTCCAGGTCCTCATTCCAAGCGAAAGAAAAGCCTCATTCCAAGCGAAAGAAAAGGCCCTCCCTGCAAGGTATCAGACGAAAAAATCTGACGCCGGATGCTGTGACTGTGTTCGCCCCGAAACCCGAAACTGCAATCACCCCCCAAACCCGAAGCCAAGCAAACGCTGAACCTTCTGCGCCGAGATGTGGATCAGCGCTGAGGCATGCTGCCCGGCTGGACGAGCTTAGCTTCATGAGTAGGGTGAAGCGTTGAAGGTTTAGGGTTTAGGCCTTAGGCCTTATAGGGTAGAACCACCCCCCCCCCCACCAACCCTACGAAAAGATAGGATATCTAGGATTGAATGGTTTTTTTCATGATCGGAAGCGGCGCTTCTTCAACAGAAGTCACGGCTTCACTTCTGCTTGAGACTTCGGCTTTTTTCGATTCCGAGACTCTCCCGGGCTAAGCGGGAGTTTCATGACCTCTTAGTCTGGCCCCTTACCTCCTTGAACTAGGGGCGCCTGGGCGATACGGGGTCACCTTTTAAGCTAAAGGGACCATGCAACGACCCTTAGAGAGGTGACTGGCTTGAAGGGCATAGCGTTCAGGATTTAGGGGTTCAGGGGTTTAGGGTTTAGGGTTGACCCTATACCTATTCCCTTAAGTAAACCCTGAGCCATCTTCCAGGTGCTCATCTACCAGTTCCTCAAGAACCCCGCCAAGATGATAGATCCCTATCCCAAAGGGTCCTAAGTACCTACATAGTAGAAAGGAGGGTTTCTATAATATGAATTACCATTATGGTTTGGGCAAGTGACCCCCATATGGGTACGTAGGATTCTTTGGGTATATTACCCTTGCAAGGAAGAATATGTCTTCTTTGGGGTGGGGTTCTTTTAAAGCAAATAGTAGTCATGGTAGTGCCTTGACCCTCAACAGCAGTTCCTGACTGGAAGAATCGGTTCACATGACTGGTACGGTTAAGGCCGAACATCTCAGTCCTTAATGCCCTATGCGTCTACTAAGGTTTCCGGAACCCTGAGCACTAAACGGGCTTAAGTGCAGGAACCTCCACACGTAATGTCGACACTGGACTGTACGCGACCTACCTAGGGAGCTCAGAAGCTGTGGCAGTGCTCCTGCATAGTCTTACTAAATTACCCTGGTTTCGGGTTCTGGAATAAACGTTTAGGGTTATTTGGGGGGGGGGGGCATTACAGGCTTCGGTTCAATCCTCGCATCCTCGTGCGCCCGACCTTGCTGAACCTGAAGAACCCTCAAGCCTAAACCCTAAACCCTAAACCCTAAACCCTAAACCCTAAACCCTAAACCCTAAACCCTAAACCCTAAACCCTAAGGTTCATTGCTCAACCATCCGAAGCCGTCAGCGAGGTCTGAACGCATCCGGCTGCTGCGACTATTATTTCGATGACGACAAGAACTTTCTCCCGGTGGCACGGCTGGGTCTTGTTGCAGCGCTGGGTATTTCTTAGGTCCGAAGGACCTTCGAGCGCCCGAAACTTAAGTCCCTATACATGTTCAACCCTTAGCCCCCTATGAGCCCTCATGCAGGAGAATAAAGAGCAACTACCAAGATTTCCCTCGAGTACTTCATAGAACTAGAAGCCCTAGACCGAACCCCGAAGCACTAAGCCCCAAAGCCCTAATTGCTTATTCTAGGCCCCTTATCCCCAAACCCGTAAACTCCAAACCCTAAACCCTCAACCCTGCAAATAGGGTTCATGTTCAGGTTCAAAGGCTCTATCCCTAAAGCTTAAGCCCTAAACCGCAGGGTTTAGGGTTTAGGGTTTAGGGTTTAGGGTTTAGGGTTTAGGGTTTAGGGTTTAGGGTTTAGGGCCTAGGGCCTAGGGTGTTGTGGGGTTAGGACTTTGGGTCGACTTTTCCGGGTTTTCTGGGCAGGTAGCAGAAAGAAGTAGGCTTAATATCGCTAAGAACCACCCCCAAAAAGTCTTCTTCCTTACTAGGCCAACATAAAGATTCTTATCTTTTGTATGTGCTTAAGAGCCACTTAAAAGATGCAAAAAGGTTCTTCCTTATTAGGGCAATATGTGTTGTTCCTTTATTTTCGGGCCGAACTAAGCCAAGCAGTTGCAGGTTCAGCTATTGGTGAAGTAAAGCTATTGGTAAAGAGGAGACCTGAACCCTAAACCAGAAACCCAAACCCTCAGGTTAAGGATGTATACATCCCGACAGAAAGGAATCTTCACTGGAAGTTCAGGGTGAAGTTCCACCCCCTTGGCAGTTGGAGAAGAGCTGCTGGAATAAACCCAGATCCCTAAACCCTCCTAAGCCCTAAACCCTAAACCCTAAACCCTAAACCCTAAACCCTAAACCCTAAACCCTAAACCCTAAACCCTAAACCCTAAACCCTAAAAGCAAAAAAACCCTAAACCCTAAACCCTAAACCGTCCTAAGCCCTAAGCCCGAAAATACAATGGAGCCCGAGGCTCCATTGAAGTGAACCCCCTAGCAACCAGCTCTTTGCAGTTTCGGAGCTGGGGTACAACCCAAACACCACCCCAAGTGCCTAAACCCTAAACCCTAAACCCTAAACCCTAAACCCTAAACCCTAAACCCTAAACCCTAAACCCTAAACCCTAAACCCTAAACCCACCTTCCAAGCATTGGCGCTAGCATCGTTGCACTGCATGATTCAAGGCCGAAAGCTTGGAAAGCCTGCCTCCCAAACCCGAACTTAAAACGCGAAAAACTTGGGATGTTCCCCCTTATACTAACTAGGATGATACTTAGGTGGTACTATAATCCCTATTAAGGACTGTTAGTATAAAGGGGGAACATCCCAAGCGAAGCCCTTCAAAGCCCTCTCATGCAAGCCCGAACTTGCGCCCGGCCGAGGCTAACCTGATGCAGCAGGGAATGCCCAACTGCTCCGAGATCGTCCCGCACACGCCCGCCTGCTTCCAGGCCTTCGCCGGTCTGGGCGGTACCCTGCAAGACCCGAAACCCATCCAAAGGAGGCCCCCCAGTCTCCAAAACCGCTGTGAAATCCGGGCGCACACACCAAAAAGCCCTAGCATTAGGCATCGCAACGGATACAAAGTGTGTCCAACATGAACAATTAAGATGGGGGGGGGAAGGGGAGGGTAGAGGGTTTCAGGTTTAGTGTGCAGGGGGTAGGGGTATTGGGGGGGGGGGGGGCCTGTGAAGTTACGCAGTTTGGTCCGCCTTCTAAAGTGCATCGCGCAGCCGTGCCGCAGGGGGACCGCGACCATGACGACCATGGCTATGACGACGGCCATGGAGGACCCCGAAGCCCTAAACGCTCGACCAGTCTATGTGCACAATGTATAAATGCAGACTTTAGGCATACGCACGTTGTATCAATGTGTATACATACATACATTCTATGTCTATCTATTCTTGTTGTTGAGCTTTTACAAAGTTAGTACCCATGCACGCTTGTCAATTCGTGTATGTATGTATGTATGTATGTATGTATGTATGTACGCACGTATGTATGTATGTATTTATGTATGTGTGTATGTACGTATGTATATAGTATACATATATATATATATATGTATGTATATATAGTATGCATGTATGTATGTATGCATGCATGTATGGATGTATGCATGCATGCATGTATGCATGCATGTATGTAGTGAGTCCCTGTGTGTGTGTGTCTGTATACTTTAGTAGCTCCGTATGTACATAGACGTATTACATAGGTCCCGCATGTCCCATGCTTCGCTGTTGGCTCCCATCAGGAGGCCTCTTTGCACCTTTACCAATGAGGGTCTTGGAATGTTGCAGATCTCCTCTCCTTGGGCCTAAGTTCCCTGAGGCAAAGCTCTAAACCCTACAGGTTCTGCAGGCTTTAGGGTGTAGGCTTTAGGGTTTAGGGGCTCCGGAAAATCCCAAGCCCGAAGCCCTAACCCCTCTTTGAGAAGAGAGGAAGATTAGTTCTGAGTCCTTACACTTACAAGGCCCATCTTGGGCCTGACACAGGCGGCTCCAACTACAGCAACGGCTCTGGCGATGGAGGACCTCCGTTGCTAGGGTCTCTGCCCTAATCCCTAAACCCTGAAAGTCAGCATTCATACCTGTTAGGGCTTTGCGCTCCGAATCCTCAAAGCCCTCCAAACACCCCTAAACCTGTAACTCCTAATAAGCCCTAGACCCCCAACCTGCCCCGAAACCGTAGAGGGCTCAGGGAGTCTTGGCTTGAAAGTTTGGGGCTTGGGGAGTTTAGGCTTGAGGGTTTGGGGAGTTTCGGGTTCAGGATTAGGGTTTAGGGCCTAGGGGGTTGTTGAGGGTTTGGGGGCAAGGGAGCTCGGGAGGTCTTACCACGAAGAGCAACCCTTGATTCCCTCCCAAACGCACATGTTTCTAAGATGGTTTCGGGATGTTTGAAGGCGTCTTTTTTAAAATTGTACACATCTGGCTGTTGCTGATCGAAAGAGGCTTATATGAAGAGTAGCTACCCAACCCCCAAGAAACTGTTTGTAGAAACCGACTTGGTTTTTACGGAACTTCGAGATCTGTTCACCCGCCCGAGTTTTTCTCGATAGCGGTACCTTCGTTGCAAGCTTTTGGCAGCAGGGAGTAAGCGTCGTGTGAGTCAAGGGGCCCTGCATTGAGCCGTGGTGGGAGTATTGGTGCGAGGGTGGGCCTGATTATAGGGTCCTTAAGGCAGAGGGGTTCAAAGGAACGTACCAGGGGAACCTTAGGGAAGCTTAGGGAGCCTTAGGGAGAGTAGTGGGGGAGTATTAGGACCAATTATCTTCGAACCTTGGGTTACATACCCCTCCCCCCCCGTCCCTTTAAGAACCCGATGACCTGAACCCTAAACCCTATAAACCCTAAACCCGAAAGCCTAAACCCTAAACCCTAAACCCTAAAAAGCATCAGCGTCTTTCGGCCCGCAGTTGGAGGCAACGGCTCTCAGCACCAGGCGCGAGGATGAAATCTCCCAGTTGCTTTTGTGACCTTCATCCTAGGTAGGATAAGGGGGACCCTTAAAAAGGGAACCCTCTTCTGGATCTCTTAAACAGGGACCTTATTCAGAGGGTCTATATCCCCAAGGGTCCCTACTCCTATCCCCACTTCAACCCGAACCCTGCATTCTTTCGTTTGTAAGCTACCTGAGCATCCCAGTGGGGATTTCTGGCAAGAACCTACAAAAAAGGGTGGGCTTGCGGCTTGGGGAATCTTATATAAGGAACAGATTCCCCTTAACAGCCTCACCCCTGCATCTGACTTGGACTGTGATTCCCTCCAGTACCCGGTGCTTGAGTGGGAGTGGCGCGGTGGATGAATTTTGGGGCGCGGTGGAGGCGTTTAGGTACCTTTTCGGAGGTGTGGCAGAAAGGAAGAATCAATATACAGTGAAAAATAAATATGTGTGCGTGTATATAGAGAGGGGGCATGTGTACATAGACATGTATATAAGTAGTTAACGTTAACAGTTAAAAGCGTATTACTGCAATCGACGGGCCTATTTGAATAGCTTCTATGATAAAAGCACCAGTTACACAAGCCAAAAGAGGTACCCTTTCTGTGTGAGGTCGCTGTGCAGCCAGATTTGGAGCAGATTTCGCGTTTGCAGGGAACTTGGGGTAATTTAAGGGTTTGGGGGTGCAGGGTTGAGGAGACATGAAGCAACAAACAAAGGATGAAGAGTTGCGTTCCGGGGGCTGGCGTTCAGGGCATTTCTGAAAAGCGAAGATCTCTGGATGCGAGATCCGTTGTTCCCCTAAACCCAAAACCCTAAACCCTAATCCCTGGCTGCCAGGTGTGCCAGTGGGACATGCTGTACATGTGCAACTGGGCGTGACGGCAACCTGAACCCACCCCAATCTATACTGCTTCTCGGAAATGCCCTGTAAACTCCTTGAATCAACCCTGAAACCCGAACGCCCTTGTCGAGTCTCGCTGGGTTGAGTTCAGCACGGATTTTGAGGGTTTAGGGCTTGGGGTTTAGGGACAAAGCGTGCTGAAAAAAGAAGGATGTGCGTGATGAATTCCCCCAAGCCCAAGAGCCTGGACCCGTACCCTTAAACCACGACCTCAACCCGAAACGGGTGTAGGGTTTAGGGTTTAGGGTTTAGGGTTTAGGGTTTAGGGTTTAGGATGGGTGTCTGAGCGGCAAAGGCAACAGCACCATTGAGAATGCCAGCATGGCGGCGAGCATGATGCTTGGTAGCCCAGTGGTACCCTTTACCCCTTTTTGTTGGGTTCTTTTTTCCCTTATAAAGTAACCAGCCAAGAGAAGGGTACCCTCTTTTTTTAGTTGTGGGCTCCCCTATAAAGTGGCCAACCAAAAAAGGGTTTAGGGTTTAGGGTTTAGGGTATTATAATATGGTTGCTGGGCTGCTAAGGATGGGTAACAACACCAACCTGAGCACCTCTGAGATGTACGCTGCCTGCATGGCCCGGGAGCTCAGCTACCCCTGGCTCAGGGCTTGCGGTTTATAGGGGTATTCAGTAGGATGGCACACTGAATTTGCAAGAAGGATGGGCCATCTAGTTCAGGGTATATCTTGGGGTGTTCCCCCTTATACTATCAGTCCTTCGATTGGGATTATGAAGGGGGGGGGGGGGTACTATTAAAGACTCTTAGTATACTGGGAACATCCCAATTCATAGTGTTTCGGGGCCACTGCCTCGGGCTGAAGGGTTTAGGGTTTAGGGTTTAGGGTTTAGGGCTACTGGGCTGTGTTGGGCCTTGACCTTCAGCGGGGTTTCGGTTTTATTGGACTTGCGCTTTAGGGTTTTGGGCCTTTTCAAGCCCTGTTGGCCTTGAGCTTTAGGATTTTGCGGGCTGCTAGGGCTTGGGGGCTATTGGGTCTAGAGGCTACTGGGCCTTGGGCTGTAGGGCTTAGGGCCTATTGAGCCTTAAATTGGGCTGTATATGGTTTGAAAGGAAGGCTGGCTGAAGATGTGAAGTAGTGGGACCCAATGCTCAACCCTAAGCCCGAAACCTTATATACAGGGGAGGAGGGTTGGGAGGGGGGGGGGTCTTTAAGCAAATAGTATAGTTGCGGCACCCTTATAGTAAGGACCCCAAATCGGACTCTAGTTGAGAGAGCCCCGCACTTAGCTTGACTTACCCAAATGATTACAAAAGGGTTTGTTTTATAGGGTTTGAGGTTTAGGGTTTCAGGGTTTCAGGGTTTCGGGGCTTTGGGGTCTTAAGGTTGTGGGGGTTTTAGCTTTTAGCTTTTCGCGGCTGCATGGGAGCTACGGGTTTTAGGGTTTAGGGTGTAGAGCGGTTTGGGCAGGTCCCACGGGGCGGGGGAGGGGGGCGTACAGAATGCGTGAACATCATGGGGTGGCGTTGCAGGGTTTTGTCACTCTTCTAGTGATGTTTTTTTAGGGTTTAGGGTTTAGGGTTTAGGGTTTAGGGTTTAGGGTTTAGGGTTTAGGGTTTAGGGTGTAGGGCTGAGGGTTTAGGGTACCTTTGTTAATCCTCGAGGGACCAACCGGAGCTTAAGACCCGAAGCCCCCAAATGTCAAAGCCCCGAAGTACTAGAACATCAATGCCTGTGGTTGGACTTAGGGTTTAGGGTTTAGTGAAGGGCTACAGTGCCCTTAACACTTTGAGGCCCTGTACCTCCTCAACTCTCCCGAGAAAGCCTTCAACCCCGAGAACCCTAACCCTAAACCCTGAACCCTAAACCCTAAACCCAAAACCACCAAAGTCTCAAAACCCTGCACGCCTTGCACGCCTGCAAAGGTGGCCTCCACGGTAGGAGGATGACGCCTGTCAGCAGCCATTCCTTGCAACTTCTGTTGCTTTGGCTTTGGTTCAGGGTTCAGGCTTTAGGGTTTAAGGTTTAGGGTTTTCGGGTTTTAGGGTTTTAGGGTTTTCGGGTTATAGGGTTTTAGGGTTTTAGGGTTTTAGGGTTTAGGGTGCCGCCGGCACAGTGAAGGAGCTTGGTAAGCATGGCCCAGTCGCCAGCATCAACATTCCTTAGGGTTTAGGGTTTAGGGTTTAGGGTTTAGGGTTTAGGGTTTAGGGTTTAGGGTTTAGGGTAATCGTACTACTGTTGCTGCCATCATTGTGTTTGCTTGCTGTGGTTCGTTCTTTTTTAAGTTGTTGTGTTTGTTTGTTGTACAAGCATTTCAGACTTACGTGTTGCAGGTTTTGTTTTCCTACCTTCTTCCCAACAGTTCGTACCCGATCCCGATCCGAAACCAAAAACCCTAAACTCTAAACCGTAACCCTAAACTCTAAACCCTAAACCCTAAACCCTAAACCCTAAACTCTAAACCTCAACCCTAAACTCTAAACCCTAAACCGGAAAAAATAGGGGTACATGTGCTGTGAAGCCCAGGGGTGCCCTTCTGTGTTTCTTTTAGTTTCAGGCCTGTCTTCTCTGGGCTGCTGTCAAGACGCCATGACGATTCTCCCAGCAGCCTGGCACCACGCATATCCTTGGCCTAGGGTTTAGGGTTTAGGGTTGAGGGTTTAGGGTTTAGGGTTTAGGGTTTAGGGTTTAGGGTTTAGGGTTTAGGGTTTTAGGACCACAGGAGCCCTGAAGCAAAGGGTTTAGGGTTTAGGGTTTACGGTTTAGGGCGTCGGGTTTCGGGTTTAGGGTTTAGGGTTTAGGGTTTTGGTTGCAAGGTTTCGGTATGGTGAGGTCTCATTCCCATTGCTGCATTGTCTACTGTCCTCAGTACCGTACCCTAAGCCTTAGACCCTAAACCTCAAACCCTAAAACCCGAATCCTTTACCTTCTTATCGTTTTGGCTCAAGCTCCTAGGCCGAGCAAGCCAGAGGCAGTTCCTGAATTGCCTGTTATACCATCGACACGGCCCCGGCAGGTTCGTTCTCCCTCTGAAACATTGAGAGTGGTTGAGGTTTAGGGAACTTCCCAACGAGTTGACCTGGAAGTGCTCAGGGTGCGTCATTTCCATCCTACTTCCGGGAGGTACGGGGGTGGGGAATTGGCCGAGGCACCCGCGCCTGGCCTAACAAAATGGCGACACCTTTATACTACTATTAAGCCGAAGCTTAAGGTGGAACCACCCCCCCAACCCCAACCCTGCCCCCTCCCTCGCCGCCCCAACCCCCTCCGCCCCCAAACCACGCCAGAAAGAAACAACAGGAAGTATGTCAGTTGTGGTGCCCTGCTGGACCGCACCAAGCAGAACTTGACCGTGAACCATTCAGTTGCAACTGCCGTGAGACGGCTCCGCCACCGCAGTGCAGAGCTCGGCCGCGAAGAAGTTGACCAAAAACCGTAAGGATACCTCCAAAGCGAGAATGCTTGGCATCGAAGAAGTTGACCGCGAACTATGGGGATACCACCGCGGTGGAAGACCGCGATCACCGCCACCGTGAAAAACAAACAAACAACAACATCGCCACGAAGAAGTTGGCCGCGAAGCGTGAACACCGCCGCGATGGAAACAATAAAAGCACCGCCACGCTCCGGCACTGTCGCCCTAGCGCGACAAGAGGGGGGGAGGGCGCTCGCTCATCGACTTAAACCCTGTAAACCCTAAAAACCCTATAAACCCTATATACCCTATAAACCCTATAAACCCCATAAACCCTATAAACCCTAACCCCTAAACCCTAAACCCAAACCAGTGTCAGCCAGGCGGGTGGCAAAAAAAAAAAAAAAAAAACAACCCAAACCAGGGGTTGATCAACCCTTCTCCCGGCACCAGCCCCCTGGGAACTGCCCGCGCTGGCCCCTGGAGGGGCGCTGGGGGCCTAGGCTTCAGGGTTCAGGGTTCAGGGTTTAGGGTTTAGGGCTTAGGGTTAGGGCAACCCCCTGATACTTCAAGGTATGTTCATAAATTGCGGGGCTGCGGCACCCTAAAAAGGCTTCATGACCCTAAACCCCAAACCCCAAACCCCAAACCCCAAACCCCAAACCCCAAACCCCAAACCCTAAACCCTAAACTTCCTAAACCCTAGGCCGAGCTGGCCTCCATGGACCTCAGCTTTTGCGACAGCCTTTCCGGGTTGCCCCCGCCTCCGTGCCCAGACGCTGCTGGGTCGCCAAGCGAAGGTTTAGGGTTTAGGGTTTAGGGTTTAGGGTTTAGGGTTTAGGGTTTAGGGTTTAGGGTTTAGGGTTTAGGGTTTAGGGTTTAGGGTTTAGGGTTTAGGGTTTAACCCTAAACCCTAAGTGCTTTTGGCTGATGGGCATGCTTGACCCTTCGTTCACCATTTTTGCGGTTCTTGCTCCGGGCCCTGCCGCCTAAGCCCCGAACCTTTCAAAAGGGCTTCATTTTTGATTTCTAAGTTACTGGGGAACCTAGTTTAGGGGTCATCGTGGGCATAGGCTCTGTAGATGTCTCTAGGACTTGTAGATGTTCATAGGGTGTGGTTGTGTGTGAGGGCTGTGGGTTCATAGGTGGGTGCTTTGCAGGGTTGAGGGCTGCAGGATTGAGAGGGGTCAAAGGTTGGTAAAGGAGAACGAGTTTTAGCATCAGCTAACCTGTTGAGTCCTGAAGCCGCAAAGAAACCGCCCGAAACCCTAAAGCCTAAACCCCTCGAACCTCCGAAAGCAAAACACGCGTCGAAGATCTCGTGCATCCTATAGAGCCCTAAATGGGGGCTTTCCGAAATTCGGGGTACCTTATTGGGTTCCTTATTATAAGGGAATCCTACTATGTGGGGTTTAGATTAGGGGTCTCATTTTCGTAAACCCCCAAATGGTCTCCACTGTCAGAGGATTTCGAGATGTCACCTCTCACCGATGAGAGCGGAGTTTGAGGAGCGATCCCCTCAAAAGGCCCAGCCTAGACCGTGACCCAGCATGACACAGAGCCTTAATCCCTCGAAACCCTATCAAGCCTATCAACCCTGCCAAGCCGCTTTTCTGAAATCCTATTAAGCCCGACAAGCCCTACACACCCCCAAAACCTATGGGGACCCTACACCGCCCCAGAGGGTTCAGGTTTGCAGGGCGTTTAGACTGCAACCCTAAACCCTAAACCCTAAACCCTAAATCCCAGACCCTAAACCCTAAACCCTAAACCCGAAATCCCAGACCCTAAGCTCTGAGGATGAGGATGATGGTATCTCGGCAAATGTAAGGCGGTTCCCCTGAGAAGCTCTCAGTCTGTGCCCATCGCATTTTTGGCAGGGTTCGGGCTGAGAGTTTACAGGGTTTCATCCGTTTCTGGTTAGGGTTTATGGTGGTTGGGCAGTTTACGGTTCAGGGTTTGGGACAGCGTGCACTCTGGATCTTCAGGTTTCGGTGCTCCGGGTACATCTTAAGAACCCAGAACCCCACTTTTCTTGTGGCTTTCCTTAGGGTCTAGACCCTAAAGCCACACGTGCAGTCTTCCTTGACAAGCCCAGTCGGCAACGTCGCAAGACCCCACAAGGTAAGAAACCCCGTAAGACATCCGTAAGACTTGGCCCTTGAGCACTCCACTTGCGGGAAAGCCTTTTGAATTTAGGGTGTCGGGGTTTCAGGGTCTTAGGGTTTAGGGTTTAGAGTACCTGGCCGATGCTTGAACTCAAAACTGGATCCATGCTCTGAGCCCCGCCTTCACAGCATGTGTTCTTTTAAGGCGTAGCTCACGAATCTACGACAGGAGGTAGTAGAATCTGTGGGGTACCCGCGTAGGTGCGGTTGGGGACAGGGGTTCAGGTTTCAAGGTTTTCGGGCTCAGGGTTTTGGGGTTGTCGGGCTGCGGGCTAGGTACCTTGAAGCTGTCGCTCAAAGGGAGGCTCCTCATGCATGGCATGTTCATGGATTTTTTTTGAAGGCACTCAGTCGAGGGCGAACTTGTCCCCCAGATCAAGATGCAGCGGTCCCGTCAGACTCGCGACCTTGACCGAGGTAAAGGTGATGAAGGAAGTGGAGGCTACAACGGATCCTCGGCATCGTTAGCCAAAGCCTGCCACCCTAAACCGGTGTCTCGAGAAGTTTACTCATGTAACTCATGTATGTTGTATTTCTGTCATTGCCCTGAACCCCAAAACTTTCTGGAAAAAGACTCTAAACCCTAAACCCTTCTAAATAAAAACACCTTCTGAAAGGTATCCATAGGGTGAGCGTCGTTGCTGATCCAATTTGCTCCTTTCAGCCTCGGCTTTGGAATTCTGCCCTCAGTATTTTGCTTTTTGTGTTCTAAGCCGACAACCCACTTGGTTTTCGGCTTTGTATGCTGGGTGCAAAAAAGGGTTTGGGGTTTTGGGTTTAGGGTTTTAGGGTTTTCGGGTTATATGGCTTAGGGTTTAGGGTCGTCTTCACAACATATCCCTAAACCCTAAACTTTGGCCCTAACCCTAAACCCTAAACCCTACACCCGGCTTAAGGTTTAGGGTCGCCTTCACAGCAAGATCCTGTTGGCAAGGTTGGGTAAATTGGGTGTCGGGGGATGATTTCGGTGTTGTCGGCCGACCCGGCGCCTCGCAATTGTATAGGGTTTAGGGTTTAGGGTTTAGGGTTTAGGGTTTAGGGTTTAGGGTTTAGGGTTTAGGGTTTAGGGTTTAGGGGTTCTAGGTCGGTGGGGCCTTAGGATCATTTCTTACGCAATCCATACTCGGGGCTCCTAACTCAGAGTAGGCCCTTGTTTCCTGGGGTGATGGTTGCATTCTAAGCGCCTGTGAACCGGACAAGGGTTCCTTTCTCTTCCTAGGCTACTCTTGGGTCTCGTCTCAGAGCCTTCCCTAAACCCTAAATCTTAGGGTCCAAAAGCAACCCTAAACCCGAAAACCCTAAAACCCTAAAACCCTAAACCCTAAACCCTAAACCCTACAGGGTCTTAGGTAGGGATATGTTTCAGCGGGAAGGCTTTGGGCTGGGGTTCCCCTGCCTTGGCTTCAGTCGTTACTCCGCGAACGTGGCGTTCAAGGGTGCCGGTGTAGGGTTGGGTTTTTCGGGTTTAGGGTTCAGGGTTCAGGGTTTGCCCTAAACCCTAGGCCCCAAAGCCTAAACCCTAAGCCCTAAACCCAAACCCTAAATCTTAGGGTTTAGATCTTGCGGCTTCGGATTTCAGGAACCAAGGCGTGACCCTTACCCCATCCCCTCCCTGGGAAACAGTTGAAGATGCAATGTACCCGTCATGGCCTTCACCTCTCCTACTCGGAGCTCTGTGGGTAGAGGGTTCAGGGCTTCTAACCCCAATGATAAACTCTACTTGTAACCTACTTAGAGGACTCAGGGGGTTTAGAAGTACAGTTATAATTATGGTTATAAGTACCCTGAACCTCCAAGTATTCCGCGGCGGAGGCTACAACGGAATGGGTGGAGAGGCCTCCGGGGTGTTTTTTCTTGGGGGAGGCTTCCATGCCTAGGTACTTGTAGATGTGCTTGGGGTGAAGACTCTTTCCTGGCGGCTATTGCTTACCCTAAACCCTACACCCTAAACCCTAAATTTTGGGCTTAGGGCATTTGGGGATCTTCGTGCTTCCGTTCTGGTCAGAGCTGTCGTCGTTGTTGGGCCCTGAAGGGTTCTTGAAGTTGCCGCGGAGTGCTTCTAATCCTACACCCTAATTTAGAGTGGCATCTTTTTTTTTGGGGGCGGGGGGGGGGGGGGGGGGGGGGGGGGGGGGGGGGTGCAGGAGAGAAATTTTGGAGTGCTCTTGGAAGGCGGTTGAGGGGGTCAGGGTTGCTTTTCAAGTGGAACAAAAAGAATAAAACCCTGCATCCCGAAATCCCTGAAGCCCGAAGACCCTCTTGGCCCCTGACAAGCGTAGACGCCAAAAGACTAACCTATGAATAACCTATGAATGAAGCGGGGTGCCCTTTTGGGTTCTTGAGGTCCTAGCTGTAAGACCAATCCGAAAAACTGTGCAGGCTTTAGGGAAACTTCGGAGCGCCCCTGAACTTGGGATGTTCACGGTTTAGGGTTTAGGGTTTAGGGTTTAGGGTTGGGATGATGGTTCCCCCTTATGCTAACAGTCCCTAATGGGGATGAAAGTTCCCCCCTATGCTAACAGTCCTTAATGGGGCTGATAGTTCCCACCGATTATAATCCCTTAGAAGGGAGCTGTTAGGAAAGGGGGAACATCCCAAGGAGTGCCCTTGAACCCGAAAAGAGCGCAAGCAGCCCCAGTCGACTACGACCTCGCCGTACGGATACAAGGCGCGGGAGAAAGTGGAAGTTTTCTTCGGGCAGGGTCCCCTTCCTCAGGGCAGCAATCTCGCACCTCTTGCTCCCTGAATCGTTTAGGGTTTAGGACTTAGGGTTTAGGGTTGTGGGTTTAGGGTTTAGGGTTTAGGGTCCAAATTAGGGTTCTGAAGGGACTGGATCCCATCGACGTTTGAACTTAGCTGAACAATCAACGCCTGTTTAGGATTGAATTTACGAGTCCTGGGTTTAACACACCTTAGAGTGGAGTAGGTATCCTAGAACCTTTTTGGGGTATATATAATCCTACCATAATTGCAAGGTTTACCTTTTTTGGCCCCCACACTATATACTCAGCAACTACTTGGAGGTTCATGGTACTTATAACCGACCCCAAATAGAAGTCTACTTATAACCTACTTAGGGGACTTGGGGGCTTGTAAGTACAGTTATAGCTGGGTTTATAAGTACACCCCCCAAAAAAATCAAAAACAACCCCCAAACCCCAACCCCCAACCCCCAACCCCCAACCCCCAAACCCCAAACCCCAAACCCCAAGCCCCAAACCCCAAACCCCAAACCCCAAACCCCAAACCCCAAACCCCAAACCCCAACCAAACCCCAAACCCCAAACCTGTTCTAAGTACCCCTGAACCTCCAAGTAGGACAAAAGGTTTAGGCTTCGCACATCGAGTCGCGAGGTTGCCTGGAAAGGTTGCCAGGAATTCGGAAGTTCTGGCACGAAGCCATTGCATGTCCACACGAGTGGAACTTTGGGTTTAGGGTTTAGGGTTTAGGGCTTCGGGCTTAGGGCTTAGGGCTTAGGGCTTAAGGCTTAGGGTCAAGCGTTTGGCAATTCACTACTCTGAGAGAGCTCCTTGCAGGGCCCTCAGTCGACAAGATTGGGAGCTCGGATCTGGCTAGTCCCCAAGCCCAGTTGCAACAAAGGGTTTAGGGTTTAGGGTTTAGGGTTTAGGGTTTAGGGTTTAGGGTTTAGGGTTTAGGGTCATGGGTTTAAGGGGTGCTAAGGTTGCTATGACCCCAAACCCCCGCACCCGAAATCCGAAACGAACCTTCCTTGCTTGGCAGCAGGGACTGGATCGAACCATAGGTCCCTGAGCCCTTTACTTGAAGGTTCAGGGCACTTCTTAACCAATTTTATAACGGTACTTATAAACCAAATAGTGGGTTCTAAGTACAGTTATAAAGTGAACCAATTTTTCTGCACTTTCAAAGCAAATACTGGTTTATAAGTACAGTTATAAGTGGTTAATAAGTAGCTCTGAACGTCCAAGTAGCCTAGGCTCCCTTCGGGGTTTACGAATGAGGGTTTTGAGGATGCCAGTTCAGCCTCGACAACTTTAAGGCCCTACAGGACCAACCCTGGAAAATGCCTTTCCCCTCGTCACCCATCCCTTTTCACCAAGCACACACCCTAGACCCTGAACCCTAAACCCTAAACAGCCCGCTTCTTACTTCTTACCGGTCTATTGTGGCAAGATGCTCGTGGGTTTAGTCTTTCGCCGTCAAAAACCCTAACACCCTACATTCACACGCGCCTTAATGCCAGGAGTGCCAAGATGACATGATGCCCTCCTGCAACTGGGCATGATGAACCCGGCTTAGGGTTTTTATAGGGCTTACAGGGCTTATTGGGTTTCAGGGTTTGCAGGGTTTACCTTATAGGGTAACTAACCCCTAAACCCTAGACCCTAAACCCTAAACCCTAAACCCTAAACCCTAAACCCTAAACCCTAAACCCTAAACCCTAAACCCTAAACCCTAAACCCTAACCCTAAACCCGGTTTATAGGGTTTATCGGGCTGAGAGGGTTCAGAATTCACAACGCCCCCAAGCCATGAAGCGAATGACGTCAATGTTGCGCTCACGGGGCACGGGGCATGGGGCATATCGGTTAGGTTTAGGGTTTAGAGGATTTATAGCGTTTAGGGTTTAGGGTCCACCCCCACCCCCCCCCACCCAAAACCCAGAACCCTGGCACTTGCACTAGGTGTGGCGCAAGGCCACCCTAAACCCGAAACTCCCCAACTCAAAAGTCCCTGAGCCCTAGCCCTAAACCCTAAACTCCCTAAACCCTAGACCTAAACCCTAAACTCCCTAAACGCTTCACTCACCCTACACTCTAGATCCTACATCCCTTACCTAACCCTTGCAGGGGCCAAGCCAGGGTCTGTCTAGGCGTGAATGTTTAGGGTTTGGGGTTTAGGGTTTAGGGTTTGGGGTTTGGGATTTAGGGTTTAGGGTTTAGGGTTTGGGGTTTGGGGTTTGGGGTTGGGGGTTTTAGCATTTGGGGGTTTGGGGTTTAGGGTTTAGGCCGCGGTCCCGGCGTGAGGCAGCTTCTAGGGATCAGTTGGGGCTTGGGGCTAGAGGGGTTTCAGGGCTAAAGCTACTGGCTGAAGGGTAATAGGTTCCTGACGTGAGTATGCCCGAATGGCCAGCTCGTAATAACAAACAAGCATTGCCACACGAATTGGAAATATTCAATGCTGGTTATTTGATCAATATCAGGGGCCCTAAGCCCCTATGGCCCCTACAACCCCGACAAGCCCCTATGCAAAAAACAAGCATTTCACACCCCTTATCACCCCCAAAAAAACAACCCTATAAAACCCCTATCAACCCAGTAGAGTTGTCTTGCTCCAGAAATTCCCACTAAAGTCTCGTGGCTTAACCCTAAACCCCAAACCCTAAACCCTTAACCCTAAACCCTTAACCCTAAACCCTAAACCCTGAACCCTTAAAGGTCAAGAGCAAGCTGACAACATCACTGGCGTTCTGGCCATGATGGGCATGACCAACGACACCCTCCACGCGTCCTTCCCCGATCCGAGTGCTTACCTCACCTGCTTGGTCGCGGACTTAACTGCGGTCTGAGGCACCCTGCTCGGGGGTTTAGGATTTAGGGTTCAGGGTTTGAGGGTTTAAGGAATAGTACACCCTGAGGCTGTGTGTATTTTAAGTTTTGGACTTTCGCAGCGCCAGTAGTCGTCGTCATCATCGTCGTCATCAGTATCGTCATCGTCGTCATTGTCGTCGTTGTCGTCGTCGTCGTCATCGCCGTCATCAGCCGTACGGTCTCTGCCTCGATTGAAAAGAGTTTGCAACAGGAGTTCTCTCACAACCATGTTTGGGAAATTCTCTCGGAATACTTTCCGGTATTTACACCCCTTTTGTCTTAAACATGGGACATCAGGCTCTAAACAACCGAACTTAATAATGCAAATCGTTCATGAAAACACTTTTTGGGCAAAACAACGCCCGACACACTTTCCGGTATTAACCCCCTGTTTATAGATGTGACCTGAACATTAGATTGGTAGACCGGCTTATTGTGGATGACATCACATGCGAAACCATAAGGCAAATGAAGTGTTTTGCGGCCCGGGGCAGGGGGGGGGGGGGGGGGGGGGGGGGGGGGGGAGGGGAAAGAGAAGAAAAAAACACCCTAAACCGTATCAACCCTACACCCTAAACCCTAAACCCTATAAACCCTATAAACCCTAAACCCCAAGCATCCCGAAACCCTAATCCTCCTGGCCGTTGCCTCATTCTGCCCCTCCCCCTTCCCCTCTTGAGATCCTGAACGGCGCGAACGGCACCGGATACATTAATGAAACACGACCCTTGTAGTCACTCAGGATTTAGGGTTTAGGGTTCAGGGTTCAGGGTTCAGGGTTTAGGGTTTAGGGTGTAAGTTCCCATAATCACACTGCGCGTTTTGCGGAGGATTCCAGTGCCTACATCGATGTGAAAAGTGGCATTCAAGAATACCTATTTCCCTAAACCCTGAACCCTAAACCCTAAACCCTAAACCCGGGGGTCTTCTAGAATAGTTGCATCGTCCTTCTAGATTGCGATTATTACAATTCGGGGATTTCCCTAAAGTCATGGCTTCAGGGTTTTCCGGGTTGGGGTTTAGGGTTTAGCGTTTAGGGTTTAGAGTTTAGGGTTTAGGGTTTAGGACTGGGGGTTTAGGAGTTTTAGGGCTTAAGGTCTTTTAGGGTGCTTTGGGCTTTGAGGTTTCAGAGTTTTATTGCTAGGGCTGAGTGCTCGGAGTTTCGGGCGTAGGGTTCCTTTTCCCTATCACAAGGAAGCCACGCCCACGCTGCAGGACGAAGGTCCCCTTTAAAGGGTGACTCAGCATCTCCAGGTCTAGAGAGTATGTGCATGCGGTTTAGGGTGGTTTAGGGTTTAGGGTTTAGGGAAAAAAACGGGTTTAGGGTTTAGGGTTTAGGGTTTGCTACGGCTCAAGTTTTGTGCTCGAGCCTGTTCATAAGTGGTTGCTCTTGTAGAAGGGTTCATGGCTGAGCCATCTCCTACTCTGTCTGACGTTGAGGGCAGTCCTTCAAGGAAGCGAGATAGACCTGATGAAGAGTTAGACCAGATGCTTGAAGAAGCTGCCGCTAATGAAAAAGCTCCAGCATGGGCCATTCAGATGCAGTCAGTGGTTACAGAGCAGGTCTCCATTCTGGGTCAGAGTTTGCACGGGCTGTCAAACAGGATTGACAAGCTTGAGGCGACCAGGTCTTCCGAATCTGATAGGCTTTCATCCTTGGAGAAACAGCTGGAGTCGATGAGCACAGTTGTTCAGAAGCTTCAAGGGGGAAGTGGTGCTTCGGGATCTTTGGCCGGTGGGGCTGCAGTGCCGCCCCCCTCTAACCTGAATGACCCCTGGTCAGCCTACATACGGAATCAGCAGGACGCAGCCAAAGGGGGTTGATTCAGGTATGGGTGGTGATGGTGGCCTGGCTGGCCCTCTTGGTTTTGCTGCAGCAGCCCCGGCGAAGGCTCCAACTGGGTTTACTTCTTTGCCTTCCTCTCCCGCCAGCAGCCCGATTCGTAGAGAAGCATTGCGTGAAACAGAGTACTCGCATGTTGTGCTGGGTGGATGGGCCCAAGACACGCGCAGAGCAACCATAGAGCAGGATGCTTTGAAGGTGATCGGCCTCTTTCCCAAGGGTCTTTCGTATGACAGGTATGTTATATTTGGTCAAAGGGCTTCCACGTGTCACATATTCTTGCACCCTCTGGACTCTGCAGATGCTGAAAGAAATCGCTTCTACCTTGTGCAAAATGCGGCGGGAAGGCGAGTGCAAGCCACAGGTGGTGACCTCATATGGGTGTCTCCAAGCCGGAGTCCCGAAAGGAGAGCCCGTAACAAAATCACAAGGGCTTTCTTGGAGAAGCTCGAGCAGCTTGTGATCAAAGCCGGCACCTCCTGTGAGAAAGTGGGACTGGAGGCTGACTGGACCAAGCAGGTCATGTGGATCGCTGATCAGCGTGTTTGCGCCCCAAAACCGGAGGATTTGTGTGCCAACCCCTATGAGCAGGTAAAGGCCAGTCACTTCATCGACAGTGGTGGATTGAAGCATACTCACTGGTTTTGTGTGAGCAGACTCTCCACAATCTTAAAGCTGCAGCTGGAAGTGGTGGCCAATACTCTCGAGCAGAGCTGAAATCGCAGCAAACCCGATGTACAGACATTCGCCCAGTTTGGGTTCTCCACCTGGAATGTGCAAGGGAACTCTTTGTCAAGTCTTGGGGAGTGGGTTTCAGATACATTGCACGATATAGAATTTGCAGCATTCCAAGAAGTTTCCGGCCTTCATCTCTTGAGGAGCATTCAGCAAGGCCACTTGCAGAACTTTGACAACAGTGACATTGAGGGTTTGCAGGAGTATATTGCTTTGGGTTCCCATCGTGTTGAAAGTCATCTAGGTCAAGTGATCCTTCTGGACCGACATTCCGTTGATTATATACAGAACTGTTGGGCTGGCAGGAGATGCATCGGAGTGACTTTCAAACCAGTGGGTCTACAGCGTATGCTTACCATTGCCTCGGTGCACTTACCCCACTCGGGTTTTTCTGAAGATGATTTCGAATTCGCTGTGCAAGAAGTAATCTCGTATATATGTGAGACTAAGTATTCATGTGTGATTGTACTTGGGGATTTCAATACAGAGAGTGGCGAGGCCCGATGGCAGCACTTGGGCCAACGGATGACGTCAGTTGGGATGAAACTATTCTCATCTGGCTTGCAGACGTGGTTCAGCAACAGGTCGAGATATGGGAAGGAGTTGGATTACATGTTTCTCAACCCTCATGCCCTGAAGTTGCTGCACCCTCAAACTCAAGCTACTGACGTTGTTATTGCTTCTGGTGCTAGGATGGAATTGAAGTCAGACCACGAATTGGTGCAATGCGTCCTCTCCCTCCGAAACTCCCCTCCTTCCCAATTGAGGAAGGAGGGGGGAGCGACCCGACGGACCAGGAAACCTGCGCGCAAACGGTGTGCACGATGGTTGGTGAAGCCTCAGGAGGCTGAGCACGCTCTGGAAGCAGTCAGCCTGGATGCTTTCTCGGCCAGTAATGCCCAGGGTCAGTGGGAGACTCTTCAACAAGTTTGCAGAATCTCATCGGCCCGCGCCCCCAGCTTCAAGTACAGAGACTCCCAATTCCTCAAGCACTTGTGTAAAAGTAGACAGCGTGAGCGTGACCCCGAAACCCGTGGCAAGTTGACAAAGAGCATTATTGCAGTCAGAAAGGCTGAGAAGTTGGAGTGGTGGGCAAAGTTGCAGGAGCAGGTGAAAGTTGGGGATCCTTATGCCATCAGATATGTAAAGGCCAAGAGGAGCTCGCAGGCTTGTTTGAACTCGTTCCTGGCAGCATGTGGTGGCAAGGAAGGGGCTGCCAATGCTCTGTCCGACAGATTCTCCAAGACTTTCTGTGACAACGCAAGTTCAGAGGAGAGGGGTCTCTGCCAGTCTCTGCTCCAAGAGCTGCGGACTCGCGTGGACTCGGCTGACCTTCAGGACTTCTCCACGAATGAAGTTGTGCTTGTGTGCAACAAGCTTAAGTCCAACAAGTGTAGTGGCCTCTCTGGTTTCTCGACTGATTTCGTTAGATGGGCAAGCACATCTGACAAAGGGAGACAGCTTTTGACCTGCCATCTGAACCGCCTCCTTGCCGGTGATGAGGTGCCTGTTGACTATATGAACAGCTATCTTGTACTTATTCCAAAGCAATTGGTTGTTGGCAGTAGCGATCAGTTCAGACCCATATCTTTGCTGGAAACGGTACAGAAGGTATATGCAGCAGCTTTGAGTGCGCGTTTGAAGGGGCGATTTCCGGTGCCTCGACACCAGCTGGGAGGCGTGCCTGGTGGCCAGGTGTTCGAGTGCCTGCTCATGACTTCGTCTGCTCTGCAACGCGAAGTAGCGTCCAACATGCCAGGAGTGTGGGTCAGTCTGGATATTTCGGGTGCCTATGACAATCTTTTGCTCAGTACCGTCCTGGAATATTTGAGCAGACAATCCCTTAAACATGGTGGTGCTCTTGAGTCCGCTAGGCTGGCCGAGCTCTTGTTGGGACCCGTTCATTCCTGTAGCTTCCAAAGCTTCTCCTTTCAGGTCCAGCAGCACAGAGGAGTCCAACAGGGTGGGACGCATTCACCTTTCGTATTCTCATATGTCTTAGGGGACATTTTGGATCGCATCTTTGCTGAATGGGCTGCTGATGGTCATGTTCCTTTTCATCCTCTGTGGGGATGGGCCTATGTTGATGACATCTTATTGGGGTTTCCCTCGTGGCAGCATGCAATAGACCTCATGCCCCGCTTTGCCGAATCACTCAGAATGATAGGATTGGAAGTCAACCCTGCCAAGACTGTAGTCATGTCGACGCAAGCCATGCTGGACCTGGGCGTGCATGCTGTGCCGAGTGAACATGTTCTCAGAGGTTTTGCATGGGCAACTAAAATGAAATACCTCAAAAAAGTTCTGCAACATCCTCTGGAGGAAGATGTCAGTGCTCAACTCGTGTCCTCGATCCGACGGACGATGCAGCAGACGGGGGAAGAACTTGCAGGCATCTCTAGGCTCTTTTCTTGGACTAGTGTAAGGTCCGCTCTGAACTTCCACATGCAACATGTGTTCTCTAGGTTTGCATGGGTGACTCCTGCGATTGAGCCTCTGGCCAAGCACATAAATGCCATCCAAGTCATGCAAGTGTCTCATCTGGTGGGCCTCCTGAAGTTGTACATCCCGAATAGCCTCAAACAGCAAGATGCAGTCGTCTTGAATCGGGTCCGCCGACGTGCTGTCTTGCAACTCATGTGGATGAACCAAGTTGGTTGGGCACAGAAGATGGTCTTGCGTAAGTGGGCTTTTTTGGGCCACCTCCTCAGGAGGCCGCAGTCTCCAGCAGCAGAGATGTTCATGACTGGGCACGGTCGCCAGAGCCAGGGTGGGCCCTGGAACACATACTGGAAGTGGTGTAGTAATTGCATGCGATGGATGTATGCAGATGGTCATATCAGCACTCCTGTGGATCCTGCCGATGCCCAGTCCTTGTGCGAAGCAGCTAGCGATAGGGAGGGGTGGCGGCAGTACGCGAGACATGTAGTGCAGCGTTACATTCAGACGCCAACGTTGGTGGCGCCCAGTGCTTGGAGCAGTGGCCTAGCTCCCTACCGCATTCAAGCAGCGTGGATGCTAGTTGTGCTGGTCTCCTTTTCCGATGGAGCATACACCTCTTACACGCTGGATGCTGGGGAGGGGTGGCTCTACCTGTCAAGGGATGTGGCGTTGCAGTCTTGCCTCCACAGAGCTGCGACGCATTATGCCATGCTGCGCCAAGTCAATCCTCTTGTCATTTTAGCCCAGGTTCCGGAGTTTCTTGTAGATACTTGCATACACCAAATACCCCACATGAAGAGCCTCTTTTGGCAACAATCCCAGATACTGGTGTTTGAAGAGGTTCAGGAGAGGGTCGTTGACGAAGTCATCCGACTCGCATGATGTCGCCTGAACAACCTCGCTCACAGGCAAGCTACCACAGGAGCCCTGAAGCAAAAAGGGTTTAGGGTTTAGGGTTTAGGGTTTAGGGTTTAGGGGTTTAGAGTTTGGGGTTTAGGGTTTAGTGTTTAGGGGACCCAGGCGAGGACTCACGCAAGCCTGCTGCCGAAGGGCTTAGGGTTTAAGGCTTAGGGTTTAGGAAGCTCGAATCCCTGAACCCTAAGCCTCAAACGCGGATTGGTTAACGCATTACAGCCTCCTAAGATCACATTCAACCCTCATTCCTCAAGGGCTTTAGGGTTTAGGGCTTACTTGAAGGTTCATGTACTTATTAATCAACCAATTGTGTCTGTACCTATAGCCCAAATCAGAACTTAGGGCACTTGAGGGGCTTATAAGGGGGCTATAATGTACAGTTATACTTGGTTAAGAAGTACCCTAAACCCTAAACCCTAAACCCTAAACCCTGAACCTCCAAGTAGGGGTACATTTGGATTCAGGGTTTGCGGGGGGCCCGCATCCGCCAAGGTGGCCGCCATGTACGAATCCTGCAGCCTGATTACATCCAAGCCTGCCCCGAATTGCGCAATATTGCTTTGGGGTTTAGGGTTTAGGGTTTAGGGAGTGTTTAGGGTTTAGGCTCTAGGGTTTGGGGTTTAGGGTTGAACTTTTTTCTAGGGTTTAGCTTAGAGTGGACGCTTTCTAAACATTGAGCGCCCTCCCCTTTGGGAACCTCAACGTCCGAGCCTTGCCGCCTTGCCCCGAGCCGAAGTGCAGAAAGATGTCTCAAACCGACCAAGCTCCCATGAGGGTTTAGGGTTTAGGGTTTAGGGTTTCGGGTTTCGGGTTAGGGTTTTGGGCTTAGACGACTCTAAACCCAAAACCCTAAACCCTGCAAAACGCAGTTCAGCAGTCCCGCCTGGGACTCGTGCTTTTTTGGTACCATTCAGTGGCCGTTCCTTTTTTGTATAAAGCCCATGAAACTGCGGGTGAGTGGCTAGGGTTTAGGGTTTAAGGGTTTAGGGTTTAGTTTAGGGTAAGGCTTAGGGTTACAATGGGCTGGAAGTGAAAGTTGGCTGCTTAAACAGTTTTTGTGCTGTGGCAGCCTAAACCCTGTAGCCAACACCACCCGACAAAGGCCATGATCCCTTCTAGGGTTTAGGGTTTAGGGTTTAGGGTTTAGGGTCTAGGGTTTAGGGGTTTAGGGTTTAGGGTTTGGGGGTTTCTGTTCAGGTATGTCTGCTATCGGCTGCTGCGACAGTATCGAGCAGAAAGTGGCTTGCTTGCAGGGAACGTACGCTGCACGAGCCATTACACCCTAAATAGTGTTTAGGGTTTAGGGTTTAGGGCCGAAGCCCTATCAAAGGACGTAGTGCATCCCTGCCGTGTGGTTGCGAGGCTGCTAGGCAGGGGTAAGTTTTCTACTCCTGGGCTAAAACTCTAGGGCTCATGGGTCATTGCTTCAAGTTTCCGAAGGAAAACCCTAGGCGGGTGGCAAAAACAGCAGCCCTAAAGGGAAGTTGGGGCCGTTAGGGCCTCAAGGGCCTTAAAGGCATGGAATGCAACGTCTCAAAGGTTTAGGGTTTAGGGTTTAGGGTTTAGGGTTTAGGGTTTAGGGTTTGGGGTTTAGGGTTTAGGGTTTAGGGTTTAGGGTTTAGGGTCATGCACCTGCAGCCTGCGCAGGCGGATTGCCAGGATGTTCTCACTGGGATGCCACCGACGGCTTGTTCCGACGTCCCCAAGCTGAGCATCTCTAGGGCTACACCCCTTAGGGTTTAGGGTTTAGGGTTTAGGGTTTAGGGTTTAGGGTATAAACCCTGAACCCCTGAGCTTGAGCCCCCCGGAACCCTAAGCCAACCTCAAGGTCGAACAACTTTTGGCGCCCCTCACTTAGAGTTTTGGGGCTTGGGCTTTGGGTTTAGGGTTTAGGGTTTAGGGTGGTTTAGGGTTTAGGGTTTAGGGTTCAGGGTTTGGGTTTAGGGTTTAGGCTTTAAGATTTAGGGTCCAGGGTTCAGGGTTGTGGGTTTAGGACCGAGGTTTGAGGGTTCTTTATGATACACTCAATTTGCCTGCAACATGCCAAGCATGGCTAGATTGTGTTTGCCAGGTGAAGCCCTACAGCAAGCGCGAAACTACCAACAACAAAAAGACGAGACCCTAAACCCTAAACCCTTGAAGTAGGGTTTGGGGTGTAGGGTATCGGACCGCCACATGCACACATGCTGCCGCCGCTTGGGATGTGTCAGCTGGCTTCAAATCTCAGGGTTTAGGGTAATTTAGGGATGGGGTTTAGGGTTCAGGGTTTAGGGTTTGGGGTTCAGGGTTTAGGTTTTAGGGTTTAGGGATGCTAAAGGGTTTGGGTTTTGTGTTTAGGGCATGGTTCTGTTTGGAAGGGGCAGACAAACAAGTTCATCATGCTCTGAAGGGCTCCAGGAATTGTTCAACCTTCCCTAACCCTATAAAACTTGTGTTGTCGCCCCTCCCTTAGGGGTCGGGTTCACGGTTTTTAGGGCTTACAGGGTCCCTAAACCCTAGCCCTAAACCCTAAACCCTAAACCCGAAACCCCTTTCTTCGCCGGTTATCTCAGGGCAGTGGCGGCTCAGGTGGCTCCGTTGCAGTTGGCTTCACTTGGAGTTCTTATTAACCAATTGGGGTTTAGGGTTTAGGGTTTAGGGGTTCTTATTAACCAATCATAACTGTACTTCTAACCCACTTGTAAGCCCCTTAAGCGCCCTAGCATGGTTATAATTTGGGTAAGAGCAGTTATAATTGGTTAGTAAGTACCATGAACCTCCAAGCAAGACTGAGCCGCAAAGCTCAGCGCCAGGGGCTTTCTTTGCAGGCTGCAAGTTGCAGTATGGCCTTAGGGTTTAGGGTTTGGGGTTTAGGGTTGAGGGTCTAGGGTTGAGGGTTTAGGGTTTAGGGTTGAGGGTTTAGGGTTTAGGGTTTAGGTATCGTATCGAAGCAGGGTTGGAGATGGATTTGGAGGTGGTTGCACTCTGATATGTACACCGTTTGGATACGGGGCTGTAAATCTTAGTCTACAAGCCGTGAACCAAAAAGTGCTAGAGCTTGGAGCCACACCAAGACCATCTTCTACACAAGTCACATGGTGGGCCTGTCGGGCTCTACGCACCTTGCACAGCGTCCAGAGATAGATTAAACACCCCAAGCCCTACAGCTTGGGATGTTCCAGCTTATACTTGCTCACATGCGTCCTTAACAGGGATGATTATGATTATTAATATTATTATTATTATTATTAATATTATTATTATTATTATTATTATTATTATTATTATTATTATTATTATTATTATTATTATTATTATTATTATTATTATTATTATTATTATTATTATTATTATTATTATTATTATTATTATATATATATGTTTTTCTTTTGGGGGGGGGGGTACTAGAATCCCTATTAAGGACTGTCAGTATAAGGGGGAACATTCCAACCTTCAGGACCCTAAACTCTAAACAAAGGTGGCGGCGGCTACAACGGTGGCCCTGGTGGTGGCGGTTCAGATGACTTCGGGGCGGAATGCAAAGGCCAGGGTTAGGGTTTCGGGTTTGGGGTGTAGGGTTTGGGGTTTAGGATTTGGGGTTTAGGGTTTAGGGCTGAGGGTTGAGAGTTTGAGGGGTTAGGGTTTAGGGTTTAGGGTTTAGGGTTTAGGGTTTAGGGTTTAGGGTTTAGGGTTTAGGGTTTAGGGTTCGCTGTGAAATGGCGCAGAAGCTGTGAAGGTTGTGACGCGGCTCGCTTCGAATCCAAAACCCCAAACCCTAAACCCCAAACCCCAAACCCTAATCCCTAAACCCTAAGCCCTAAGCCCTAAGCCCTAAGCCCTAAACCCTAAACCCTAAACCCTAAACCCTAAACCCTAAACCCTAAACCCTAAACCCCAACCCTTACGACCCTAAACTCCTACATGCCGATTACTCACGACCTGTACTAACCCTTGGAGGAGCCTTGAGCCCTGCAAACCCCCGAGCCTCTACTTAAAACTTTGTCAGGCCCATAGAACCCTAAACCCTAAACCCTAAACCCTAAACCCTCACCCCTCACTTCAACTCGAGACCCCCAAACCCTAGCTGGAGGTTCATGGGTACGTATAACTTAAAACTCCAATTGTGCCTATACCTAGGGCCCCCTAAGCCGCTGTAAGTAGGTGATACGTAAGTACAGCGACAATCGGGGTTATAAGTACCCGTGAACCTCCAAGTAAAACTCCGCAAAACCCTAGACCACCACCCCACTGCGGTTTAGGGTTTAGGGTTCAGGGTTTAGGGTTTAGGGTTTGGGGTTTAGGGTTTCCCCTCAAGAGTGAAGGTGATTCCAGGACGTGGAGTGCTGGTTTCGGAGGATGCGACACGTGGACCCGGCGAGACCTTCACTTGGGCAGAGATCTTGAAATTTGGGGGCCAAGGGTTTTGTTCTAGGGTTTAGGGTTTAGGGTTTAGGGTTTAGGAGGTTTTAGGAGGTTTAGGGAGGCTCAGGGCTTTAAGGCATCGCTTTTTGTTTGAGGAGGGGGTGGATGCAATGACCGGACAGGAGCCCACAAGACTTTGTGATGCTTACTGTAGCTTTAGATACTTAGGCTTTTGGGGTTTATTGGGTTTCTTGATAAGGCAGCTACGAATTTCGTTTATGGCTACCCTGCTAAGCGCAGCCCAGAAGATTGCCCCATATCCGAAACCCTTTGACGATCCCGGTGGCCTCGGAGTCGTCCCCGCAGTGTGCAGTTTTAGCGGAGTCCTGGATGCTCTTTAGGGTTTAGGGTTTAGGGTTGAGGGTTTAGGGTTTAGGGACACACTTTGAAACCGCAAGCCCCCCCCCCTCCATCATGTCGAATGCGTAAGTCGCCGCCCCTGAAACACCCTGACTAGGACCCGGAGTGGGCCCCAACCTTTTTGCAAGGGTTTAGGCCCATGTAAAACCAAAAGGGCACACCCTTTCCATTCCTAGGTTACTCCTGGGTCTAGTCTCAGAGCCTACCTTAAACCCCAAACCTTTAACCCCTTAACCCCTTAAACCCTAAAAGCCTTAAACCCTAAACCCTAAACCCTAAACCCTAAACCCTAAACACCCAGGGCATGAGAGCGAAGCCAGGTATGGACCTGGTGGCGTGAACGATGGCTGGTGCATGCTTGACTCAGACAGCAGCGGCGTCTATGCCGGGGAGGCCACGCTGCTGCTAAACCCTAAACCCGAGACCCTAAACCCTAAACCCTAAACCCTAAACCCTCAACCCTTAACCCTAAGCCCTAAGCCCTAAACCCTAAACCCTACAAACCCTAAACCAACTTGCTGTAGGGTTTCGGGCTTGGCCTCCGGGGGGAACCCGCTCGCAGCGATGGCCAGTTGCGGTCTAACGTTACGGGTTTAGGGTTTAGGGTTCAGGTAAACCCTAAACCCTTACCCCTATAAACCCTAAACCCTAAACCCTAAATCCTAAACCCTAAACCCTAAACCCTAAACCCTTAACCCTAAGCGGATTCAAAACGGCTTTACGGATTAGGGTTCTTACGGGCTACTTGGTTGCCTCGCCGGCCCCTGGAGCATGAATCCGAGGTCTCATACGACCTGGGGTCCTTGGTTTAGGGTTTAGGGTTTAAAGTTTAGGGTTTAGGGTTTAGGGTTTAGGGTTTAGGGTTTGATTTAGGGTTAGGGTTTAGGGTTTAGGGTTTAGGGGCTAGCTGATTATGGCAACCAATTAAACCCTTAAAGCCCTTTGTCCTGCATCCATAGGCCTGAGTGAGAAATGAATTAAAGCAGCTGCCCTTGGCTTTTTCTGAAGGCCTGCCCGGAGTGCGGCACGTGTACTGCCGCTCACTCAGGGGTTTCGGATTTAGGGTTCCGGGTTTTAGGGTTTAGGGTTTAGGGGCTTGAGCATGTTCCTGTTAACGAGTCCTGCTTGCTGCACAACTGTGAAGCCGTTTAGGGCTTCAAAGGGGCTTGAGAATTGTCGCGCAAGACCACCGCGCACCCTCATTAAATTCGACTCACAGAAATCCAGTTCCGAGAAGTCCCTTCACTGAGGAGGACCCTAACCAGAAACCCCATAAGATTAAGAAGTGAGGGGAACTTGATTCCCCAGTTCCGGATGAAGAGCCAACAGAACCCCTAGAACCCCCGGCGAGCTCCCAAAAACAAGTGGTGCTTCGCCAGGATGTAGGGAATCCGGTGCCAGACATAATCCGTGTTTTCTTCGGGGGCATAATGGGCATCAAATTCAGCCCAAAACCCTAAACTCCAAACCCTAAGCCAGTCTCTCATTCCCGGAAAAAAGTGACCTAGGTACGCAAAGTGGGCGGACACCGCAGTTCCCGACATGTCCGTGAAATCCGCCTACACCTTTTTGAAGACCCTGAAACCCTAGGGTTTAGGGTTTAGGGTTTAGGGTTAGAGCCTAAGCCTTAAAGCCGAAATCTGTATCTATGTTTGGGTTTGCAGGAATCCTGCCAGGTCTAAGATGACAGACCTTCGAACCGAATCCATGCCTGCCTTGTGCGAGTGTGAGAGCCGAAACCCTAAACCCTAGACCCTAAACCCCAAATCTTCCATTCGCTGTCGAGGGTGGAGTTGCTTAAGACGTGGGCCCAACCTCCCAACACCCTAAGTCCGGCGGGTTTAGGGTTAAGGGTATAGGGTTCAGCGTTTAGGGTTTTGAAAACCCGAAAACCGCCGGTTCCCCAGAGCCCCGAAGCCTCCGAAGCTACGTAGTTAGGGGGTTTGAGGGCTTGGGATTAGGGTTTAGGACCCGAGCTCTAAAGCAGCTACCCTAAACCCTAAACCCTCTTACAAACTGTGTGGGGTGACAAGCCGAGGCGGCTCCTCAAACCGCACAGGCGCCTCAGCTGGCAGGGCTTTCGTGTTTAGGGTTTAGGGCTCAGGGGGCTCCATAGGACAGAGGGGTTGAGGCGCCAGGCGCCAGGCGCCCCCGCCATGAGGGAAAAAAACTACAGAGCGAGAGAGGGTTTGGGGTCGGAAAGGGTTTAAGGCTCAAGGGTTTTAAACAGTCCGATCCCACTGAAAGAGCGGCAGTTTCGGAAAATCGAAAAGAAGCAATGCATATTAACTCCCGACAATGAAGGTTGCTAACGTGAAATCCTGCAAGAACAAGCAAGAAGGTTTAGGGTTTATAGGGTTTGTAGGGTTTATAGGGTTTATAGGGTTTTTCGGGTTTTAGGGTTTAGGGTTTAGGGTTTAGTGTTGCCTTTAGGAGTCGGTGGTTCACGTCCGGGTTCAAGGCGTCACAAACACCCTTGAGATGAACAAAGTTCTCTAAACTCGCCAAACCCTAGATGAATGCACCCCAACAGGGTTTAGGGTTTAGGGACATCGATATGTATGAGCCTCCACTAGAATCCAGAGTAGGCCCAGAAGAGACGCATTCTGACGGTGGCAAGATTCTTAACTTCACAGGTCCCTAAATCCTGCAGCGGGGGGTGGGGGGTGGGGTGGCGCTTAAGCCCCTCGAGCCCGGTACCGGAGCCCATTCCCTGAATTCTGCTATCTCCTCCCTGAAACCTGCCTGAAACCCGCCTAGAAACCTTCCTGGGACCCCTGGGACCCTCTCTCTTTAAGCTCCCTGAAACCTCCCCGGAGCCCGGAAAACCCCTCTGCGACCCCCCTGAAAGCTTCTTCATGGGGACCGATGAGGTGAGGAGCAGCTCTACAATCGATTGGGTTCAGGGTTTAGGGTTTAGGGTTTAGGGTTTAGGGTTTAGGGTTTAGGGTTTAGGGTTTAGGGTTTAGGGTTTAGGGTTTAGGGTTTAGGGTTTAGGGTTTAGGGTTTAGGGTTTAGGGGGTCTAGGGTGTAGGCCTAAGCCCTCGAAGGAATAGGTGCTGGGGGCGGGGGTCTCGAGTTCCATTCTTGTGGCCTACCGCGAAGGAAAAGGTGAGGGTGGTTTTGCCACCTGAGATGGCGTCGGGTGGGAGGAAAATGTTACATGGCCCTCCAGCTGGCATTTCCCCAAGCTTGCGAAGCTACTCCAGTGCTTCTGCGCTGCAGCACAGCAAACCCTACACCCTAAACCCTAAACTCTAAACCCTAAACCCTAAACCCCAAACCCCAAACCCAAACCCTAAACCCCAACCCTAAACTAAAGCCCTAAGCCTAAACCCTAAAACCCTAAACCCTCGAAGCTCCGAAGCCTCAAAGCCCAAAGCTCAATCGGGCCCGGTGTCCCTGAAATCCCAAGATGCCCTGTCTGGTGGACCCGTTTGGTGTTGAGGGGTTAGGGTTTAGGGCTAGGGTTCAGGGTTCAGGGTTTAGGGTTTAGGGTTGAGGGTTGAGGGTTGAAGGGTTTAGGGTTGAGGGTTGAGGGTTGAAGGGTTGAGGGTTGAAGGGTTGAGGGTTTAGGGTCTAGAGCCCTGAAGAGGTCTTCATGGCCGTGGCTTGCTCTTGGTGCAGACGCACGGCTGCCCTAGATTGAGAGGACCAAGGCAGCCCTAGGAAGCCCTGCAGCGTCCGAGTTTGAGGGGGGGTCTTGGGTCTAGGGCTTAGGGGCTTGGGGTTTTAGGGTTTAGGACGCTGCAGTCCCTCCTTAAAATAAAGGGGTTTAGGGTTAGGGTTTGGGGTCTAGGAGTGTAGGGGTTTAGGGTATAGGGTTTGGGGGGTTGGGGTTGTTTCAGTTTGGGATTAAGGTTGGGTTTTTGCTGGGGCGATTGGGGCTTCGTGGGTCCCGGGCCCTCGGCTGTCGGCCCCAACTACTGTACGAACCAACTACTATACGAACTATGTACCAGTTCCAACTCATGAAGAATTACGAGCAATCTTATGACTTCACGCCAGGCGGGGCGCGGGTCCTCCGGTTGGGGTTTGCGTCGCCGGCAGCCACCGCCGGGGGCAGAAGCCTGTTAGGTCTCCCACTTCTCAGAAGCCTCCATCCCAGTGGGGTTGACATCCCCGAAACCCGAAACCCTGCGGTCAATCGAGGGAGTAGATGGTTTCTGTGCGGGTCTTGAGTTGCACGCAGCCCGACCACATGAACCTTCAACATCGGGTGAAGAGGCCGTTAACAGTAATGATATGAACGAATTGCATCAAAAATCACGTCTTCTTTGCTCACTTCTTTCTATTACTAATCTTACTGTATTTTAATCCTTTTCTTCTTTCATTTCGTCCTCACTTCTATTAATATTACCGCCCGGAGATCTGTTCATAAGAGCAAAGTTGAGGCAGTAAACCCCCCTTGACAGTAAAGATAATCTTTGGGAAAATGAGCTAGATAACAGAAAACATATTAGAAGATAGAGAAGATACAAATAAAAGTAAAAGAAAAAAACCCAATTGCAGTACATATTGTTTCTGAAAGACCAAAAGATAGTAGTATTTGCGTATTAACTGCTCCCTTCATATAATAGCAGCATGTATTAAGTCTATTAAAAGGCACACAAAGGGATATTACAACGGCCCTAATAATAAAGAAATGGGGCAACAGACGCCATTAATATTATAATTTCGGGCCCTAAACCCTAAACCCTAAGTCCTAAACCCTAAACCCTAAACCCTAAACCCTAAACCCTAAACCCCACTTAATATCTTATCTGGTGTCCTTTTCCCCGTGCTGGGCATCGAAGGGGGTGGGAGTCTCTGTGCCAGCATGCTGTGCTTCCCTGCTTAGGGCTTTAGGGTTTAGGGTTTAGGGTTAGGGTTTTGGGTCCCCCCACCCCCCCACCCCCCCTACCGAAACCTCTCAACCCTCAAAGCCGGAAATGGTTGTTACCCTTTAAAGCCTAAACGCTAAACTCTACACCTAAACCAGGGTTCGGGGGTTTGAGGACGTGTTGTGGGAATGGGGCTTCGAACTGTTGGAGTTGGCGTAAGATTGCAACATAGGCGGGGGGTGCGGGGGGAAACAAGGGGGGGGGAGGGTGGGGGGGGGGGGGTGGGGGGTTGGGGGGGTTTGAACGTTGTGCAAATTGGCGCAGCCCCCCCCCCCCCCCCCCCCCCCCCCTCCTGCGTGTCCTGCAAAATCTGGCACGATGTGCCTGGTCCCCTAAGCCCCAAAGACACGACTGGTCAGGACAGTCTGGAGGGGTGGGTGTGGGGGGGTTGGGGGAAAAAAGGGGGGCCCCCACAACCATCCAACACGCTGCCAGGGTCGGCGGACCCTAAACCCTAAACCCTAAACCCTAAACCCTAAACCCTAAACCCTAAACCCTAAACGCTAAACCCACCAGGGGGCCCATGGGGGGGGGGGACCCTGGGGGGGGTGGGGGGGGTGGGGGGGGCGGCGACGCTGCGCCGCACGCCCTGAACCCTAAGCCGCCAATGAACGACAGGAGGGAGAGGGGGGGGAGAGGGGGGGTCCTATGCTGGCCCATATACACCCTTCTCCGCCGCCTGACCATGAGTATGAACCCGATGAAACGCGCTCTTCATCCTAGAGCCAGGGGGAGATCCCGATCAGTTCGTGGGACCCCTACTGGGAGGTTCATGGTACTTATGAACCAATTACAACTGTACTTATAACCCAAATTATAACCATAATAGGGCAGTTAAGGGGTTTGTAAGTGGGTTGTAAGTACAGTCAGAATTGGTTAATAAGTACCAGGAACCTTCAAGTAAGGACATCGGGCCCGGCTGGTTCAGCCCTATGGGGTTCGTCCGCCTGTGATCATCACCTGAGTGAGAGGGTGGCAGCAGCCAGGCTCCTTGTCCGTGGCCAGCTTTGGGGAATGTGAGCATACTCCTCGAACACAACGCATTTGTTTTTGTCCACATGTCTTGTCTTCGCGCCACCCTCTGAAGTAGCGGTTCGGCCTTCTTGGACCCTGGTGCTAAGTGCTAAGGGTTTGAGGGTTTAGGGCTTTCGGGATTTTACGGATTTAGGGTTTATAGGGTTTAATTAGGGTTTAGGGTTTAGGGTTTAGGGTTTAGGGTTTAGGGTTTAGGGTTTGGGGTTTAGGGTTTCGGGTTTAGGGTTGAATTCTGAATTCAGGGTTCCCATAAGAGGGGCCCTGAGAGCTGAGGAATCACTGCCTGGACATCCTCGAGCCTTTGCCTGGGCGAGGCGGACTCCGTGCTGGAGGTGCGGGGTTTCAAGAGTCTCTACTTGCGTGTCAAGAGAAGGGTTCGGGGTTTCCCAGGCCGTTGGGTTCTGTTAGGGTGTAGGGTTTAGGGTTTAGGGTTTAGGGTTTAGGGTTTAGGGTTTAGGGTTTAGGGTTTAGGGTTTAGGGTTACGAGCCCAGGTGTAGAAGGGTTTAAGGCAAGCCCATAATTTGTAGCTTAGGCTTGGGTTTTCATGGTAGGTCCTGCAAGCCTATAGATGTTGAGGGTTTGAGGTTGCTTCGGGTCTGGGGTTGACGGTGAACCCCCTCAAAAAAGAACCCCAAAACCCCAAACCCCAAACCCCAAACCCCAAACCCCAAACCCCAAACCCCAAACCCCAAACCCCAAACCCCAAACCCCAAACCCCAAACCCCAAACCCTAAACCCTAAACCCTAAACCCCAAACCCCAAACCCCAATCCCCAATCCCCAAACCCTAAACCCTAAACCCTAAACCCCAAACCCCAAACCCTAAACCCTAAACCCCTTCTGCGCAGGAGTGCTCGAACGCGACCCTGGCGGCCATGGGCTTCGCCTTCACTCTGGAGATGCTTGGTCCAGGAATTGGGGTTTAGGGTTTAGGGTTTAGGGTTTAGGGTTTAGGGTTTAGGGTTTAGGGGATAGGGTTTAGGGTTTAGGGTTTAGGGTTTAGGGTTTAGGGTTTAGGGTTGCTTTGGGGGGTTGGCGTCTGGGTGTTTTAGGGATTCGGGATTCGAGTTGAGGGTTGAGGGTGTTTTAGGGATTAGAGATCAGGGCTTAGGGTTTAGAGAGGGCGCAGGGGGATCCCTTTGAGAGCCCAATACTCCCGCAAACAAAAGACAGACGAAGGGTCCAAACTCTAAGCCGTGAACTTGTTCTGGCCGCAAGTTAGGCTGAACATCGCCAGACACCAAACCCCAAACCCTAAAGGCAAGGCTTCTTGTTTTGAGGGCCCACTAGCCAGGGCTTCGGCTCAGTTCTCAACCCCCTCCATGATAAGCCCTGCTTCCAGCTTCTTTCCCGGGTTTAGGGTTTAGGGTTTAGATTTTAGGGTTTAGGTTTTTGGGGTTTAGGGTTAGGGCCTAGGGTGTAGGGCTTAGCCCAGTGGTACCCTTTATCCCTTTTTTGGTTCAAGGCTCTCTTGTGCAGTAACCAACCCAAAAAGGGTACCGTGATTATAGTATGGTTACCAGTACACCAAGGAAGAATGCCTTAAAGCCGCTCATTTCTCGCACTTAGGTTTCACAAGAGGCCAGGCCTTCTCAACATAAGCCCCCCAAGTCCTGACTGGAGCACGTCTTTTTCAGGTTTAAGCCCCTCACCCCCCTCAACCCCCCCCCCCTTCCACCCCGCGGACACAAGACGAAGGGGAGGTTGATGTTGCGAAGTGAGCATTACTCGAATCAGCCGCGAAGCTCCGAGCCGTGTCTCCTCAATCGCTAAACTCCGCCCCAACGCAAATCCCCTGAACCCGCCGCCCCATCTCCCACGCACCCCAAGGAAAGTCGAATCTGATGTTTGTTCGTCAGGCACCGGCGTCTTTCCTGGGGAGCCCAATTGCCTGATGTCTAAGGGTCACACTGGTGGACCGCTAAAGTCTAAAGTCTAAAGACTCTGCAGGATTGCGTTCCCTAGTAGAGGTCCCCTCACCCAGACAGCCCCATGCACCCCAAAAAGCTCGTGCACGGAAGACCCTCAGAGCTCTGTTTGTCATCCCGGCCTCCTACTGCAGCCTCAAGGGACTTACGGCCAGAGGGGTTTGGGTTTCAAGTCAAGCACACACACATGCACGAAGCTGTGAGTTGTTGGTAAGTGCTGGTACAGGCAGGCAAGTCATCATTGAATGATATAACACAGCAAACATGCTTCTTGGCATAGCTTTGCAGTATAGTAAGTACTCTTTATATAGTTCATAGGAAACCCCCCCCCGATAAAAGGAAGCATCACCGACATACAGCCTGCACATCCAACCTCGCTCTGTGCCTGGAATCTGGGATGCGTGTCTAGGGGTTTAGGGTTCGGGGTTTGGCGTCTAGGGGCTTAACGTTTATGGCTTATAGAGGTTTGGGATGAGGGTTTAGGAGTGGGCTTAACATTAGCTCCCCGAAGTGGCTCCGATGGCGGAGGCAAGCAGTGCACCATCTACACGGACGGGATCAC